>CAWUFW010006532.1:707500-1136280 GCA_963921515.1 Calotriton arnoldi | reverse complement strand
CAGCGCAGGGCTGAATAGCAAGATCTACATGTAGATGGGTGGGAGGGGTAGCACCTGGGCCCTGAATAGGACAGTGCCTTCCCTCCACAATGCTGGCTCCACCTCCTGTGGTGCGTCTGATGTCCCTGGCCTACTCACTGAAAGAAGGGACGGAGACTTGTCAACAAAGTGCTCCAGAACTGGTTTGGACTAGGCAAAGGCCTCTCTGCCTTCAGAGAACAAAGGAATTTGGGATATAAATATTGGGGTCCTGACCCCATGAATTTAGATCTCGCTGGAATCAAGGAACCTGCCAAGACGAAGAGCTGGAAGAGCTGCCAGGAGGAGTACTGCCCCTTTGCTGTGTTGTTGCTTTGTTGGGTTGGCCTGCAGCTGCTGCTTCTGCCTTGGGCAGTGAAAGGACTGGACTGAACTTTCTACAAACTTGTGCTGAGTATCTCCAAGGGCCTGAAACCGAGCTGGCCTCCTGTTAAGAAGTCTCAGGGACTACAAAGACTTCACAAGCCTCTGGGTACCGCTTCTGGAACGCTGTTTCAGTTGCCACAGAGGAAGGGAACTGCAACCGACTCCGTCAACCGAATCCATCCCTGGCCGGTGACCTGTTTGCACCGCAGACCGCATCGCCCCGCTTCGCATCGCAACCCTGGTCTCACCGTGGGCGACGTCCGACGCCGCCAACATCGAGCCGCTGCTTGCACCGTGACCTGTGGGCACCGCAGTTCGCATCGCATCGCTTCACTGAACCAACCGGACCCGACCGACGCGGTCGCTGCAACTGGCTCAAGAGTCGAGACCGCACCGCATTTGGGGCACCGCTCGCACGTCTGCGACGCACCGCTCCGACTCGCACCGCTGTCCGACGCCAGCTCCCGCACTCCGGCTAGGTCGCCTGCATCGCAACCTGTCAGCACCGCATCGAGCATCGTCTCACCCTGCATCGCACGCCTTGGACTCACCGACTCCGTCTGTACGACGCTCATCGAGCCGCTGCCTGCACCGCATCGAGGGACACAGCACCTTGCATCGCTCCGTCTTGCACCGCAACCGCGACGAACGCCGACCGGCTCGTACACTCCGTACCAGCCACAACGAGAAAGGTACTGTAACCGAGTCTGTTCACGACTCTGCTGGCCCGTATCGACGCGGTCGGCTGGAACTGTTAGACTCTGTGGTTTTCAGCATCACGGTAGGCTCGGACGGAGCTACCGACTCGTACGAACTTTGCTTTTGTGCTATTCCTGCAAAGAAGAAGTTACCGTATAAAGTATTCATTCGTAAAGTATAGTATTGTGGATTTTTGTCGTAATTGGTCTTGTCTTGAGTATATAAAATATTGGTTATTTTTCTAAACTGGTGTGGTGTCCGTTTGTAGTGCTTACACTGTATTACTGTTGGTTATGTGCAAATGCTTTACACACTGCCTCTGAATTAAGCCTGACTGCTCGTGCCAAGCTACCACGAGGGTGAGCAGGGGTTACTTCACGAGTGTAACACCCTTACCCTGACTAGGAAGAAGGGTCCCTACTTGGACAAAGGTGCAAGCCCTTGCCAACTAGAGATCCCATTTCTAACAGTGGTTGATCGTTTATCAACTGACACTGCTGGAGGATTTCTAATGATTAATGCGGAAATGGTTGCGATTAGATCTATGGTTATGCAAAATCGACTTGCTCTTGATATTATATTGGCAAAAGAGGGCGGAGTCTGTAAATTATTGAAGACGAAACACTGTTGCACTTACATACCTGACAAAAGTGCAGAAATTGGAACATATATACAGAATATAACTAAACTTGAGATGGAACTAAAACCACTGGAAGTTGATAGTGTATGGGAAAGATTGACAAATAGTATTAGGTCAATTGGTACTTGGTTTGCTAATATAGGGAAAGGACTTATAGGTAAAATATTAGTACCCTTAGCAGGAATAGCAATAATAGTATTGTCAATAACAATATGGTGCAAATGTTGTAGAAAGAATGAATCATATAATGTGGCAGGAAAAGGAAAGAAGAGAAAGTTTGATGAAATTGAACTTGAAGATTTAAGAAGCGAATTATACAAGAAACTGAAAGGAGATGTGAAAAATAGAAAGTGTAAAATTGAAAGTGAAACTATATTATGCTAAAAGTTGGCATCTGGTTGTGGGTAGTATTTTGATGGCTCAGAAACGCCATCAGAGAGGGGATTGATGGAGCAAGGACTCACAAATGAGACTTGCTTGGATGCAATCTTCTCAAAAGTATTAATGTATTAAACTTGTATTGTTTGTACTAATAACTGCACACACAAATATGAGTAGCAAGGAAGCTTGCTTATGTGTTTAAACTAACAAGTAACGCTTGTCTATTCTAAAATGGCCGCTAAAACGCAGGAACTTTACTGCGCATGTCTCAACCATATCACGTGGTGTGACGTCTTTCTTTGCTTGGTGGGAAACTCTTGCTTCTGCGCAGTGTACATTAAAATGGCTGCTACATGTTTTCACGTGCTACTGCTTGCTCTTGTGTTGCAATTAAACTGTGGTATTCTAACGCTACTAATGCGGGATAGAGTTTATAAATAAATGGGAATAGAGTAGAAAGAGTGGGTATACAGTGAAACATTTTATTTGTGATTTTAATATTTTCTTTGATTTTATTAGTTTGTAAATTTGGGCCTTGGTTTGGTGAACTGAAAACTCGTGACACAATGGTTCTGCGCATGCTCCATGAAAGGCTGCCCAGAAGGAAAAGGATGAAGTCAACCTGGACGTCGTCCAAGGCCATGACCTGATGGCCAATATTGCTGTACACATAAATGTCCCCACTAATATGCAACAATGTACATGAAGAATGAATAAACTTTGTCATGAGACGGGTGGGAAATAAAGCAAATGTATTAAAATTGATGGGCGGTATTTTAAAACAAAGGGCTTAAGAAAAATGAATTAAATCAATATGGTGTGAGGATCAACCCCCTGTCCCCGTCCAATCAGAAGTAGTGGCCCCATATTTTTGCAACATTAATGGGAGGTACATGGGCGTAGAAGGGTATAATAGATATAGAATTAGCTAATTAGTGAGAAGAGAGGAAAGAACACTCTCAGAACGCACAGAAGAGATCCAGACCGCCAAGCTGATCAATTGCAGGCTGAACTACTGTCCAGAGAGGTCCTGAGGTGGGGGCAGCGGAGTACCTTAGAAGGAAGACACGGGAGAAATCGGAGAGAAGCGAAGTACCAGAGAGGGGAACAACGCAGGCGTCGTTGATAGAGGTCACCGGTCCTGTCCTGATCCGGGAGGAGATCTTTGCTCTTCATCCTTCCAGGGTTCTATCTTATCCAACTCCTTGGCCAAGGGGTTTGGTTCTCACACTTTAGGTAAATATATGCAACCTTTAGTTGCGCTGCTGTCTCTATCTTCTCCTTTCTGAGGGACCGTCATTAATCGATAATTGAGTTCTTGTGCTTCACCCTTGATATGCGATTAAGTATCATGTGGTTCTGTATTTACTCTGCTAAAACTTTAGATAAATATTTTAAAACTTCTTGACTCAGTGATTTCAGAAATTATGAATTGTATAGAACGTCACTCATTTTAAACTTCCCAATTAGCAAAGGATTCATTGGTAAGTCATTACTCTTCAATCGGAAAAGTAATTGGTAGCAGGGATTTTGATAAAGAGTACCAACTGACCCACCAGCGGAAATTGCTAGCGTAGTATGAATGTATGGGCCCAAGTGAGTATTTTGTGTATGAATGCTTGTTGCTAGTAACCCGCTGGATCAATAGCACTCCTAGATGTTGAGTCTAAATACTAGGCCAGCATTTTATTGGAAGATCTGCTGACCTGGGCTAACGAAACAAAGCGCCTCCCGTTCAATCA
Source organism: Calotriton arnoldi (assembly GCA_963921515.1). Taxonomy (NCBI): domain Eukaryota; kingdom Metazoa; phylum Chordata; class Amphibia; order Caudata; family Salamandridae; genus Calotriton; species Calotriton arnoldi. The sequence continues at coordinate 1,132,413 of CAWUFW010006532.1, read as the reverse complement.
GACGGGTTTTGTGGCTAATTCTGGTACAACAACCAATCTACTAACCCTATCAGTTTTGATAGAGAAAGCAACAGTTCAACAAACTCAATTGCACTGTTGCTTTGTAGATTTCAAAGCGGCCTTCGACCGAGTGCCCCGGGGCCTACTGTGGCAAAAATTAAAGGCCTGGAGCGTACCCCGGTCTTTGCTACTCGCAATAGTCCAACTCCATTCTGAAACATGGATAAGAATCAAGCTGGGTGAGGGCTCTCATGTTTCTAGGAAGATCGAGACCAAAAGCGGAGTAAAACCAGGCTGGGTGCTGGCTCCACTCCTTTTTAACTTGTTCATATCGGATCTCTCGCCAATTCTTGACAGTGTTAACTGCCATCCCTCCCAACTAGACGGAGTACGTATCAGTAACCTCTTATACGCCGACGACTTGGTGCTGCTTAGTCATACGAAAGTGGGCCTACAGAGGCTACTTGATGAACTGCTCCCTTATACTACAAGCAACCTCTTAGAGTTGAATCTATCAAAAACAAAAAGAATTACCTTTGGGAAGCTAAAGAAGATGAGTGGAGGGTGGCACTTTAATAATGTAAAAATCGGTTCAACACCTCATTACAAATATTTGGGAATATTTCTTGACACTAGAAGCTCATTTGTCAAGCAGAAAGAAGTACTGAGGGCCAAAGCCCTGGCACTAGAGGTCGCTGCTACAAAACTGTCCAAAAAGCTACTTGGTCCTAGTTTAATCCCAATGTTGAAAGTGATGAAGGCGAAGATAACCAATTCATTGACGTATGGCCATGAGATCATTAAGGGTACCACAAACACTCTTTTAAACAAACTAACAATCAAAAATTTTAAACCTGCGTTTCATCTGCCAAAGTCAGCATCGCCAGCACAAGTTCGCCTCGAATTCGGTCTATTTGACCATCACGGCGTAGAGGCTGGAGCATTCATAAAGTTTTGTAATAGACTGCGTCACGCCCGGGAGGGTTCTTTGGAGGCCAGACTCTGGCAAGAAATTAAGAAAAGTCATGCCAGTCATAAATATCGGCTTCACCTGGATCATAGTTTACAACTACTTGGTGTCAAGGAATTCTGGGGAACAAACCCCTCCCAGCTGGCATTAAAAGCAGTTATCAAGAAGAGCGTCAGGCTGTGGTCCTTTCATTCGGACAGGGCAATATTGTCAAAAAGGAAACACGCCTGGGCAGTGATCACCAATTTTAAACCAGGAGTCGTACCCCCCTATTTATCAAGCACGTTCGCACTTTATCTGAAACGAAAGTTCCTGGCCCTAAGGATGGGTGAATGGCCTCTTTTAAAGAACCTCCCAGAATGGCACCGCCCAGATAACCATACCCAATGTAGGTTGTGCGGCTACCATACTGAAGGAATGGAACACATAGTTTGTCTATGCCCCGCAATGCTTACTGTTAGACGTTTTTTACTGCGAGAAGAATGGTTTAGGGTCGTAATTCGATCATGCCGCGAAGCAACAATAGCAGCCCTAAACCCGGACAACACGAAGTTGAATATCGGGTTAACAAAATTTGTCATCAAGGCGTTAAAACTGTTGGAAGTCATCAGTGCTGCCAACTACTCCCCACTATAGCAGCGCGGTATCCCATCTGGGTACAGTAACAGTTTTTCGACCAGAACTTGGCCTTCGAGTCGAATATTAACTGCTGAGAAGCTCTGCAGAGTTTTAACCAAAATGTCAATTGTAACTTCCGTAATTTTATTTGTTTCTTTTAAGAATATGCTACAAGTGTTTTTATATTGTAAGGGTTTTAATTAACCAACAATAAAGTTCTTATTATTATCAATGCTTCATGGGGGGGAAGGGGGCAAACATCAGATTGGCTCCAAGCCCCTCCATTTTCTTGATAAGCCATGCTATGCCTCGCAGCAGATGGTGCATGCGATGTTTAGTAGGCTCGACCTAAACAAGCACTGGAGTGTTGTAGAGTTGAGTGTCGTGGAGTGGACTGTTGTAGAGTGGAGTAGTGTAGAATGGAGTCGAGCAAAGTGTCGTAGAGTGGTGAAGAGTGGAGGGGGATAGAGTGGAGAGGGGGATAGAGTGGAGAGGGGGATAGAGTGGAGAGGGGGATAGAGTGGAGTGGGGTCTAGAGTAGAGTGTGGTGGAGGGGCATAGAGTGTTGTAGAGTGAGGTAGCATAAAGTGGAGTGGTGTAGAGTGGAGTAGTGACGTAGAATGGGCGTAGTGAGTGGAGTGGCATAGAGTGAAATAAAGTGGCGTGGAGTAGGGTAGAGTAGAGTGTTGTAGTGTGGGGTAGAGTGTTGTATCGTGGAGTAGTGTCGTGGGGTGGAGGGACAGAGTGGAGGATCGTAGAGTGTCAGGTGGAGTACAGTGATTTAGAGTGGGATGGAGTAGACTAGAGTGGCGGACAATGGCATGACATAGGGTGGAGTGGAGGAGAGTAAAGTAGCGTAGAGTGAGGTAAACTGAAGTTGATTGGAGTAAAGTGAAGTAGAGTTAAGCGGAGTGTGGTACAGTAAGATCTCGTAGAGCAGAGTGTCATGGAATGGTGTGGAGGGGCATAGAGTGTAATGAAGTGGAGTAAAGTGGCATGTAGTAGAGGGGAGTGGTGTAGAATGTCGCGGAGCAGTGTGATGTAGAGTGGAGCGGCGTAGAGTGGAGCGGCGTAGAGTGAAGTATAATGGTGTAGAGTGGCATAGAGTTGAGTGAGGTATGCATGCTGTGGTAGTGCACTGCCATTACAGACAACACGTTTTCAGTTGAAATGACCATTACATTGGCACTAAAATACAGTTTTATTGATAAAACTATACAGCGCACAAACGATAATGTGTGGAAATGTTATCACCTAGTGTATTGATTTGTTTTGATTGGATGACAATATTTGTTTCTACCACACTTCAGAATTACAAAAAATGTGCTTCATTTCTGCTTTCCGAATTCTGATATATTCTGAAATATTTGCAAAGTTCATTTTTTACAGACAGAGAAACAAAAGTAAACACCAAGCTCCCTAAGAAATCAGAGCCTGGCATTTGACCTCTGTCTTTGAATGAACAGCAAATGTGACAAGATAAGAACAAAATTTAAAAGACTGTTTACAGAAAGCGAGCACCCGTGGAAGAATACAGTAAACAGGGTATGCTCCATGGAAGGGACAAAGACATGCTGGACAGCCTAAAACAAAGCCAGCAAACAGAAAGCAAGCAAATGTGAGTTACAAACCACAAAGTCAATGGTAAGCAATGGGAGGAATGTATACCTAGGTCAGTTTTTAGAATGTTGCTAAGACGTCTTTGCGAACCAGACAGCTGTGCTGTCTGGTAGGCTTCATCCTAAGAAGGAGCCCTGAGCTTAAGTGAGGCCCACAGTATCCCCAGATACAACGGCCACCACACTGGCTCAGCCTTCCCATCTGGGTTCCTTTGCATCCGATGCCAGGATTGTTTGCAAGTATAAAGAAACGTGCAAGCAGAGCTTGTCTTTAAAAGGGGCTAAAGACTTCAGCTACAACACAGGACCAGGAAGGCCTGATTCATATCTGATATTTAGAACAATAACTATTCAAATACTGTTAGACCTGGCATCATTGGCGTGGGTTTCCCCTGTATTTTTTTCTTTGCCTCCTGGATTTTTGTTGTGTGTTGGACTTCGTTTTGCTGGTCTAGGGGCTTTGGGCACTTTGCCAATGCTGTTCAGTGCCAAAGTGCAAGTGCTCCCTTTGTAAATTGTTGTTATGGATTGGTGATTCCATGATTGGCATATTTGATTTACTAGTCAGTCCCTAGTACAGTGCACTGTGTGTGCCCAGGGCCTGTAAATCAAATGCTGCTAGTGGGCCTGCAGCACTGATTGTGCCATCCACATAAGCAGCCTGTAAATGTAGCTCAGGCCTGCCATTGCAGAGCCTGTGTGCAGTCTAGTACTGCCATGACGACCCGGCAAGTGCACCCACCTGCCAGGCCCTAACCTTCCCTTTTCTTACATGTTAGTCACTCCTAAGGTAGGCCCAAGGTAACCCTGTGGGCAGGGTGCAGTGTATGTGAAAGGTAGGACATGTCCTGATGTGTGTGGCATGTCCGGATAGTGAAATACTGCCAATTTCGTTTTTCACTATTATAAGGCTATCTGTTCCCATAGGATAGAATGGGAAGTTTGCTTATAACATCATATAATCATAACTGCACCTGGGAACCAGATAAGAAAATAAAGTTTAGTATGCCTGAACTCCTAATGTTAAAATGCATCTTTTAGTGAGGATGATTTTTACATTCTGTGTTTGAAAATACCACTTTTAGAAAGTAGGTATTTTCTTGCTTAGCCATCCAGTGTGCCTCTGCTAGGATGTGTATTGACTGTCTGGCTTTGGAGTGACAGGGGCTGGGGATGTAAAGTGGCTCCAGAGAGTCTGAATGAGTCAGCGCTAGGCTGAATATGCCTGGTCTGCATTTGGAGTGGTGGGAGGAGTAGCACCTGAATAGGGCTGTGCCTGCCTGCCACAATGATGGCTCCGCCCCCCTGTGGTGTGTCTGGAACCAGGGCTCACACCGACAATGGAGGTTGCTGTGCACTTGCAATGTGCCCCCAGAACTGGTTTGGACTGGGCTCAGAGCCCTGGGCCAGGAGAGAACTAAGATTTACTGTATAAAGAGAGGGGCCCAGACTTTTAGATCACTTCTGGGAAATCAAGAGGAACCTTTGCCAAGGAGAAGAGCTGGAGAAACTGAGGAGGAATACTGCCCCTGTGCTGTTTGCTGTCTGGAGGTTGGCCTGCAGTGGCTAATTTCTGCCAAGGAAAGGGAAAAAGGACTTTGCTGTGCCCCCTGCTTGAGGAAGATCTCCAAGGGCTTGAAGAAGAGCTTGCCTCCTGTTCTGAAGTCTCAGGGACACAAAGACTTCACCCCCAGCTCCCCTGAACTTCCTGCTGGGAGTTCTGACCTGCCAAGAGGTGCCTGTAGCTGTTCTGGGCCTCTGGAGGTTGTTCTGGCGGTTGGGAGCTGGAAAAGCAACGCAACATGAAGCGTGACGCATCCGCACCTGTTTCTGATGCATCGCCAAAGAAATCGTTGCAGCACCTGCTCGCGGCTCGAGAAATCACAGCAATCTGCATCGAGTGCACCGATCTTTGGAAGTCTGAGATCGCAGCACCGATTCAGACGCAAGCCGTGCTGTGCGGTGCGGTTGCAAGAACTCACGCATCGTCCCGGATCGTCGCATTGAGGTGCCAGGTCTGTCGCATCATTGGGGAACGCAGTAAGAAACCAACGCATCACCTCCCCACGCAGTAAGAAACCGACGCATCACCTCCTCTCCGGTAAGGAACCGACATCACCTCCCCTGCGCAGCAGTAAGGAACTGACGCTTCACCTCCCCCGGAGCAAGGAACCGACATCACCTTCCCTGAGTGTAAGGAACTGACGCATCACCCTCCCTGTGGCCCTTTTTGTTTGTGTGCGCGACGCATCCAAGGTACTTTGTGTGAAAAGTGTCACATCTGCATTTTGCTTTGAACTGAACTCCTTCTACCATTTGAAAGTCATATTTTTATTACTATATTGTGGATTTTTGTCACTTGGTCTTGTTTGGTTTAGATAAAGATTACTTATTTTTATAAACTGGTGTGGTGTCAATTTGTAGTGTTTTCACTGTTTTACTGTGTGTGTTCACAAATGCTTTACACACTGCCTCTGAGATAAGCCTGTCTGCTCGTGCCAAGCTACCAAGGGGGTGAGCAGGGGTTATTTTAGAAGTGTATCCCCCTTACCCTGAGTAGAAGCAAGGGTCCCTATTTGGACAAAGGTACCTACCTCTGTCAACTAGAGACCCCTATTTCTAACAAATACGTTTCATTTATATTAATTTTATGCAATGTATTTAATGTGAATATTTTGAAAATATGGCATGAAACCGACCCCATGTCGGGCATCATGTCTAAAAACAATTCAAAGTTTGGCCAAGCCAAGCTTAACATAATTTGCCAAAACGTTCATGACTGTGGTGTCACCCCTCTTGCAGACGTCCTTCACTTTAGTAATATTGAGTCCTTCAAACTCCTCCCGGGCATTCGAAGAAGAAAAGAAAAAAAGGGGGAGACGGGTACGATGAAAGTTCCCATACTAACTTTGAAACTCTTCCTTAATAGGAACCTGACTCATCTTCTCCACTTCTGCCCACTTGTACATTACTGCTTTTGAAGCTGCAGAGTACATTGTCGCATTCTTTGCCTTATGCTGCCATCTTGTGGGTAGAACCAGAATAGTCATTTTAAATTTCAAAAGTGTCAACCTGTCCACAGACCGGGCCATAAACAGGAGTATTTTTTGGGAGGGGCATTTACCGGCCCTCCTCTTTCATTCGTCTGTTGTCATTCCAGTTGGCAGTGAGCCAGCCACCTTGAGACACTGGCTCCCACCGCTGATTGATGGCATTCTGCTTGTGCACAAAGGGCACTCCTGCCAGAGGCGCAACTAGAGCCGAATTTGGGGGGGGGGGGGAGAGGGGGCTAAGAAAAAATTTCAGGGGGGGCTAATTCTCCAGCAATGGGCAGAGTGGAGATGCAGGGCCTCTAAGGAGGGGTGAAAAAACAACAAAGCCTCATTAACAAGCAAATGGTCTTTTAAAGACCTGTGAAGTAATCGGGTGCGGCTGTGTGTGCGCCCGGGAAGCTGTCTCAGCCCGGGCTGCGACACACGACGGGGGGGGGGGGGAGGGGGCTGAAGCCCTTTAAGCCCAATGGGTGTTGCGCGCCTGACTCCTGCCCAAAATGTAGTCCCCTTGTGTTCCCACGATTATGTATGGCTATTTTTTTTGTATCATTGAAAGACGGCCTAGCAGTCCTTGCTTTCACTTGCAGTGCACTGCATCAGACATTTTTATTGACGGTTAATCCCATTCAAATATGGCCACCAGTGAATGTGTGCACATGCGCGCTGGTACGTGGCAATCTTGTAATGGACTTCCAACCCATTCAGACGTGGCAGCCCCGCATGCCTGATTGAAAATAATTATTAAACACATGGGGGTGGGGGGCTTTATAGGAAGTTGCAGGGAATAGCAACAGCCAATTGTGCATATAACGCACTTAAGGCCAGCAACCACGGTCAAAACTGGAAAAACAGACAATTTGCTTGGGGATGTAGTGGTTCTCACACAGCCATTTCTGTCAACAGTTGTAACATATGATGCATTAGAAAAAAAGATGGATCAGTAACTTTAGTCGAAACTAAATAAAATACACCTTTTAAGAGAATTTAAGGTTATTCTCAAAGTTGGTTTTTGGAAAAATAATGGTTAAAAGTAGATTACTAAAAACAATGGAGTACAATTTGTGAAAACTGGATTGGATTACAATATGACATGCAGGTGTCCACTTCCAAAAGGAAACGCAGAAACATATGTGCCAAATGGTGTATTTTGAAGCATATTTGCCCCCTATATTTTTGGTCACTAGTACCAATTCAAAATGAGTGATTCACCATCAGTCCCAAAGAGGCATAAATAAGCTGGATATAAAAAAGTTTCGTCATTGGTACGCATTAGTTCTAGCTCCACACATTTGATCCAGAATTGTATGCTAGTACCCAATTAGTACTCACCTATCGCTCAGCGACAATCTCACACTGACCAAACTTTGGCAGCCTTCCACTTCAGCCCTCAAAATCAATGTCAATCAGTCGCAGCCGGCATGGCTCGCGGGTAGGGGGTGCCAGGGTGGGGGGAGGGGGCGGGGGGGGGTTAAATAAAAAAAAACGTACCTTCCTGGGTCCCGCGCCGTCGCAGCTTCTGGCCGGGTCCTGTTTTCCTGCTCTCCTGCTGAACAGGAAGCAGGCAGCCTACCTCCCCTAAGCCAATCACAACGCTGCAATGGCAGTGTTGTGATTGGTGGGGATGGCGCCTATGGGGAGGCCATTTTCTCCATGTAGGCTGCATGCAGCCTACATGGAGAAAAGGGAGAGTGCGTATGACTGGTCTGGTCGGCCCCAGAGGGCCAACCAAACAGTAAGGGCCCGCAACATTGGGCAAGCCACTCCTCCCCGACCCGCCCACCCCAACCAAACACTTCTGCTTTCTCGCAGTGCAAGAAGTAGAAAATGGTAGTTTTACCATTTTATGGTTCTGCTTCTCGCACTGATTTGTCCTGTTAAGTTTGTCTTTTAGCGGGGAAGGAAAAGAGATAGAGGTGTTAATGTTTCTCATTTAAGAAATATGCATTGCTTTGAATGGAAAGATTGTAATGAGTTATTACAATGTTGAATAATTAAAATTGCTCTTCATTGCATAACATTCTATAAAAACAGAAAAACATTTGTTACTAAACCTGTAAACAGAGTACTAGCAACATATTCGGTCTTATGACACCACAGAAAGAAAAAGTTACTTCCATTCCGTAACAATATTTCAGGTATATACTCTAGCAAGCTGCAGATTCCTCATCTTTGAGTATCTCAGACGAGAGAATTATTCCAGAAACTTCTGACATGGCTCTGGGCTCAGTGCCAAAAGTGAAGTTGTAGATATTACATTGCCGGGGCCTCACTGTGCCCACCGTAAGCTCCAACGCCAGTTCTCATCTGCTTTTAGCGGAGTCTCTCGAGGCAGAGGCAAGAAAAAAAAGTCTACAATGTAACAAGTGCAGTGACATATTAATAATGTTCTTTATTCAGTTAAAAAAGAATAACCATAAAAAATACAATCAATCAAGAATCACATTTAACAATATTACAATAAAAGCACAAAAGCATAAAAAAGGGTGTCGAGCTTGCCTGATAAGTTTTCACTGAGTCCATAAGCTGGGTTAGGGCCAAGCCTCCATATGCTTAACTGTGCTACTTAGAAAACGCCAGATATTCACACAGGTATCGACATCCTTAAGCATGAAAAGATACAACAATGCAAACCTCACTTGTTTAAATTTTAAAACCTTTAAAATTGGGAATAGAAATCTATTCCTGGAGACAATGTACAACGGACAGAAAAAAGGGACTAAATGGATGACAGTCTGTGCAGAGATGTCGCACTTGCAGGGTCCGAGGGAGCCAGGAGCAGACCAAGCCTTGGGGAAACAAATGTTTAGTCTGAACCTGATTAAAAGCTGGCGACGATACACGTTTGCCTCCCAAGTCAAATAAATCTCAATTAAAATAACGGTTTTTATCAATTCAATTCAATAATCTTTATTTCGATTTAAAAAACCATAAAAGATTGCATTCAATATAAGAACATCATACAGCAACATTTCAAGGGGTATCCCGCCCGACGATGCGCAATTATTGGGAGTCAATGTCCCAATATAAGACCTTTCTTAGATTTTTAAAAGACAATAAATATATATAAAATCCCGTCAATAAATACATTTTACAATAGAATAGCATTTTAACAATATTTAAAATCACACATTTGTATGGGAAGTACATTTTATATTGTAAACAATTAGTGGGACTTTCAAAGATACACAAGGTTCCATGGCGACCAGCTAAAATAATACATAGTGGGACGTAGTCCCTCTAGTACAAAGCCAACAAAGTACAAATCTAGTTTTAAATTCATTAAAACTCATAAGTACCTATAGGTATCTAAAATTTCAGTCCTATTCTCTTTCTTATTAAATCAACACCAAAGAGATATCTGCTTACACTAAATACTATTGCTTGTGTCGTATCTGTTCGCAGTATTCTTGCCGCCTCACAACTTGACCTAATACCCAAGAGCTGGCAAATGGGTTTAATCCATTTCTTCCTTGAGTGTGTATAAGCTGGGCAGAAGAATAACACGTGCAATTCATTCTCTTTCGCACCAGTGTGGCAGATATCACAACAACCATCGTTTGTACCCCCAGCGCTGCGGATCTATTTCACTGTATTTGCATTAATCTGTAAAATACCGTAGCGGAATTTAAGGTAGAGGGATTTAGCAAGCTGCGGTTGTATTTCATCCAAAAAGGACTCAAATTTACCGTTTGGTTTTATTGAAAGGAACCTTGTGGATAAAGTGCCTAGTTTTGAACTATGGGACAAAGAATCTTTAATAAAAGCCCAAAATGTCTGTTTCAGCAGTTTTTTTGACCCCATAGTCAGTCCCCGAGGGGCCTCCCAAAACTGTTTTAATCCTAATTTATAAAACCAATCGTGAATATGATTCAACCATGGCAACCTTGTGCCATTTTTAATTCTAAAAATTTCCTCTAGGCCTTCTCTATAATGAATAAGTTCATCTGTTGACCACAGACGGACCCAAAACAATAATGGTCGCAAAGTTGCCTGCTGATCAGTGCGACGGATGTTTAAGTCCATCACTACTGGCATTAGTGGCGTACGCATTGGTAAACTTAACAGTTTCCTAAAGAATTTGTTCTCGTGCACCATAAAAGTATTCGCTATTACATGACCCCACAGTTCAGCCCCGTAAAGGCATGCAGATTGCACCCTATATTTATATAACTCAAGTGCAGGAGAAACGGCTTTAGACAAACTGCTCTCATGCTTCCTTGCTATTTGGACTGAGTTTTGGATTAATGTTGTTTTACTTTTTTCCAACTGTGGTCTCCAATTCATTTTAGAATCTAAAGTAATGCCTAAATAGTTAAAATTTAGCACATAGTCTATCTTCTCATTTTTGACAGTTAAGTTTTTAAAAAAAGATGTGTGGGTTGACTGCCATATATTTTGTTTTGGTAGAATTTATTTCCAAGCCCTTTGTTTCACAGTAAATTTCGAAAGTATTTAATAAGCTTTGCAGACCTTTGGGGGTTTGTGATATTAAAATTGTATCATCGGCAAATAAAAGTGCCGGTACTGGCACCCCCCCCTAGCTTGGGAGAATCATGTTCGCAGCCCAAGAGATATTCAGGGATGTCATTAACGTACAACGAAAATAAGGTAGGGGCCAAGACGCATCCCTGCCTTACCCCCATTTTTACTTGTATACGGTCTGTTAGTTCGCCATTTGGCCACCATCTAACCCTTGCAAAGTTGTCCTCGTGTAGTCTAATGATCTGGACAAGGATTTCCCCTGGGACGCCCTGGTATGTTAGTAATTTCCACAGGAGGTTTCTGGGTATGAGGTCAAAGGCTGACTTAAGGTCTACAAAGGCAATGTACAGATGAGCTTTCTTAACTGTAATATACTTCCAAATTATGCAGAGAAATCTAAAAACCTGATCAATCGTGCTAGTTTTGGCTCTAAAGCCTGCTTGATACTTAGATAAAATACTGTACTCCCCAATCCAATTGCTCAGTTTATTTAAAATTTGACGTGCATATATCTTTTGTAAAACATCAATTAAGCTAATCGGTCAATAATGCGACGGGTCATGGCGGTTACCCTTTTAAAAATAGTTGCAATCTCTGCACCCTCCACGTTTCAGGAATCGGTGCACCTGATGCAACTGCATTACATAGGAGATTAATATAAGGAGCCCAGACCTCTTTCTCGTGTCTCCATAAGTCACCTGGTATCTTGTCTGGTCCAGGTGCCTTCCCTGCTTTTACCGTGTTTATCGCTACTGTTGTTTCCGCCATACTAAAATGTAATGGGGCATCACTTGGGTGGATTTCATAATCTTCATGATTGTAATCAATATCATTATTGGAGGATGAGTAAAGTTGTGAAAAATGAGTTACCCAGGTGTTTGCATCAAGGAAAAGGTCCTTGTTACATTTCCCTTTTTTGTTACCCTTAGATATCAAACGCCAAAAGGTAGCTTGGTCATTTAATTTACCTGCAGTTATCAACTCAGTTCAAATATTGTCTTCCCAGTTTTTCCTAGCCTGGGCCAGTACCCTCTTGTAATAGGTCCTTTTTTCTCTTAATGTTACCATGTCCTTAACCTTTGTTGCCTGAATCAAATCTTTTTTTGCGTTACGGCAATCTTTGTTATACCATGGGTTCTCTAGTGTAGCTGTCTCAGATATTCCCTTTTTAGATACCTTTGGAACCTTACTCAGTATTGGTGCTAATTCTTCTACCATTTTGTCATGCATTTCCATAATTGGAATCTGTTGTTGGTAGGTTTACATGCGGGCGACTATTTCTACATAAATATCATAGATCTTTTTAATAGTCATTTTGTTTCCCAAAACCAAGGGCCATCTAAGTGCTCTTCGGTTGTTCGATAGTAGTGGCTCAATTGGACTATGACTAAGGTCGCATCTCCTTAGGGAACTTAACTGAAAAAGAGAGGATGAGAGCGTCAAGCATAAAGGATGATGATGACTCTCTGTTCTATCCTCAAATACTAGATCATATAACATGGACCAAAGGGGAATAGATACCAATATATAATCTATACAACTTTTAGAGTTGCCCCGAGTAAATGTTGGTAAGTTTGGGCTATCAGAAGGTAATCGCCCATTACAGGCGCGTAAGCCATGGGCTGAAACCAGTCTTAACCCGTTTACCGCGGCGGCAATTCCGCCGCGGTGCGGGGCGTTCCACTGAGTGGGCGGGGCCGCGTCGGCCAACGGACGTGCGCAGCACTACGGAGGTAGTGCTCGCAACGGCCGTTGGCCGACAGAAGCAGCAAAGGGGTTAACAGCTGCGCAACTGCGCATGTACACGATACTACTGGGCTACTATCCAAAAGTGGAATGTTATTGGCCAAGTCCTCATCTTCAAAAATATTTTCAAATCCAACGACAGGTTCAAATTTGCGGTTGAAATCACCCCCGATAATTATCAAAGCACTCTGGTTAATCGTGGTTAAGATTTGATCCAGATGCTCGATAACTTCCAGTTCTCTACTTGCTGCATTCGGTCTGCTATATATATTAAAAATGTAGACTTCCCTTTTATCAGGTGCTAAAAGTTTTATTCCCAAGATGTCTTGACAAGGGGAATCAATTTGCTTAATGTCAACACCTAGGGTAATTTTTATCCAAATAGCTAGACCTCCCGAAGGCCTTCCTCTAACTGAAGGAGTAGCAGGAGAACTAAAGGTTTTAAACCCTATCTTATGAGGGCTTTCCAAGGCCCAAGTTTCTTGGAATAGGACTATTTCACTTTGTCCAATATATTCCTGCCATATTACATCCCTTTGGTTTCTCCTAATCCCTGCAATATTCCATGAGGTCAATTCTATCTTCGTTTTACGTCCTTCCATACTCTGTTCACAGATTATCCCCTCACCTACATTTGCTAATCTTGGGGTTTCCTCACACTCATTACCAAAATTGCTGATAAAGTTGCCATTTGTTATATCCTCCTCATCCTGCTGGACTAATGGGTCTTCCTCAACATGCACCCTATTTGAATCTACTATGCATTTTGAAGGTCCTCCAGAATTCCTACATACATTATCATTCTGGCTGCTATTAAAGTTACCTGACTGGTCCCTTTGGCAGGTACTGGGGAGCGTCCCTGGAACAATAATCATCAATAGTTATAGGTCCCGAATCATTAGGCGCAGTTAAAATACTAATAGGTATCCCTACAGCTACATTATCGGTAACTGTTGGTTTCAGATCTTTAAAGACAGTTATCCGTGTGCTTCCGTGCCGGACTTTATGTAGTTGTCAGTCTTGGGAATCCAAGTCTGACAACGCTTGAAATCTGTTAGATTGCATAACAGGTGGAAATCTAATGCCTTTGTTCCCACCTTCCGGCTTATAAAAATATCCTAAAGGGAGTGCGCTGATCCCGGTATTAGGAGCAAAAGTTGCATCACAGTGTTGTAAAAGATAATGAACCACCTTTGGCCTACGAAAGTTAACCACAATGCAATCACCCATTATACTCTTAGTAGATTGCCCTATCCACCCTACTCTGCGAACCATTAAGATTTCATTGGTATCAGAAGGATGGAAGTTCTTATGTTTCATCAACCAATCTACAGTTTTGTTCCTTAGGTCATTCCAATTTTCTTTCTGCCCAACCCTTAGTGCAGGGGCCCCAGCCAGAATCAAAACATAAGGACATGATGCCGGGAAAAGACGCAGAATCTCCATATTAGGGACCGAAGAGTCATTAGATTCCTTGTCTCTCAGGCTCCCAATAGGGGCACTCACACCATCTCTCCCAACTAAAGAAGTTACATGTCCCCTTTGTGGGCCCTGAGAGTATCATATTCGGCCCTACAGACAATACCTCCAAGCTATTTTTCCCCTCGTTGCTAGGAATGGATTTGTTCTCATTTGTTTTAGCGATTTTCCCTTCATGAACATCTGCTAACCAACTACCCACCATTGACCTTGTATCATCCCTTTCCACTCTGGTTGATTGCAGACCCACATTATTACAGCTTAGGGTTTGTATTGCAGACTCAAAAAGGCTGATTTTATCCCATAATAAAGAGAAAAAAATTCAACCAGTTCACGAACACAAGTTAGAGCCGCTCCCAACCCAGGGTCATTCAATCCTACAGAGAGCTCGGTCATAACTTCCTTGGTGTTAACAACGTTCAACGCTGATAGGGGTAGGGTTATCTCGGTTTGTGTGCCAACTGAAGTGGTTTCCAGGGTTTCCAGGGGGGAAGAAGTGCCATTACTACCCTTACCCTTGGTTTTTCTTATCCCAATCCCCCGCTTTCTTTTATCTGACAGGGCCTCAATCTTGCCAGTATCCACATTTTTTGAGGCCCTGGTCCTAGTAGCTCTACTTTGAACTACTGGGGAGATTAAGGTCGCTTCGGAGGGAAGTGGGGAAGGGGTAAGCAGGACGCTAGTAGCAGTGTTGGGCAAGGCCGCTTGAGCAATATTCCCCAGTGCAGGTGAAGAAGTACCAGTTGTTAAATGTCTCTGTAGTATAGAGGGATCCAGGGAAAGACGTCGCTCAGTCAGTTGGATTTCGTGAGTTAGGAGTGACTCTGCCCTCACTAAAAAAGCATCCAACGTACCAGCAACCCCCTTACGTTTTTCCATTTTTAAAACAAATTTATAAATCTAACAACCCAGGTGGTCTCTAGATTCTTGCACAGTAACTTAATTCTTCGGTGGGATCAAAAGTTTTCAAAAATGACAAAATACAAAATCCGAGCTTCTCAGGGGGGTAGCCCAGCCTCTTCCTGCCTCAGACGGGCTCAGACGGGCTCAGACGGGCCCGCGCGCGTCCCGCGCTGCGGGAGCCCTGGCCCCTTTTTGAAGCGCCTCCTGGCGCCACAAACGCGGTGCGCGGCGTGCGCGCCGCGAGGAATGCTGGGGAATGAAGTCCCAAACAACAGCGGTGGACCGGTGTGGGTGCGGCCTTTCGGCGGTCCGGTGGCGTTCTTCTATGCCCCCAACAACAGCAACAGGTAGGGCAATGCGGGTTGATTAATGCAGCAAGAATAACGGGCTCCCTAACGGTTTTTATCAAACAATGGGTGAAAAAAAGCAGGTTTCAGCAATTCAATACCTTCCCTTACAGCAGTAGCGTGCCTTAAAATTCTGTTTGCCCAGATATAATCGGCCTGAGATACCTTGTCTGGACATAAAAATAAATTTGGACAAGCCAGTGAGACAAATTGGAGCTTAATGTAATTCAAGCAGGGGATCGCTCTAGCGTTATCCCAGGCGAGACAATCCCCAATAATCAATCTATCCAGGGTTGGCTCACTCTTGCAATCCACCGTACCACAGGCCTAGTCTGTCTAAAATGTACTTAAGGTCCAGCTCCTCATGGATAACATGAGTTGGGGGACTCTGCGGGACACCCAACAGGTACCTGGCGCACCTGCTCTCCCGCTCTCCTCCAACTGAATGCAGAGCTGTCCCCGTATCCCCAAGTATTAATACCATAATATGTAGCATATACACATTGAGCCTGATAAAGATGGAGCGCCTTAAATGGTTTCTTTCCCAGCCTAGCACTAAAAACCGAAACTGTCCCCCAAGAGCGCGCCAATTAATCTTTTAGAGGTGAGATGGGGACCCAATGTGTTCCAATCCTCCAATTATTGAAAAAAGGGCTTTCTGCTTGGCAGGTTTGGCACCAACTACCATTACATAAGATTCTGAATTCTTGATGGAAAGATCAAGGCTAGCCATGAATTTGGAAAAAGAATTAAGTAAAGATTGACACCCCAAGGCCGTCCTTGACATAAGGACGGCATCATCTGTATTTAGCAGTGCTGATAGTGGGCGAGAGCCTACACAATGTGCATCATTGCTTTTGCAGTAGCACCTCCCCAAAACAATTTATGTACATGGTAAAAAAGGAAATGGGCCAAGATACAACCCTGCCTAATGCCCCATGTGATAAAGAAAGGGTTAGTGCAAGCGCCCTCTGCCCCAAACCTCACTGACAACGACATCACTGGATATCTGCCAGAAACGAAAACAGACATCCTCGTAAACCATAACTTGGCCCGATTCACCCGAAGGCTGAGGTAAGATCCATAAAGCTCAGAAGGAGCGTGCCTTTTTTGGCCACAGAATGTTTGGATTAATAGGTGCAAATTCAGGCTCTGGTCGGTATTGTTAAGGCCAAGCATGAATCGATACTGCAGATCAGAGATATGGCTTTCCTTTGCCCATGACGATAGCCTCTCCAGAATCAACTGGCCAATCACCTTGACAGTTGTATCAATCAAGGAGGTGGGTCTAACATCTAGGGTCAGCCCGGTCTCCCTTTTTAAAGATGGGGATGATGGTAGAACGGGACCAAGAATGAGGAGGACCCTGGATTGCTGTTGCATTTAAGACTATGGTCAAAAGTGAGGCCTAGATCGGAACGTCCCTCCCAAAAAGATCCGCAGGGACTCCATCCGGGCCTCGAACCTTATTACCCGCCAGGTCCCCAACGGCACTAGCCACATCCCCTATTGATAAGGTGAGGCTAGGGCCACCCATCTCTCTTATGCCATCAGATTTGACTGTGGGCTCAGACCCACATTCAAAGGAGCAAATGTGGGAAAAATGCTCAAACCACGACTTCATCAATTGCTGAGGAGAGCAGGAGCATCCTCAGCAGCCAAAAAGGGTGATCACTCTCCAAAAGGAGGTACTGGCTTGTAGATCACTAGCTTACAGTAACTGATCCAAAATATCCTTAAAAGAACCCTTTCTGGCCTTTGTTGATTTTTATATACGGCTCGTAAACGGGTCACCTCAGTTCTTTCCCTTGGGGAACGTTTGAGAGCCTTCATCAAGTCACGATGGGCTTTACAGAAGGACTCATCAAACCAGTGAGGCCCCCTGGGAGGCTTGTGACCTAGACTGGGAACACTAAGGACTACACTCACATTATCACAGTTGGCAGAAAAAGCCTGCAAAGTCGTGCTAGGGGCTGAGTCAGGATTAAGACAACAATCTAGCTCATTACTTATCAGCCGAAAAAGATTTCCATAAAACACCTCTAGAATCACCTTTGTCCACTTCAGGTGCCTGCCTTGACTACATAGGCGAGAGAATTTGTGAAATACTAAAGAGATGTGATCACTCCAACCGGTCCACAAAGTCTGGTAGTCAACTACTCAACCCGAGTGACCAGGTTAAAAGATTAAATGAGTAGATTGGCCTGGTCCCTCAAAGACGAATACTCAGTGTGCGGTCATTGAACCTTCTTCCAAAAGAGGTTTCTTGAAAAATTCCGACACTTTGAAAGAGGGATGGATATTAAAGTCACCCATGAGAACAATTGGAATATAAGTGAAACTTAAGCCAGGCACCGAGAGGAGTCTTCTAAGTCTCTAATATCTTAGCCAGAGAGGGCAATACCACTGGAGTGTGTGGTATGTCCATTTGGGTAATAAATATTTAAAATTAGATTAATCTGGAAAAGTAAGTAATACTGCCCCTATATATGAAGTTTGTCTCCACTTCAACCATTAGACAGTTCAGGGTCTAAGAAATGAGGGAACACAGCCCCTCCTTAGCACGTCCAGAAGAGGGTGGTATGGCTAGGCAAAATAAATGGGCAAAACCATCAAGGAAAGGGGTTTTAACAGACCAGGTTTCTTGAAGGGCCAGTATATGGTGTGCCCTAACAAAATCGAGCCAGTGCCAACCCTTGGCCTTCTCCTTGAGCTCTGCGACATTCCAAGAAAAGAAGCTAAGTTGATCACCAAGGTCAACCCCAGGAAATAGGCAAACACCTTCCCCCTTATTCAGGATTAGATCTACATTCCGTGGGAGGTAGTCAAACTACCTCCAAGTGTGCCACGGGCCTCAAATCAACTAGAAAGAGTGGTGGGCTTGGGGGATCAGGGTACCCGAACATCCAGGATGGCCTCATGTGGGGCTCGGTTCACATGAAGGGGAGTATGCCAGGGCGAGCCCACATGGAGCACCGTATCTAGCCTATAGAAAAACCCAAGGGGCCGCAGACCAATACCTGTGGCGATAGTGGTGCCTTCCAACCCCTTAAGGGAGGTCAAAATTATCCCAGCAATCCTGCTGTCACCACGATGCATTCGCCAGGGAAGGATTTAGTGCCCCGCCCCACCCACTCTCCGTATTAATTGGAGTATAAACATTAGTGTCCATCCAGCCCTCCTGATTAACCAGTGTGCAACGTTTCTTTGTTATTTTTTCAACAGTGAGAACGCTTCGAAGGCATCTGATTTAAGTGGAGGTACGTTTACTAAGACCACATAAGGTGTACAGTCAGGTGGGAGATACAGCTGATCGGTATTAGGCCGAGGACCGACCTGGCACAAGCCTGACCTGGCCCTCATGTGAGTCCTATTTGAGGTAAGTGGCAAGAGGGGTTGGCCTGACTCCGCAGCATTTAACAGATGGGCCCTCCCATCATGGTCAGCATTAGAGTTATCAGTAGAAGTAAGCTTACCACTGGAATCGCCTCCACAACCCATAGAAGTGAGGGCTGCGGCACTCTGGGAGGGAGCCACACATGTTAAAATTGGGAGGTTAATACAGGTAGCATAACAGCCCTGGAGAGGACCACCGGGATTAACTATATCAGAAAAACAAAGCGGCTGATCATCTAAGCAAGCCAAGTGGTTACATGATTGTTTAGCAGAGACTAAGCAGTTAGCTACAAAAGGTCACTCCTCAGGGACCCTAAAATATCTCCAAGATCGTCCAGACATATAGGAGCAAGGCCAATAGGACCCAGGTCAGTGTTAGTCATGTCCTTTCCTCCTTCCTCGGCAATTGCAAGGTTATGACTGCTAGCTGGCTGTGAGGAACACTCTTCATTGACACATTCTAAAGACGACCTCCCCCGTAACAGCAAGCAGAATGATGGGAACCATTGGCGCTGCATCCACCAAAGCTGGTATAGTCACAGCAGTAGATTGCACTAGGGCACGCGCTTTTTGACTTTCCCTTATAAAATTGGGTGATCTTGGGGTTAGTGACCTTGGATGCCTACAGGACAGGATTTCTCCCATGATGTAGAATATCTTCAACTTCCATTCTTAAATTGTCAATGGCCTGAAGGGGACAGCTCTCAGCCGCACGACAGGCTGACTTGGGCTCATTTCCAGAGCGCGAAGGATTAGCAGCTGCGTTTTTTACCCATGGGCGGAAAGCAATGTCACCAGATAAACAAATGGGACACCTAAGACAAAAAAAGAAAACCACAATTACACAAAGGAAACCACAATAAATCTGCAAGCAGGCTTCAAAGGAAGAGAGACCAGGCAATGGATTTGTAAAGGGACAAGGGGGGTGGCTCTGCCCTGCCTTTTCCTTGCGCTGACAGGCTCGCTCTTCGTCCACGCGTGGTTCGCAGCACGCATTTTATAGCGCTCAATTATCCCCTCCTGTTCCAAGGGGAGTCTGGGCAATGAAGTTCACTCAAAATGTGGGCAAAAGTGCAAGTGGAGCCCGCAGGTCACAGCAGTGCAGCGCGTTTCATAGCGCTCCTCACTTAGCCCCTCCTCTTCCAAGGAAGCCAGGCAGCATATGGCTTAAACATTTCCTCTGAAAAGGATCGGGGTATAATTAGTGAGTAATCTGCAGTTAGGCTGTTACGAAAGTAAATTTACTTTCTTCAGATGGATACTTCTACCTGCAGATCTTCACCTTTGAAGGGATTCAACACTTTCCCTACAAGGCGAGTCAAAGGGAAACACATGAAAATCCTGTAGGTGCAAATCAGTAAAGTAGGCATCCCTACTTACCACAGAATCCAAACAGTGCTTTGGCACGTGTGGATGGAAACCCATACCACTGCTTTAGATATGTCTACCACTGGCACGCCTCTAGCCAAGGCTGCCTTGGAACATTTTGCCTGGTGGAATGGGCTCTGATCCCCTCAGGTGGTTCTTTCTTCAACAATGTGTAGCAGACCTTGATGCACAGCAGAATCTATCAAGAAAAGGATTCTTTTGTACCACCTTGCATGTCTTGTTGCCCATTCACCCAATTAACAGCTGGTTGTCAGATATCTGCTTTGTGCAGCTGCTATATTACCTCTCCGCACACCTGGGATCCAGTCAATGCAACAGCTCCTCCTTGGTAGGATGGGGTGGCGTAAAGGTGGGCAAAGTGATAGTGCCCCAGATGGAATGGGGACAACACTTCTTTAGGAAAACCACCAGTTTACTGTTTATCTAGAAAGCAGCATGTAATGGGCAAAAGCAGATGGTCTTTGGGTGGAAGGGAATGCAGAGAAAGGATTGAGGCTCTGCGGTTGTAATGGTAGGTTATACTCCTTTCCACACCATTTGCAGGACCCAGAGGTCTGAAATTATGAACGTAAACTGCAACAAAAAACAAAAGAGGATACCCAGCAGCATCACATGCTCCTTCACAGATGACCTACTAAGGCTTCACTGGTGGTGTGGGAGAGGAGGATGAAGGCTGAACTGGGCAACCATGTCCCTTGCCCCTGCACTAGCATTGCTGAAGCAGGTGGTTGTGATTTTGCTGACCAGCTGGAATGGACTGTTGTCTGAACTGAAAGCCCCTGTCAAAGGCTTGGGGCCTACGAAAGGAAAAGAACTCTTGCAGACGACTGCAGCTCAAAGGAACTGGCAGTACAGACTCAACCTATCCATCTGCTTTCTAATCAAAGGGCACTCACCTTTGAGGCATGCAGTCTTAACGCCATGCAGACCCGCCCTGATTATATGGCATGAAGCAACATGCCCATTACGGACCCCCTCAGCAAGTGACAGATGCTTCAGTAGGTTGGGGACCACCATCGCTGACATATCCCAAACGGTATGGGAGCAATGTTCCAATAAACAAGCTGCATTCAGGGAATTCGGTGCTAGACTGTTGGAACTCCCCCACCCCCCAATTGCCTCCAGCGGTTTTTTTTTGTGTCTGGAGGGTAGATAGGAAAGGCTCCAGTCATCAGTTTTGTTGCAGAAGAGGCCTGAATTACTGAGCCTTCTGGGAAGAGATGAAGTGCCAAGGAGGCTGGGTCCCCAGAAGCCAGCTTTAACATGCTATGGTTCAAGTTCACCTCTGGCGGTTGTACGACGGAATGCATTTTTACCACACTTTTTTATAACGCTTATGCTTTTACAACGTATTCCATTACCACGCATTGTTCATATCTATAAAAGCAATGCATTTGTGGGGAGGGAGCCCCCCCAACGTACTACAAATGCGTGGTAAAGGCATGCGTTGTAAACATACACGTGGTAAAAACATGAATGCTAAAAATGCTTGGTAAAGGCACAACGTGGTAAAAGCCTTGTTGTAAAGGCTGTTTCCTCGCTGGACATGAAATTACACTGCTGTTTTACAGCAGCTCTACAAAACCCCCATAAAAGGGAGAAGAGGCACTACAATTAAAGCAGGCAATAGTAACACATTGATCAGGATGTTAGGTCAGTAATCAACTAAAAGGAGAGTACGCTCAAGCGCTGCAACCACCTTTTTGGGTACAACATAAAAGCATGCCACTTCCAACTGTGCTGGGCAAGGAGCTGGATCAAGGTCTGGTGAATTATCCAGCCCACTAGTATACTGAAGGGCCAAAAGAACTGATGCGTCAAAGGATGGCACGAGCTCAGCATCAGCATCCCCTCGGGACTGCTAGTCTGAATCGGAGCAGAAGAGCAGGATTTGTGCCCCTATACTGCCTTTGGTGATTAAGTGATTTCCTCTTGCTCCACCTCTTCAATGTGTTAAACCACTCGTCTGGATTTCATTCTCTTGACAAGAGATTCTTCAGCACTCCAGGCTAGGATCGCAGCCTGGGTCTGCATGGACATTAGCAGACAACTCATTTGAGGGTGCCGGAACAGGAACAAAGTCGATGGGGTCGGGAAGAACCCATACAGTGCCAGTAGAACTCTGCACCAAAAGAAGAACGCAGAATGGAGCACCATATAATCTCATAGGGCCGACTGGCCCACAAGAGGGGATTGCTACTGTCTGGAACATATCCAGTATAGCCCAAAGGAAATAGGCTGGATCTACGACTGGCACTGGGGAGTTAGACATGCTGGCATCACAGTAGGTGTTGGGAGAGGCTAGCTTTGTGCCCCCATCATCGTCCATAGGGACAATGCCACCAAATCCAGCTCTGGAGAGGAAACAACCGTGGGCGAAGGACAAGGCAGAGACTCATCACTAGTTTTAAACCTTCTTGGAGGAATGCCTTTCCTTCTTTTAACACCTCTTTTCTCTTAAGAACTCGGGACAGGGAAGAATGAGATTGGGTTCTGGACCTCGATTTGGTTATAGAGTCTAGACCTTGTTCTCGACAGTCATACGTGGCACGGGCCATGAAGAGCTTGGCCTCATGGTCCTTAATAGCGTTTGGATTTATTTGAAGGCCAACGTCACACAATGAGGTGTCGTGTCTAAAAACAAGGCACCACGATCATCAAGAACCTTTGATGGAAATTGGTCCATTGCACCTGCAACAGGGGTTACACCTTAACTTCCTTGGTAGGGGATAGGTCTCCTAGCATTGCAACATTTTGGGGAAAGCAAAATATCACTTCATCCGAGAGTTGAGAAGCTCTGGACCTGCGACAAAAGGCGCAGAACATCTGAAATGATTGTGGGTCCTAGGGCAGGCACTATATGGTTCCAGTGATGTTACCCACTAGTCCCTAGGTGTGCCTAGACATTTGCTCAGCACCAGGATACCCCCCAGACAGTGCACTATAAAAATCTGCAGAACCACAACTCCTCTTCCGGTGGAGAGCGAGCCAGTGCACCCTCCTGGCACTGATCAGCTATGTCAGAAGTTTCCAAATCCTTGCTAGCATTTGGGATATTAAAAAACGGGGAATCTGCAGATAGAAGTATCCATCAGAAAAGAGGTTTTGAGTTTAAACTTTACAGAGCTAGAAATCTTATGTATCTGGACATATAAGGTGCCAACAGTACCTCCCATGTATCATACAGATCCACAGCTCTCTAGCTGGCACCTTCCAGTTAAGTCAGTTGGTCCAATGTGCCTGCCCTACTCCAAATAATAGCTAACGCAGGTATTGTAAAATCTGAGACATGAG
Source organism: Calotriton arnoldi (assembly GCA_963921515.1). Lineage (NCBI taxonomy): Eukaryota > Metazoa > Chordata > Amphibia > Caudata > Salamandridae > Calotriton > Calotriton arnoldi. The sequence continues at coordinate 1,109,117 of CAWUFW010006532.1, read as the reverse complement.
CAGATCTGCACTGCAGCTCTAGACCTTCTGTACTTTGTTCAACTGGAGCTCTAAGTATATTAACCTTCAAACTGAGTGGTCCAAGCACTAGTAGCAGACGTTCCTCCAGAAAAGTGCACATTTTGCGCGAGGCAGATGAGGGTGCAGTGCATGGTGATTTTGTTCACCTGTTCTTCCAGCTGCTGCAGTTGTGTAACATAGCCCTGCATTGTTACCTGTTTGACAATGAGAATCGCTACTTTTTTCAGCCAGCTCCACAGAACAAATTAGCAGTCTACTTAGCCAGTTCAGAAAGTCGAATATCAAACTACCAAAAAGTGCTGCGATGCCATGCAGACAGATGTGTCAAACAAAAACATTCTGAAATGCGCTTAAAAGCCTGATCAGAACCAGGTTATCAGTCCTTTATGGCCATGTCCATCACAAGTTACTGTCCAGCCACACCTGAATCAGGCCAACGTACCTATCTAGTTCCCCAGTCCGACCCATATGCCAGACATGGAGAAAAATAGCTTCACATTAATCTGCAATTGCCCAGCCCAAAAGGACGGAGGACTGCCAGGCTTGCATACAGGACATTATGTATCAAGTGTATAGCAGTAAGAGTCAGAAAACTAAACATATGCCCAGGCTTTTCCCACCAGTTAATGGCACTGACAGAGCGACAAGCATTGGCAAAACAAATAGGTCTGGCTTACACTTTGAACCGGATAAAACATTTAAAAGCGCACGCAGCAGCGACAAAAATACAACTACTTTGTGTATACGTGTATGACAAAGAATTTAAAGTGTGATGTTTGTGTCCTTTTGAGATGTGAAGTAGCCTTGTATGCTTGGCAATGTATACACTCAGTTCCACAGGAGGTAAAATGATACATCAGACACCCAATAGAATGCTGTGACTAACATTCCTCTAGGAGGAACCAAAGTCTACCCTATGTGTATATTAAAGAACTGGCAACAATAGGTCCTGCAAACAGCTGTGCTTTAAAAAACAAGCATTTGCAATGCAATATGTCTCGCATTATTGAAAGTTTGAGCTATTGGCACTGCATTATTTACAACGCCAATAGGCCTAACTTTCAGTAATGTGAAACCTATTACTTTGCAAATGCTAGTTTAATCTTGATCTTACCGATGGAATCCCATGACCTTCTTCGGCAGGCTAGTGGGCCTGTAAAAAAGGGCCTAAATGTTCCCTCTTAAGTTAACGACATGAATGGATGCTGCATCTGCGGGTGACGGGAGGATGTGCGTGCAAGGAGTCAAGAGAATCAACTGGTGATGTCTGCTGGGAGGGAACCAAGCAAGAAAGGCGGAACGGATGCAAAATATTAACCAACCAGAGAAAAGGAAATTTTAAAAAGCAGCCCAACAGTCCCCGATAGCCCATATACTGAATACAGCATGCCTCGCAGAACCGCGCATGCGCTGCCCAGGTTCCACCTAAAGAACCCTAACAAGGCCACCCCCTGAAGGAACATGGCTAAGTTGCTACCTATGTAGACAGGTAGGTGACCAATCAATGCAGCACCATCATACTGGTCACAAGAAGTAATGGCACTTATGTTTGAATGCGTTATTTGCAAAGCAGAAACCTAGCAATAAGGCAGCTGAGGATAATTTTTTATATAGAAAAAAGAATCAATGAAAGTGGATGGAAGATCAATCCCACATTTCAGTGGTTTCCCAATCTGTGCGCCGCGGCGCCCTGGTGCGCCCTCCAAAGTAGCCAGGGGCGCCGCGCTTCAAAGGTTTCAGATTTTCGAATTCGTCATAAATTGCCGGTAACATCTTTGAAATGTGCAGTTATTTAGTAAAAGCATAACACCTCTGTCCACCAGATGGCAGCAGAGCATTCCTTATTGAGAGTGCAGAACCTAATGTTACTGATTGAGATGGATTTCTCGTATTTCCTGCTTAAGAAGCCAGCAACCAAATGCGAGGAAAAGCCGAGTGGAAAGATTATGGTGAGCGGAAACATGGCGTGAACGGGGGAGAATGGGACAGGATAGGGAGAGAGAAAAGGGAGGAAGGTGGGAAGCGAATTTTGAGAGTGTCTAAAGCACAAAGAGAAAAAAGGGAAGGCTATCAAAAGTTTCCTGTCTGCAACAAAGGAGGGAAGGTTAATGTCTCACTCACGCAATTCTGTCAATATATTTGACAGATTTATCTAGTCCCGAGTTACCGCCTTGGTCACTGCAGAGCGCCGGATAAGTGCTCTTGCACTCAAGCAGTCTGGCGCCTGGTTTGAAGCGGTGTGCTAGAGGCAAATCCTCTGGTTTCCCATAGAAGTGCTCAATCTGGGGGAATGCGGGGTTTCCCTATTGAGATTCTTTCACCTTAGGCACTGTATGGTGGGGATTGGTGTCAAAGGCCTATTGCCCCCTGGTTTTGGGTGGTATTCTTTCTTCCATTGAAGTTCAGCTCTGAATCAGGCCTTAGGCCTGCCTACATCCAGGGGCAAAACAAGCCCATTTATTTTCGAGGCTCGCCTTTGAAAGCATTTGGAGCTTAAGGTACTCATAAACAGAGACCCCGAGCCACTGCAAGTGCAGGAGAATGGTGCCCACCCGCACATGCCAGGGCCCATCACAGCAGCCAATCATTCCTGCTGATCTGCATGTGTATTGTGGGAAGGATGTGACTGTCATTCAACACGTTCAGTCCCAGTCTAAAATCTTTCACTAGCAGAGGGGTACACCGTAGGAAGAACACGCTGCCACAATAGCTGCTATGGGCATCGAGCATGCTAAAAAGGCATTGGCTAGTAACCGGGCAGAGGCCCTTCAGGAGCGCTGCAGAGTTTCTAAGGCGTCTCTAGACCATCACAGTGATCTAGACACTGCCTTAGTAAAACTGGCTTTATATAGGACATTGATGGTCAGACAGCCCACAGCATAGTTTTAGCTACAAAGTAACCACAAACATTTACTCTGAGAACAGACTGCAATATTTGGCTTCCTGAAGTTATAAAGTACATCTTCCTAAGGTAAATTAAGTCTTTTTTCCTTCTTATAAATATAAAAGAATTGACATTTATTGTGTGTGATAAATGTCCCAACTGAACTAGGCGTTCCATCCCATTCTACATCCGTCCACTCCACCCGCAAAAAAATGTCACATAATAGGGAGCCGCGGCCAACGATCAATAAGCCAAGGGAGCCATGGGTTGAAAAAGTTTGGGAACCACTGAGTCATTTGATTGTGAAAATTGAGGTTGGAAAAGTGCGAATGGCGATTTACAGTGTCTTGGTTATGAATGTTTACAGGGTAAATGTTTAAAGAACACAGACAGATAATTATATTTTCACATTCATTTTATTAGAATAACTTGGACAAAACGAGCAGATTAACGGTTGGACTTGGCCACACGTTCCAGCTCATCTTTTTTCTTAATGGCGTAGGAGTTGGAAGAACCCTGAAAAAGAAAAGGGAATGTTACAAAATGGATTGCACATACTGGTACACCATATAGGAGATAATACAGAAACTCAATTCCCACAAGACCAAGGTTCTGATCTTCGGTAACAATCTCCCCCCCTCCCCCGAGGGCCAGAGCTATGACCAACACCCGCAGACCATGCTAGAAACCTGGAAATCCTCCTAGATGGCAAACTCTCCAAAATCAACGCAGTGAGTACCTCCTGCCACATCCTACGTGAAATCTACAAGTGGCTACCACAGAACACCAAACGGACAGTCACCTAAGCACTCATCACAAGCTGGCTCAACTACCGCAATGCACTACACCAGAACATCCAAGCTACTCCTAACAAAGACTCCAGACCCTTCAGAATGAAGCCGCAAGACTCATGTTGGACCTACCACACTGCACCCACATCACAGCACACGTCAAGGAACTCCACAGGCATCCCATTACAAAATACATAATTCAAACTACTTACTCAAACAAAGCCCTACACAATATTGAACCAACATACCTTAACCGCCTCATACACTTCCACCAGCCAACCAGATACCTATGCTCTTACCTCACTTTTGCTCACACCCCTTGCATTCACAGAACAAGCATTTGAAATGCAATAGGTCTCACATTTGTTAAAGTTAGAGCTGTTGGCGTTGAAAATAATGTTTACTTTTTATTTGCCGTGGTTATATTTGCATAGCACTATTGCCAATGGTATAAAAAAGCAAAAGTATAAAACTTAATTTTAACACCAACAGCTTTAACTTTAACATATGCGAGACCGATTGCATTAGAAATACAGTCTCGCATTTGTTGGAGTTATTGGCATAAATGCCAATGTTTTTAGGTCTCGCCTACGCAGCGCGTATGCGCTGCATAGGAGAGACCTTTAGTTATCGGCACAGCTTTGGGGGCAAAAACGTGCACGCGTTGCATTGCTTGCAATGGCAACGCGTGCACGTCTGGCGATTCCCTTGCGGGAGCGCGCGGCGCCATATGGTGGCGCCATATGGTCACAATCATCGCGCCTTGCTGCACGCTCCCGCAAGGGAATCGCGCAGGCCCCCTCCCCCTGCTGCCGCGCGAGGCGCGCGCTTGTTTTACTTGCGATGTTTCAGTTCGTCTTTCTATCACGCCCAAACTGCCCTGCGGATAATGCTTTCTACTATATAAGGGCACATACATTTATTCACACTGTACTCTGGGAACGCTGGTCTGATGATTAATGGAACGCCAAGCAGCAGGCATGCATGAACCCAGAGGGCCAGTGGAGTGCGCTGCTGCAATTGCTTGCTTCATCACACACTGCACGGGAGTCACTGTGGGAGACGAGCCCCTTCAGCGCCCCCACCCTTCCCTCCCCTGCCCCCTACCCTGGAGAGCTCTGCCCCTCTAGATGAAGCAGGCAGTCCAAGTCTCCCGGAACTCTATGAAATTATTTTTATCAAAGATGGCCCAAGTTCTTAGTGCTAGCAAGATATTACCCTGGTTCGCCAGTTCAAGCCATTAGCACTTTGCATTCTGGGATTTGTAGTTTCAGTTTTAACTAACAGAAGAGAAGCCAACAAATACATCTAGCGAGCCGATTTACAGCACAGCCAGGCCCATGAAAGATTTGGCATGTAAATGGAAAGGGATGTTGCCTGATAGCTAGCACTCTGGACTTTGGAACTGAGAGACCATGTTTCGATTGGGTACCACATTCGATTCCCCACTCGGCTAACACATCCTGAGATTCTGGGAAAATCACGTATCCTCACAGTGCCTCAAATATAAAATAAGCATTGGCAAAGCCAACAGGTCTCGGCAATCTGAGAGCTACTGCCGTTGTCAATGTTACTGTCTTTTAGCCATGCTGAATAGCAGCACAGCTGCTGTTCAACATGACTGAAAGTCAGGTTACAATCCTAAGCATATGGAAGTCACTTCAGTTTTTGTGAGTGAGGTAACACGAGCGCGCACACCAAATCCCCAGCGCTGCTCTCTTTGGAAGTGGGAGAGGCAAGGCAGGAGGAGCTTCAAAAACTCCCCAGCTAATGAGATGGACTGTAACTGCTTTTAAACATTGGTGAGAAGAGCGCTTTGCACTTCCCCGAGTCCAAAAAACACAAACACAAAAAAACAAACACACAAAACACACTCTCTCTCTCTCTATAACATGTCACGTATGAACGATTTTAACGTCAAACATAGACACACTGTAAACAAGCATTGGCATAGCCAATAGGTCTCGCCTTTGGGACCGTATAAGTGGTTAGTTATCCAGCACAATATCCTTGGTGCAACAACATCAACTGTTGCATGGCTAAACACTTATAAGGTCCCAAAGGCGAGACCTATTGGCTATGCCAATGCTTGTTTACCTAGCCATGTTGCAGGGTGCAGTACCATATGTGGCCAAAAACAGTCCCATGGGTCCTCTTTGTCACAAATGGTACTGCACCCTGCAGAAGATATGGTAAATCCACCCTACCCATAATGCATTGCATGCTAGACAGTACCAAAAGTAAATTCAAAAAGCTATGCCCATATATACAATTAGTAGCTTTGAAATGTGACAAAAAAATTATATTAATTCCAGATTAGGTTGTACTCTGTGTGGAGCTGACAAAGGAACATTTGTAGAAGGTCTCAAATAAAATCGAGATGTGCTAGTGAGTAAAGTAACCACTGCCAGCCATGCTTAGGACCAAGCGTGTCCTGCCTGAAGCCCTTTAAGAAAATAGTGCTCGGAGGCTGTAATTAAACCCAAGGGAGTAACACATGTAACAGGGTTTGTCCGCATGGAAGGTTACAAGAAGAGACAAGGCAGTTCTGCGGAGGGACTAAGCCCATTGACCAATGAAAAGCTACCATTTGCAAAGGACAGGAGCCAATTAAAAAGATCGGCGGAAAGTGGGCAGAACTTTATGCCCATGTCCTGAATATAGCATGTCTCGAAGAGATAGCACAAGCGCTGCCAAGGCGAGACCTGAACAAAACAAGCATTGGCCGCGCGCTGTGGTGGGGGAGGGGGAGCAGCCGGAGAGCAAGTGACGCGCGGCCGTGAAAGTGACACGGCCGCGCGACCGCTAGACGCGCTCTGTGGTGGGGGAGGAGCAAGTGACATCAAAGGCAGATGGCCTGGAGCATGCGAGGAAAGCGCGTTACTGTGCGCGTTCTCGCATGCTCTAGGCCAGGCCAAAAAAAAGTGGTTGCATTTCCGAAAGCCCACTCACTAAATGTCTCGCCAGACCAGCGCATGCGCTGGCTCAGGCGAGACCTAAAAAGCAGGATTTCGCTCCTCCCATATTGCACCCAAAACATGGAACCTATTTCCCCAGCACATTTGGGCCTCATCCTCACTTCTTGAGTTCCGCAAGAAGCTGAAGACCTGGCTCTTCGAATAACTCCACAAGATCATTTGCCCACTCATCTGCTCAAGCATCTGAATAACCCCACCGGTGATTAGTGCACTTCACAAGTCTAACACCTGCTCAGTACCAGGAAACTCTCGCTGGCGATAGTGTGCTTAAATATACAAAACGTACAGAGACCACAAGCAGTACAACTGCTGTGGGACAAATGACAGGTGTCAACGTCAGCCATGGCAAGACTGGATCTGTGACTCAAGTAACATCACAAACTCACTGACCTAGCTTTCTGAAAGCAAAATTCTTACCACTCATTGGGATCACGGGAAAAATACAAAATTAACTTAAGGGAGAGAAAGATAGGAAAAGTAGTGACTGAGGTCATTAGAGCAGACAAAAAACTGCTTTATGACGGAAGGTTGCTACTTAACAGATCACGGTGAAGTAAATTATTTGCACCCAATAGTAGTCCCTGGGTATGGATAATATAATTCATTATGCGCAGGTTCAAGCAGATGCTCCTTTAAGCCAACCATTTGTGATACAGGTGAAAACACTGTACACTCCACCCACCTTTTTCAGCTCAGCCACCCAAATAGAATGCTTTTTACCACACCTACCTTCACTACTTCAAGAAATAGGGAAGCATCTGTATGAATCTGGACTGGAAAAAGCTAGCAGATAGAAACTTCTTCCCAGACTAAAAGCTCAAAAAGAAAAAGTTTATCCTCATCTAAAAAGGCCTTAACGGTAACACCCCCCACCCCCAAATATCGGATAGTCAAAATGCACTACGAGTCATCATGCAAACTAAGGCAACCATGGGGAGGAACTCAAGGAAATGTGTCAAATCCAGAAATAAGTTGGGGTAATGCATTTCCCCGTTCTCCCCCCCCCCCTTTTTTTTTTTTTAAGGACACATTGGATGTTAACTTTATTCGTGAAACAATATATAACTCAAATAAGTTCTGTGGCCAGTTTTCTTTTAACCATACGTACTTGTATTACGTGGAGGAAAAGTACAGATATGTATTGCACCTATGTATTTAAATGGAACAAATTGCTTTCAGGAGTAGCAAACATGCAATACAGGCTCTTCTTGGTAAAGAGAACCAAGAAAGCACCATAGAACCAGGCTCCTACCAGTTTGATCAAAAATAACTTAGTGGTCTCTATTCTTAGATTTGAATGTAACGTCAGTTAAAACTAAAAAAAAAAAAAACACTCACAAAATTCATTGACTAAGGAGCTAAACTAACTTAAGAATGAGAATAACATATGCAAACCAATTAGCCATGTCAAAGAGGGTCATACGAAATCTGCAAGAAGCTGTGTATTCATCAGAATGATCAAACGGTTAAATAACTTTCTTACAATACATCACTCTTCAAGCATTCCTTACGTAAACCTCGCACCCAGCACTCAATGAACAGCTGGCCAGAGGTGTAGTATCAGTTTCTACTGGTGAGTATAAAAGCATCGACAAGAAATGATGTACACAGCAACAGTATCATAGCATATTAACACACTGGAAGGTTTGGGTGGAATACAAAGACAAGTATGGGAGAAGATGATGGGAAGCCGAGGATAGCATACAGATTTCAAGCAGTGTATTGGAGTACAGATAACATTACACTAACAATAATCTGGCTTGGGGATTGTATTATGGCCAGAGTGCCTGGAGAGATTTTAGAGAATCCTTTTTGGGAATGCATACCTTTATATAGAGGAATAAAATATAGCAGACCTACCAGCAGAGGGTTATAGGAGTCAAGTTTGCCAAGTATAAGCAATTAAATCACCGTTTTGGCTGGGTTGAAAAAGATTGTTGAATAGCTTAAAATTTTAGGTAGTGAATACGGGTGCAGTGGCTTTGCTTGTAATGAAGGTTTGATGTGTACTGCAAGGTTTCTAGCAGACGATGGGGCACATGCATCAAAGCTTTTTGCAATCGCAAACGGTGCGATTCGCAAAAATCGGCCGTTTGCGATCGCAAAATGGGCTTTTGCGATGCATCAAACAATTTGGCATGCGCAATTTCGGTAATCGCAATATTTTGCTATTTCCCAAATTGCGATTGCATTTAAGGAATCGCAATTTGCGATTCCTTAAATGCAATGCATGAAGCACTTTCAAATTGCGATTTTGCTATTTGGGGCCGCAATTTACCGTGAAATAAAACAAGACGGTATTTTGCAAAAACTTTGAAAAATGCACTAAAGTGCATTTTTCAAAGTTTCATGTCACACACACATGCCCTTGGGGCATGTGTGTGCACAACATGGGTGCACAGTACAATTTGAGGGGTGCAACAGGGTGTCCTTTTGACACCCTTGCACCCTTGAAATTGCATGCGCAATTTGCAAGTACCAATTGGGACTCGCAATTTGCGCATGCAATTTCCCATTCATTCCTATGGGCCTATAGGCCCATAGGAATGAATGGGAAGCCATTCCTTAATTGCGACTCGCAATTTGCGAGTCGCAATTAAGGAATCGCTATTTTTATTGCGATTCCTACATGCATAGGCTTTTGCGATTCCTTAATCGCAATTTGGGACTCGCAAAATCCTACCTTGATGCATGTGCCTGGATATGTTATGGTGTCTGGCGAAATAGATGGGAAGGGCAGGGACGCAGAGGCAACACGAAAACAGATTTCCATTTCAGAATACTTCAACATGAACGTCTACTATCAAGTGCCTGGTGGCTTATAGGCAGTTAAGACTTTGGATGTGAAAGTGTAAGGATGTATACATACCTCTACACATGCATATCTACACATACATACACAAATACATTAACACACACGACTTTGCTCCCAGAAAACTCACGGGTGTTGCATAGACTAAAAGGAGTTTCCGGTAAATACAAAGAATCACCCACTTAGCACAGGAAGAAAAGAGCACACTCACAATGTGGCAAATAAAGCAACATTTATTGGTAAAACTATATTCCAAAAGTAAAAATATATTTTTGGTCTCAGACAGCAGATAGACACTAGGACTGTAGGAAACTGTGTTCCTATGTGGAAGAGCAGAATGCAGTCACACAGTTAAGTGACCCAACAGGCCAACCCAGTGAGCTGACCGATTGCACCATGTGTGCACTGTAGTGGACTGAAGAAAAATGTGAATTACAGAATAGATAGAGGGCTGCTGAAAGCCCAATAAAAATGTAATACATATAATTTAAGTAAAATCAAAAGGCCTTGGCTAATGTCGGACCTAAAAAAAATGCTGAGATTCAGTAAAACCATCACAAAGAACACTGAGTAATGTGAAATGAAGTTTGGGTATGCAACAATCAATACTGAACCCTCATACAATGGCATACTCATTTTAACTGTATTAGTACTAGATAAGGGATTTCTCACAACAGTCAGTTAAAAATAATATTTCAGATTTGTTAGTTGCATGCGCTGTGCGGGAGATACACCAGTAACTCAAACAGATCAAATAAATACCTGTAATGTCTATCAAGTTTGTACTATGCCTAATATTTTCTTCAGGCAAGTTTGAAAGAAATGCAGGTATCATAACTCTGATCATCTCCGCTCAAGCTGGTAACTTTGTATACCTGTGCTTGAGGGTCAATTGAAAACTACCTGGTCATAATCAGGGATGACACCGATAACTTAACACTGCTATTGACTTTGAAGTATGCCTCTTTTGCAATTTGCCTATTTCTGGTGTTGGGCTACATAGTACCCAGATGCCTCGAAGCTCACAGGTTGACTGCTTCCTCCTCATAACTACCAAAGTGACTATGTCCAGTTGTCATCGGTCCCAAATGACTCCACCTGTGCTCCAGGCAGACACTGGAGGTCTGCTTAGGGAATGCAGATATATAAGTAAATAGAAAATGCCAGTCTTCACTTTCTCTAATGACATCTGGCTTGGTCGAAAGCACCTCCAGTCAGGTTCCAGCATTCTGCCCTCTTGCGCCCAGCAGAGGCGGACTCCAATCGCTTCAAATTTTGATAGTGAAACCATTTAGCAATTGTGGTTGTCAGTGTCACTGCCTGTGTTTCTACTTCTGTAGAATTCATTCTAGCTCTGTAGGCTTAAAAACACGAGGCTGAGGAAACCCAGTGTATGGGCTGTTAGTCAACCCAAAGCTGCTAAAGTGCATATCAGCTTTTCCCAAAATAATGGATTAAAAGCGGAGTTAACCTTTCTCCCCAAGAAATCCAAATGACTGAGAAAATGGGATAGTAATTTAGCTGCAAGTCCATATCTGATTTTAGTCAGATGCTCTAGATTTGACTGCAAGGCTGGGACTGCTTGTACAAACATTTTGACCAGAACAGGGCATTCTGAGTGAAATACATATTCAAGACTGCTTGTGTGGGAGTTGTGTATTTATAAAACTGCACATTAATAATATTGTGCAGAATATGAATAGACACTCAAATTTTACACATGTATACTTATCTGATGCTACTGTTTTTGAATCTATTTGACATGTTAAAGTGTATTTTCTTGGCCTATGCTAATTATGCCTCAACACCAACTTTAATAAAATGGATGTCTCACCCTGCACATTCGATAATTATTCCTGTAGTACATAGTCAAGTGAAGTCATGTTTATTTCCATTGACTACGTTCTTACTGTTCACGAAGAAAACATTTCCAACATGGGCTCAGTAATGTTGGAACCACTCAAGGTCTCCCACTAGCTCACTGAACTGCATTCATTCACACTAGTTTGCTGTTCCTTTTGTTTCTAGTTTGCCCTGCCATCTTAAGATGACATTAACATAGAAGGGCTGAATCAATATTCATATAACGGGAGTGTGCTTAAATGGTAAGGCAATATGACATTTAATAAAACTGTGCTCCGATTTCTAGAAATTGGTTATCCTTTTGCTCACACCATGATGAAATAGTAGTTTTAGTCATTCTATGAGAACATTTTCTACAATAACCCTCAAATTTGGGGATGAGCCACAGACCTTTCCGATGCTGCCAGGGATGCTAATTTTGCTCCTCATTTGGGCGATAGAATGTTTCTAATTTTGCTTTTTCTGTATTCTATTGCCAAGAGCTTTCATGGCAATGCATATACATTTTTTAATTCTGCCCTAAAACTCATTTGAGTCGGCCCTCACTTAACTGACTATTTGTGTATGGTGCCTTTTCTTTTAATACACTGCTTCAAGAGATTAAGGTTTAACAGTCTCGGACCCATCCACCCGTGGGCATGCTATTGAGGTCTTTTTGGGGTCTAAGAATTTAGGGCTTCCCCTCACTAGCACTTGTATTACAATAGTCCAAGTTTAAACACTTTAGAAAGTTCATGAGGCAACAGATCAACAGCTTTGAGATCCTCACTCGGAATAAAGTTTCTAATCCTAGGACACTGGGTTGAACACCATATTCTAGAGAGTGAGAAACTGTCAGATCCTCAGATCTATTGATATGTCCAGTATTTCCAAGCAAAGTGATTATTCAGACCGAAAAATGGAACTGAAATAGCCTGGTGGCTTCAAACTTGCTGTCTTAGAAATGAAAAATGGAAAGGAAGTCATCAGCTTTCAAAGCACAATCTTGTGCAACAATGGCAAAAGCTGTATAGTGACACTCGAATCAGGTGAAATTTCACTACTACTAGCCAACAGGAAAGTTAGGTTGCCTGGTCAAACCATAACTGGCGTTGGTTGAATAATAACAGTAATAAATGAACTACTGCTAGAACAAACATGTTCTATCCCAACTGACGACATGCACTTATCAGCCCGTCATGGACTCCTCTTTGGCAATGAGTGGAGAGCCACTAGACACAAATGCTTTAACAAGTATGCCTTTTCTACACCATGGCAAAGAGATTCCTGCCCCACTGCACTCTATTCCCTATCTACATTAGTATTAGATGTCCAGAACAATCTTGGTATAAGTACATTCAAATGTCGAGCGTGAGAACACCCTCTGCCACTAAAGACATTTGCTAACTTTTCCTCCATTGTCATTTTTATTAAATATAAACATTTAGAGATTAAGTGTTTATTAATAAGGACTATCATGGGGAAAGAGTTGGCACAGTAAAAAAAAAATTGCATCACTACTTTTGGTCAATCACTCTACCCTTATCCTGAAATGCTGTCTACATCCACTAACAAGCCCCAGCAGGACTACTACTTTTGGATTTATTCAATATGCAAACCTGAACTTTAAATAACCCAGTCGTCCAAATCAACAAACCTGGATAAACTAAGTCTACACTGCTATATTTCATTCACTTCTCAAAACCAAACAAGGTTTCCCAACGTCAAAAGCGAAAACAGCACCCAAGGATGGAACTGTGCACGATGTTGAATACATAGAAGCAGATCGTACAGAGCAGCAAGAGTGAAGAGCACAATATAAATACATATAAAGAAAACAGCCAATTGAATGGAATTGTTCTCACTAACAAACAAGTCTTCAAAAACTCCATAATGCTTCACTATTACTGGGAAAATCTATTCTGGTCAAAACGGAAGGGTAAAGTTGTTCTTCCAAAAGTCTTCTTGATAAGAGCCTGTTGCTTAGGAGAAACCTATATGGGCAATGAACAGAATATCAAGGATTCATATTAGGCATTGCAGGACTTGTGAGTTCATCCAATTAGCTTAAAAAGTGTACTAGTGTATAAACAATATGTTTTAATATTGTAGTTATCAGCTACACAAGTTCAGTCTAGTCACAAGTTACTTAATGCTGTCGGAATTTGCTCTTTAAGATGTAGATAGCAGTTACTGACATGAAGCAGTACCGAAGCCATTACATTAAAACCACCTAACTACTCTTGGGTGCTGGTCGGAGCAGATATTTAATCAAGAAAATGTAAAGTAGAAACTGCAGCTGGTCTGGTATACTTGGGTTCACCGTTATTGCCATTTGCTGCGGTTAAAGGAGATTAAACAGTGTCTGATGACTATTGTTCTACCTAATGTGAGGGTTTCACTGCTGTACAGATTCAAAAGAAACTAGAACCACCAACAGGGAGGCCACACAGAGTATGGTAACGAATCTCTATAAAAAAAAAAATTTTTTTTTTTTTAAAAAGTCGATTCATAGACGTCTACATTGCACCTTTGGTAAAGAGTCTCCCATCATACATAAGATGGCAACTTCCTCAAATTAATTTGACATCCCACGGGATGACGATGCGCTTCTGGTCACCATGGATGTGGTCTTTATACATCTGCATTGACCATGACATGGGTATTAAATGCACGCAACAGTTTCTGTATACTACACAGGTGACTCTACAGTTCGAGAGTGATATATTAGAACTGCCAGAGTTTGTGCTCAGCAACATTTTTTTAATGAAAACACTATACCAACAAGAGAACTGTGGATGGGTTCACGATTCACACCACCGGAAGCTATTTCAGGGTAACGTTGAAAGAAAACTCCTCACGCCGACTTAAAAATGTAAACATTAGTTACCATTACGGTTGAGGTTTATTTGTGTCTTTTATCTGGAAGAGAGACAATGCTTCCCTGATGTTGGACTTGGCCCTTTGGCTAAAGTTCCTTAAACTTTTTGCCTTCCTCCTAGACCTTTTTCTGACATTCTGTTGCTGACTTAGATGCTTTGGGCACTTTGCCACTGATCAGTGTCGAAGTGCAAGTGCTCCGTGTGTTATGGTAATTGGTTGTCCATAATTGGTATGTTTGCCTTACTAGTAAAGTCCCTAGTAAAGTGCACTATGTGCGCCAGGGCTGGTAATGCAAATGCTACTAGTGGGCCTGCGGCACTAATTGTGCCACCCACACAAGTAGCCCTAAAAAGAGAACTCAGGCCTGCCACTGCAGTGCCTGCGCGCAGTTGATAACTGCCTTGTTGTCCTGACAAGTGCACCCACTTGCCAGGCCTTACCCTTCCTATGCACATCAGACACCCCTATAGTAGGCCCAAGGTACCCCCCTGGGGAGGGTATGTGAAAGGTAGGACATGTACTGAGGTGTGTACCATGTCCTGACCGTGAAAAACTGCCAAATTCGTTTTTCACTGTTGCAAGACCATCTTGCCCATAGGACAGAATGGGGAATGCTGGGTCCCATGTTTCCAGCATATCTTCCCATAGGCATAAGATGGAGGGATGAAGTTTAGTGTGCCTGAATTCAGAATTTGATAACCTCTTTCTATGAAGATCATTTTTAAATTGTGTGTTTAGAAACCACACTTTTAGAAGTGGCTGGTTTCTTGTCCTAACCATCTTGTGTGTCTCTGCCTGGGTTGTGTATTGCCTGTCTGGGTTTGGATGTGACAGGGTCTGGGGAGTGTCCTGACACCAGAGAGGGGTAGCTGAGATAGCACAGGCTGGCCTGCATTTGGTGTAGGGGGAGGAGTAGCCCCTTTGATGCGAAGAGGCCTGTGCTGCTGCCACAAAGGAATGGCTCCACCTCCTGCAGAGTGTCTGAGGCCCAGACCCCCACTATCAAAGAAAGAAGAGGTGCACTGGCAGGAAGGAACCCAGAACTGGTTTGGACCGGACTCAGAGCCCCCCTGAACACAAAGACTTCAAAGGCATTTAGGGGTATAAATGTAAGAGCTGAAACCCCTGAACTCAAGACTGCAATCCAGACTGAAAAAGGATTGAAACTACTTCGTGATCAAGAGGAACCTCTGCCAAGGAAGAACAGCTGAAGAGAAGTACTGCCCTTGATGTGTGTTCTGGGGCTGGCATGCAGTTTTCTGATTTGACTAAGGAGAGGACAAGGGACTTTGCTGTGTCCCCCTGATTGAAAGGACTTTGCTGTGTCCTGAAGTAACTGGTCTCCAAGGGCCCGAGAGGAGCTGGCTCCCTGTTGTGGAAACTCCGGAACATAAGTTTCCAAGTGTCTCTCAGCGACGCTGTGTGCGTATGCTTTTTGCAGCCTGAGACCTTCGTGAGACTTGCCCCGTGACTGTGTGCCCCGGAGCAGTCGAAGCAGAGCGCAAGATCAACAGCGTGACCAGAGGTGCTGTTATCGTTATCACCATCAGCCCGGAGCGTCGTCCCAAGGGGGAGCCGGGAGGTGAAAGTTTCCAAGTGTGTCTCAGCGACGCTGTGTGCGTGTGCTTTTTGCAGCCCGAGACCTTCGTGAGACTTGCCCCGTGACTGTGTGCCCCGGAGCAGTCTTGCGCTCTGCTTCAATCGACCGCGTGACCAGAGGTGCTGTGATCGTTATCACCATCGGCCCAGACCGTCGTCCCAAGGGGGAGCCGTGAGGAATCACCGCCGCCGGTTCGAGCCTGCGCCTTTGCCCACGACCAACGGAGCCGCACCGGGAGCCGATCAGCTGCGAGGCCGACGCCTGGTAGCCCGACTCTCACTGCGAGGAGCAGACGCCGCCAACCCGAAGCCGCACAGCGTGATGCCCAAGCCGCGAGGAGAGAGAGACTGCACCCCCCCAGGTAACGATCAGCGAGCGTGCGTGTGTCGCCGCCTGGGGCGGACTACGTGCTACGAGACCGCTCTCTGCCTTTCCCATCTTTGCAGCGCAAGCCTCCGCTCAAGTCAGTATCGCGGCCCGTACTCGCTGAGGAGTGGCAGTACCGGGGTCAGATTGTGGAGCTGCACGTTGTTTCTTTCGTAACAGTATTGGGGGCATATTTTGGCAGCCGCTGACCGCGAGTCAGCCAAGAGTGGCATAGAGACCTTCACAAGCACCGCGATCTGTGCCGAACTGCATTGTTACTCGTTTTACGATTCACATTAGTACTTGCATTACGAACTGCATTATTACTTGCTTTACGATCCGCATTAGTACTTGCATTACGAACTGCATTACGTGCTTTTACGATTCGCATTAGTACTTGCATTAAGGACTGTCTTATTTCTACATTACGAACTGCTAGCATTGCATTAGGACTGCATTAGATCATCGTGAACTGCTCATTAATACCGCAAGAACCTACAAGTGATTGTTGGCCTAGTAACCGGCAAAGTGAAATATTACGAATACGCATATGTTGGATTTTTATCGTTTGGTCTCATCGTATTTCTTTTTGATAAAGATACCGCTATTTTTATAAAACCAGTGTGGTGTCCATTTGTGGTGTTATCACTGTGTTACTGGGAGTGTGGTTGCAAATACTTTACACATTGTCTTGGAGATAAGCCTGGCTCCTCGTGCCAAGCTACCGGGGGGTGAGCAGGGATTATCTAAGAGGGTGTCCCTCCTTTCCCGGACTAGAAGCAAGGGTCCCTATTTGGACTAAGGTACCTACCTCAGCCAACTAGAGACCCCCAGTTCTAACACCAGAGTATCACAAAAAAACTCAACAGAATGAATATTGAATTTACTAATGAAATCAGTAATTACAGCATTACTTTTCTAGACAAACATTTATTTGAAACGCATCATTAAATGGTGTTCTTCACGCTACCTCCTCGCATTCTAGGCATGAAATAAACAATATTCCCTTTGTGGAATTTCAGTGCTCTGAGACTGGAGTTCTGATGCAGATTTTGAGAAGGCAGACAATTAAACTTTTTTTTTTTTACAGAGGCTCACGAAAATGGTGAAAGCAGACAATACAAATTCTTTGAAATCCAAAGATAATTTAATACAATAACCAGAAGAAACTGAATCCGATTTTTTTTTAAAATAAGGATTTGTCATAAATTTCACGAGACAACTAAATCTAAATCCGTATTTATAAAGCGCGAACTACTCACCCTTACGGGTCTCAAGGCGCTGGGGGCCGTCGTGGAAATTAAGTGAGCTATTGCCCAGAGTCACATGGTGCTGAGCTGAGCTGCCGCCGGAGCCGGGGATCGAACCGTGACCCTGTGCTCCGAAGACAGCTGCCCTGGCCGCTGCACCACACCTTAACATTTTCAGCAGATACAGAAATATACTATTTTTAAACAAAATGTATCAAAATATGTCACCAGGAAACCAGCAATTATCTTTAGGAGAGGCATCACACTTAAGAACTCATTACACCCAAGTGAGACTCAAAAGTACTGTATAACTTCAAAAGTACTACTTTGATTTATGTGGAAGAATTCTACAAACATTACAATTGCATGTGCCTAGCCTATATTTTGGATAAAGAGCATTCCCGTCTGGGGTCTACTAAGAACAGGAGTATGAAATTATGGATTTTATGAACTGCAATTCAGCCTACTGTATCTATATCGGCAATTGTGCATATTAAAAAAAAAAATCTATGTGAGCTCCACAAAAAGACATCTGAGCTTTCAAAAAATGTATTTTAAAGTATCCAATGGCACCACAAAAGTCAGATTGTAAATTCAAGATTGATGATATCAGATTGAGCCACCTTGCAGTAACTAATATAAGAGGTGGAGATAAAAGGAACGCTTAAGAAAATCTGAAAACTTTTGAATACAAGCTTAAATTTGCACTCTGAATTTAACACTGATGAAGAACTTCATACTTTTTTTTTTAATCATCCAATCTATTTGGCAGAAATGTTCGACTACAAATCAGCATAGTCTCATAAGGCTTTAAATCAGCAGGCCACGTACTTTCTGCACGTATTTAGCGGTTTCAGCTTTATGGAAAGAATCATAAGACAAATTTGATTGATTACAATAGAAGTCATTTACATAACTTCATTATGAATAACAAGTCTTGTAGTACCTTACAGAACCATGTTCAACTTAGGATGACGAAATAATGTAACCAACATTCTATACTTATGTTTAAAACACTTCTTGCATGTTTCCACATGCTGTACTCATCTCTTCAGATTTATTTTCCATCTGTAAGAAGCATCTAGGAGGTCTTTATTTTTAACCACTTTAAACTAGAAAACCCTCTTAGCACCATTTTCCCAATATTTGATTTTGTAGATAAAGCTTTACATCTTCACTTTGTTAAATGGCCTCGAACGCGTCGCTGCCGATTTACTGTCCACCAAAGCCTTTCTTTAACGTATTTACAGACCTAACACCTTTGACAGGTATTGTATTGTAATTGCATTTATATAGCGCTTACTACCCCTGACGAGGCGTCGAGGTATTGTATCAACCACTACTCCATAGAACTAAATCAGCCTTAACTATCTTATGTCTGTTTGAGTCACATTTACTTGTATCATTTTCCACCATATGGCCACTACTGACATTTTCATGTCTGATGGCAATATTCTCTATCATGGGATTACTGTAGCGGTGCTTTTTAATTAGTTCATACCTCAATCCTTCCACAAGGATCCAGCTGTGATTCTTTTAACCTGTGCATGACCGCTCACTGTACCTACTATAAATCTATATTTTACACGCAGCTTCTTGAATCGTTTCCTACAATTGTGTTATCCTCCCCAGTCTCTCCATTCTTTTTTGGTTTTATTCCATTTTCTTTTCTTTCCCTTCACAGCACACCTGATTTAATGGTTTTACAATTAATATGGTTTCTGTAGTAACTCTCCTGGTCAATTTTGGATGTCACAGATTTAACTAATTTATCAATCCATTCAATGTAATTTCAATTTTTCTCTCTTTATATAACTTTATCATGGATGCATTAACAAACTAATATAGCTAATATAAGTTTTTTTTTTTTACTGCCTCTTTTTTTCTCTCCTAGCCAATCCCTTCTCACCAACTCGTTTTGGGTCCATTCTCTTATTTGTGATCGCTTTAAATGTTTAGTGTTATTGTTTAATGATGTAACCCCCGATTAAGCAACACTATGAAGCCGTGAAACATTTGATTGAGTTAACTTTGTAAACTGCTAAATTAAACAATTTAATTAAAAAGTGAAGACCTGCACGATCTCAGTTCTAAGTCCAATAAGCTTAAAAATGGAACAAACAGTGGTAGCCACATAGCATAACATTGCTGAATAGATTCCGCGCCAGAATGCAATGTCTGGCTATAAACTGCATGTATACATGGGCCTTTGTACAAAAGGCTTTGCACGGTGCACATTACTACCACTAACATTACACTGCTACGCCTATTGGAAACCTAGTGCTAGAGAAACAAGGCAGCTAAAACTGCTTTACGCTCAAGATTCTCAAACAAGCACACTTGAGGGCAATAGGAGTTAATATTGATAACATTTTACACCCTCTAGGGGATGTGGCTTAACGGCTAGAGTGGTCTACCTCGGAACTGAGTTCGAGTCTCGGCAGGGACGCTCAACATCCTGCGATTCTGGGCAAATCACAATCTCCCCGCGGTTAACAAAAAAAATTAACGCGTCCGTCTAATGCAACTGGGTGCTCATGTAAAGCGCTCTGATTGATACATTTGGGTCTAGTTTGCACTATATAAAACTAAAAAAAAAAGCACATTGTTTCAAGCAACCTTTTCCAAAAACTCTAGAGTTCCAGATAATGGCCCACTACCAAATGGCTCACCTTAGCAGCATTGATCAGTTCATCAGCCACACACTCTGCAATGGTTTTAATGTTTCGGAAAGCCGCTTCACGAGCCCCTGTGCACAGGAGCCATATTGCCTGCAAAGAGTAATGGGAGAGTCAGACATCAGAACTCAGATCAGACAGCAGGAAACGTTTGGATGGAGGGGAGGGTGGTGACTGTCTCAGACTTTGAGAGAGGGTTGCATCTTGGACACACAGGATTCATCGAACAGAATGTCTGCTTTAAGTGTTCAGCCCCATTATAAGCCACAGGAGACACGAGCGTCTCAGCAACACTGTTAACACATTTGGAAGAACATTAATATGGCATAAAATGTGAAAGTGGCAGCAAACTGGGGGAAAGCATTGCGTACCTGATTGACACGACGTAGGGGCGACACATCCACAGCCTGTCTCCTCACAGTACCAGCACGGCCTATACGTGTGGAGTCTTCTCGGGGGCCACTGTTGATGATAGCATTCACCAGGACCTGGAGAGGGTTCTGCAGAACAAAAAAAAAACCAATAATTATTCGGTCTTAACTATAATACAGGCCCCCAAACTACATGCAACGACCTGAGGCCATGCCATGGGGGTGGTTATTTTTGTCATTACACAAAGCACGCTCTAGTTAAAATTATACCTTTGATGACTGGCTGGACACATTTCCAGGTTGGGTGAATATCAAGATAACTACACAGCTCAGAGTGGCCGTGTGTACTATAACTAGAATTTCTTTCCCCCTCTGCAACTGAATGAGAATTACTGCCTGAAAGTTCTCTTGCCGCCTATGTGTAACTGTGATGGGGGGGTGGAACTCAACCTCCAGTAATAGTATTACATGGTACTTACTCCCAGGAGGGAATAAAATAAATCTATGTGGTAAGTAAGCAGATGTCCTTTAATGTGTTTGCAGAAACCAGAGGCAAATGGAGTAGATAAATCATGTTCTGGGTAAACTCACAGCCAGGCTCACCTTTCAGAACCAATAGCATATCTGGCACAAGGGAAGTGGTCATCTCCAGTGACAAACACTCAGAACATAATGCCATGGTGGAGGTCCTGTGTTACCTGTACCATCCCATTCTTAGTCTTACCTCTCCTGTCAGGAGGTGTATGATCTCGAAGGCATGCTTTACGATGCGCACCGTCATCAGTTTCTTGCCATTGTTCCGACCATGCATCATCATTGAGTCAGTGAGACGCTCCACGATTGGACACTGGGCCTTGCGGAAACGCTTGGCTGCATAGCGGCCAGAGCTGTGGGGCAGGTACTTGGCATACTTCTCCTTGACAGCAATGTAATCCTGAAGAAAGAACGTAATTGACATTTCATTGTAAGTTGAACACTGTATTCGCCTTATAACAGTCACTGTACCACTGAAACCCAAACCCTAAGTGGAGAGAGAATCCCTCAAGCGACATGCATGCAGAACAATGGCTATTGACGTATGGAGCAGAGAGCTGTGAAGAGAGCTGATCAATGGGTACAGTCCAAATATACGACAAATCAGTAATAACAGTACAAAGGTGAGAAGTCAAGAGGGACCCAGTCTAACAAATGTATTACCTGTAAGGAGATGTCGTTGATTTGAACATCTTCTGTGCTCCATTTTCCAAAGAGCTTAATTTCGGGGGTCTCAGCACCAGCCGGTGCTGCCTCCCATTCGGTCATGCTGCGAAGTCAAATACACAAGTCACTTAAAAGGGCAAACAGAATTACACGAAGCTAATGAAAATATATATTAATCGTAGGAATCTCTTGGAGGTTTAGCAGTAGTGATTTGAAGGCTGGTTGGCTGAAGTTTAGTCATATGGGTGCTGAGAATATATGGAGGCACATCCATGGTCATAGAACGCAGAGCTGCTTCTTAAAAAAAAAAAAACTACATTCAACCCCACAACATCCCAATCCTCCCTACACATACTTGGGAGACAAGAGAGGAAGTGGCACCCCCGAGGCATGTGGTTCAATAGCAAGGATAGGTTAGTATGCATTTGTCTTCCAACCACTTCTTAGCGCTTTCGTCTTCACAAATAAGACAACCAGCAATCAAGGAAAGTTATTAATGTGTGTAGTGCACCTTTTCATACAGACAAACACACATGGGATAAAAAAAAAAAAAGGACCAGACACAAGAAACCGAACCAAGTATGTGAACAGGAGAAAGCTGGCACAAAAAGGAAGAGATCTGGCAGAGATGACATTTGGCAGACAGATCGCACTAGAAGTCGTAGTGTTGTTTTTTTATGTATTCTGTGCGCTTACTTTAACAGCATATTGGTGTAGTTAAGTTTAGGGTTTCATGAAAAGCGGTGTACAGATTGCTCAAAGGCTCGTCTAGCTGAGTACTATGGGACGTAACGACAAGGATGCCACATGTCCGTTTAAAGGCGGCATACTGAATATTTGATTCCAGAAGGCGGGTGCACTAACATGGAATCGGAAGGTCCCTAATGCGGTATGTGGATTACTCAAAAGAGGCCCACGCTGGTTCCCCAACGTCTCTACGGCGGCTGGGAGACGCGCTACTATTGGCTGCCAGCCACGCGCGACTTCAGAAGCGTGGCCGTGCCACTTCTAGGTTGCCTCGCGCCGGCTGACCCTGGCAGAGGAAGTTCGCGCTTTGGTTACAGGCTTCTCTCCCTGTCAAGTTCAACTCAGTGACTCTCGCGCGCCTTCCCTCATTCGCACACTTACGCGGCGGGCGGTACGGACTCCATGATTGCGGTGGTGTTGACGCTTCAGGGTGCTGAGGGGGAAAGAGGCCGCACGCGAGGATTCCGGGGCTGATATCCAGGGGCGGGGCTTCCGGGTCACGCCTACCCAAGCATGCGCTGTGACTAACACATAGGCCGTCGCCACCTTAACTATGGGTACTGAGCACGCGCAGTGTGCATGGCTGAAGTCTGCAGGGTTCCCAAAACACGAGGCGCGTGCGCACAGCCACCCAGAACCGGAAAAGGAAAACCTTTGCGGTTTCTCAGACACTGAATGACTCTTGCGCAGAAACACAGCTTCAGTTCTGAAGCCATCTTTACCGTGGGTAAACGGCAACGATGACTTTATCTTGCTTATCTAATCCCGTGCATTTCTTGTAGAGGCTGAAGACACTCTTCCAGGGCCGAAATAGTCACTTTCACCTTTCCCTTTAATATTCTTTCAAATATCTGGTGCATACCCAGTCTAAAAATACACTTTATGTTATATCGCTGTGGAAATGCTCAGGTTCCTACTGATATTGTGCACTGTAGATTTTCATGCTCTCACAACTGTCCCATTCAAAGATGGCTGGCTACTGCCTTTAGTACACAATAGTGAACATGGGCAGCCAATTTTTTTTTCTAGCTATAGTGTCAAGAATTTTCAATTCTATTAAGGACACGGAGGTGAGGATTATGCTTCTCTTTCTTTACTAGAGAAAATACAGCAGGCAATCAAAATATTACAAAAGAAAAACTACATTTCCCATGAGCCCCAGTAGTCCATCATCCACCAGTCACTGGGGTCATGCATAGTATAAAAGCCCATGCTTCGACAAATCCTCAAATAACCTGATCTGTACGCCAAACTCCTCAACCATACGAACTGCGTAGGAAATTCTTCTCCTCCAATAAACACCGTAATTGGAAAGCAAGGCACTAATCCCCTCAGGTTGCTTTTGTATCTGCCCCTGAAACGAAAAGGAAAAGCAGAAGCACAGCCTCCACTGATTCTGTAAACCATATCCCCAAGGGCGGGAAAACAACATTCCAATCATAACTAGATTAATACTAGACATAACATAATCAATTATAAATAGTGCTACCGGTTTTATGGCATTTTTTTTTTTGACTTTTCCATCTGTAGTTATCCATATTTATTTTGTACTAGTGTTATCTGTATTTATCCATATTTATTTGGGGTTTTGTGAAAGCAAAAGAAGCTGAAACTAGTATTTTTCCACATTTATTTAACCGATAAATGTGCACTCATGCATGAATGCCGGAGAGGTTTCAGTGAAAACCCACAGATGATAAATCAACGCACTTATATGAAAACATACACATTTTAGTATCAAGCTTGTGCACATCTACTGTTTTTTAAACCTCCTTACTATAATTCCTTGATTTAACCCTTGCCTGTCAATACGCATAGCTATTTACTTGGCAGCTTGGACTGACAGCATTTAGAATCACTCAAAATTTAACTGATCTCTATTTTTATCCATATTTAAAAATAAATACAGACAGGAAAATAAATGGGTTTCTATCTATTTATCTGTAAAAAAAGATAAACAGGGAGCCTTAATTATAATCAATCACCATCCCTGGGCCGGATAATCCTCGCCACGTGTCCTTAATAACCCTGGGCAAAGCACTACGCTACGCTCGCGTAGTTTGCGAAGTTTGCGCTACTTCGCACAACGCGAATTGCACGTAGCACAGTGCAAACACGCGTAGCGTAGCGTAGCATAGTGCAGCGGTCATTTTTTGCTTGCTCGCGGTCCTCAACGTCAAGTTGGCGACCGCGAGCAAGCAAAATGACATCCCGGCGAGACTTTTTCCTCGTTCGCGATCAGCAACATCAAGTTGCCGATCGCGAGCGTGGAAAATAAACCTCCTGGCGAGATTCTCAACGCGGGGAGGTCAGGTTTCTCATTGCGAGTGGTCGCGTATGCTCGCGACCGCTCGCGATGAGAAACTACCAGTCCGTGTTGAGAAAGCTGCCGCTCGAGTAAAAATCTATTCGAGCTGCAGTAAAAGACAGCTCGCACTGTGCAAGATGCCGTTTTCAATGATTGCATAGTGCGGACAAGCATCCGGCACTGTGCAATCATTGCGAACAGTGCACTACGCAGTTCGCGTAGTGCTACGCGTAGCTCGCGTAGTGCGAACTGCACTTTGCGTAGCTTCGCGTAGCACTACTTCGCGAACTACGCCCAGGCTTAGTCCTTAATAGAATTAAAAAATCTTGACATGATAGCTAGAATTTTTTTATTCTATGCCAGGAAAAGTGGCTTCAGATTATGCTAGTTTAAAGTTGCGCTACAATATTAGTAGCAACATCCATAACCGGTTTGTGATAAAACACTTTAAAAGTTGAGTCAGAAGACCAGTCTGCCTCCGCCATAAAGTCCTCAAGAGGAGAACCAGTGGAAAATGCTTTGGAGGCCATGGCTCCCCTCACCGAATGTGCACCAAAACGAGACACATCAATTCCTGCTTCTGCGAGAATCCATCTGACTCACCAGGCCAAAGTTGCGGAAGAGACTGGCCGGAAAGGTTTCAGCAAAGAAATAAGTAACTCACATGCTTGATCAGTTCGCAATTCACGAGTATGTTCCTCATAACATTTCAAACATTTAACCACACATAATTTATGGTGATGAGGAAAAGCAGGATAAACAATGCATTTTGAATCAGTTTTGGTATGTTTCGATATGGAAAAAGGCACCCCGAAGGAGTAAACACTCTACCTGCTAAATCCAAGGCTCGAACATCCAACACCCTCATGCAGGATATAAGACATAACAATAAAGTAAGCGTCGCTGATAATTGCTTACCCGTAAGATCTTCATTAAATGACCAGGCTCTGAGAAAACGCAGAACCACATCTACGTCCCATAAAATAGAATATTTTGGTTGCGTGGGGAGGGGTGTTGCACCATCCTTATTCCTCTCAATACTTTGCACACAAGTGGGTGCTCCCCCACGGGTCTACCATCCAGATGAGGATGACCCGCAGAAATAGCCGAACGGAAATTATTCACTTTTCTATAGGCCAGACCTTGTGTGGCAAAATCAGACAAAAAGTTCACAATGATATGGACACCAGATCTCATGGCAACCACACCCCGTTCACCGCACCAAGAAACCCATCAATGCCAGGCGGATTCATATCACTTGTGCATAGAGGGAGCCCAAGATTGGGATAAGAAGAACAGTATATCCGACGAAATTCCTGGCATTTGCCAACATCTCCGGAAAGTCACCACACCATGAGGCACAGGAGCCCCGAGTCACTAGGGATGATGATGGCCCACTGGATCCTGCAGAAGATCCGGTCGAGTCTGTATTAGAATCGGAAGGGCGCAAGATAACTTCATTGCCACTGGAAACCACGACTGTGCCTTCCAAAGAGGGGTAACCAAGACCAACTCCACCATCTGTCTGCTCACCTGCGCCAAGACCCTCTGGATCATTGTAAAAGGAGGGAAGGCGTACAACAGACTCAATGACCAATCCTGGAGAGACGCATCTGAGGTCAGTGCTCGAGGATCCGGTTTCCAACTCTAAAACCGTGGAAGGTGAGTGTTGAGTCTGGAGGCTGAAAGATTCCTCGTGCATGAACTCATGCACAGATTTAAGGAATGAAACACCTGGGGATGCAACCTCCAATCGCTGTAGTCGCATAGAAAACAGGACTTCCAATATACTCATACAGTGGACGAGCACAGAATGTATTCTGCTGTCACTGAAATCTGGATTCTGGAGGCAGTAAAGCCACAACGGGCTCTACAGCCCCAACGGCTGGCATCCGATTCTATCACCATCTCTGGGATCCAGGCGTCCATGTGTTCCAGCCACCAGATAATTTCCGTCCTGACTGCTTTTGTCAAGGAAATCTGTTCGGAGTAAGACCCATGCGAAGATGGAGAAATTTAAGTCGCTGGAGTTCCCGATAATGCAGTGGACCTGGAAAAATGGCTTGTATGGAAGAAGCCAGTAGCCCCACTAGGCGAGCAAGGGACCTCAAGGATATAGTCAGAGAGACAAGGGCTCTCCCCAACTCCTTCTTGATGAACAACCTTTTTTATTTAGTTATTTTATTTATGGGTTTTGTAGAGCACCTGAATCACCCCCGGAGGGGTATCTCTGCGCTTTGGACGGAGCTGCTAGCGGGCTGATGAGAAATGTTAAAACAGGGTGGACTTAAGAAGTTTCCTGAAGCGCAGATAGTCAGGACATTGCCTCAGGTGTGTGGGAAGCTGGTTCCAGTACAGGGGAGCGAGATAGGAAAAGGATTTCCCACCTAGTCTTGTTTTCCTAACCCTGGGGACTTGGAGAAGTGATTTGTTGCCTGACCTAAGAGTCCTAGAGGGGGCATAAGGCCTGAGTTTCCTGGAAATGTAGAAAGGGCCTTTATTATGCAGGGCTTTATAGACTGTGCAGCAGACCTTGAATTTGACACGCTTGCGGATTGGAAGCCAGTGAAGTTTGTGTAGCAGGGGAAGGGAAGGGGTTTTGAATGGAGAATTCGTGACGAGTCGCGCAGCGGTATTCTGGACCACCTGCAACCTGCTGAGGGATGACTCATTCGCAGAGACCAGGAGAGCATTGCAGTAATCGAGACGGCTCATAACCATGGTCTGAATGAGAGTTTTTCGGGTATAGTCTGGCAGGAGAGGAAAGACTCGTCGTGCAAAGCCCAACACATAGAAGCAGGTGCTGGCAGTGTGGGCAGCATGCTCCTTTAATGTTAAGGCACGATCTAGGCGAATGCCCAAGTTTTTGACTAGGGCTTTAGGGTTAGGAGGAGTGCCGAGAGCTGCCGGCCACCAATCTGGGGACCAAAGAAGAGGGGCGTCTCCAAAAAGCATTATCTCCGTTTTTCCTTCGTTGAGTTGGAGAAAATTACTTTTTATCCAGTCTGCAATAGCAGTCATTCCTTCAGAAAAGGTGGACAGAGCCAACGAGGAGGATTTGTTGAAGGAGAAGAGAAGCTGGGTGTCATCAGCATAAGAGATGGGCAGGAAGCCACGGGACCTGAGTAGGTTTTCTGCAATGGTAGGAGAAGCGGGCCCGGACAGAATCCACTTGGAAGCCCAGAAAGTCCAATACTTGTGATGGTACCATGACTGATTTTTCCTGTTGAGGACAAACCCCAGATCCTGAAGGAGATGTCCCGTCCAAGATAAATGAAGGAGAACTGCCAGTCACTTTCCTGTAGAAGATCTCGTAATAAATGTATGCCCTCCATGTTGAAGTGGCTATACAAAATCCAAGAGTTGAATTCCTTTAGGTTGAGAACCAGGCAAAAGCCTTGATCTTTCTTGGGAAACAAAAAGATCGTACTGACAAAACCCCTGGGGTGTAAGGTCGTCTCTGTCACCGCCCCTTTGGTTATGAGGGACTGAACCTCTTCGTCTATAAAAGACTTCTCAGTTTGGGAAAAATGGGCAGGGAATGGAAGACTCCCCTGACAAGGGGTTGAGTAAAATTCCAGTTGAAAACCCTGCACCGTCAGTAACACCCATGGGTCCTGCAAAATCGCCAACCAATTGAGATAAAACAACTGAATCCATCCCCCCCATCATAACGTCTGATTGAGGAAGAAAGTTCACCTACGAAAGACAAATCTGTGGTGTTGTCTCCGCCACAGTAACCCCCACGATGGGCACGACCGCGTCCACCTCGATTTCGTGTGGGGTGGAAGTTGGAGTAGCGTTGAGGGGCACCCCCTCTGGGCGCGTATCCACGTGCGGCCTGTTGGAAGCCATGGCCAGGCGCTCTGCCACGATAGCGTCCTGCCCTAACAAAAAGGCCCCTGTTAAAGACCTTCTTCAATGATGTTTGCGCCTTGACAAACTTGTCGCTGAATAACAAACCGTTGGCCAATGGAGCAGCCTCGGTGGAGGCCAAGTCTGCGAGTTGAGGGTCGATTGCCATAACAACTGACTTGCGCCTTTCAGTGAACAATGCGCATTTAGCGTTACCCAAAAGACACAGGGCCTTCTGTGCCCACTCCAGGACCTCCCCAGGATCCACTTAGAACTGATTATCCTTAACCTGAACCGCCAGATCAAGAATTTTAATGATCAGGCTGGAGATGTCGAGCAGTTTGTTCTGACAGCCCTGCCAGGCTTTATCCAGACCCTTCTTGGAGTCTTTGGAGAATTTCTTTAGGAACGTTGCCATGTTGGGGTCAACCTCCGGTGTATTTGCCACTTTTTCCAGTAGAGATGGACGAAGGCAATCGAAGCGCAAGGTATTGCGTACCTCCCTCTCAAAGCCCTGGTGCAAATTAACTTGTACATAGTGTGCCACCTCCGTCCAGGGGACCCATTCCGTGGAACAAGGGTGGACAATCTCTTTGGGGTCAAACAATAGGTTCTTGTTGGGTGGTATATCAGATCTCATGTGTCATACTTTACGCTTACGATTGGCGGCTGGTTTAGAATCCTCCTGAAGAGTCTCCTTGTCTGAATGGGAATCTGAGGATGAAGTGGAGGGATCCACCGTGAAGGTGGAGCTCTTAGTGAAACCAGACGTTTCAAAACCATCAGTACTTCCATATTTGTGGTCACGCAGGACTTGGGGCCAGATGTACGACCATTTGCTTTTGCGACTCGCAAATTGCAAAAAATTGCGAGCCGCAATTTGCGAGTCGCAAAAGCAAATGTACAACAGTGTCAGAGACACTGTTAGCGATTCCCAATGGGGTCGCAAAGTGCGAGGCTCATGAATATTAATGAGCCACTCGCAATTTGCGACCCCATTGGGAATGGCTGGCCCTCCCAGGGATGGTGGCCTGCTGGGCTCAGCAGACCTCCATGTCTGGGATGCATTTTTCCAAAAAATGAATCGTTTTCGTTTCATTTTTTAAAGGCAGGCAGTGGTCCCTGGGACCACTGCCTGCCCTTAAGAAATATTGTCACATGCATTCCCAAAGGGGAAGGGGTCCCCCGGGGACCCCTTCCCGTTCGCGAATGCTTTACCACCTACTTGAAGTAGGTGGTAAATTGCAACTGTTTTGCGACCGCAATTGCAGTCGCAAAACATTCATACGTAGGGCCCAGACTCGCTATTAGGAAGGGACGCTCTTGAAACGCCCCTTTCTAATAGCGAGTCGCAAATCCTAATAAGCGAGTCGCAAATAAATTGCGACTCGCTAATTAGGGTTTGTACATGGCCCTTAGGTATTTTTGCATGTGCAAATGGGTCGCAAACCCGTTTGCGCATGCAAAAATACTTCGTACATCTGGCCCAGAGAGCGCCAACTGTGAAAGGACCTCAGCCGAGGATCCTTTGGAAGCAGTACTACGGGCAAAGCCCACCTCATGCCAAGCCAAATCATGGTACGCAGTGCCCCCTGCTGAACCTATTAAGCTCACACCAGCCATAGCATGTCAGGGGTTGGGTAAATGGTTGCAAGGCTTTTATTAAGGCTCGGTTCACCAAGCTCTGCACTTAAGTATCATATGCCTCAACCAAACGCTCCTCCATGTCTTGCTCATAAGGGACTCCTGCATACTCCAGATAGTTCTCACCCTCATCCTCATCTTATGCCATCACAAACTGATATTGAGGGCCTGGAGAAGGTTCCAGGGGGAGAGAGTGCCCTAATTTGGTGCAAAACCTAAGTTCAGGGAACCAGATATCAGGGGAAGCAAGCCCAAGATGTTGCCAATAATATGAGTGTGGAGGGAGGCACCTAGCTCTCCTAAGGCAAGGCCTTCTTCTCGTGTTTTCCGCCCAGTTGGGTGTTCACCAGGACCTGAAAAGGGCCGAGATCCTCTTTGTACACAGCGCGGTGAACCAATCAGCAGTTTTCCCGATTTCGGCTTCCCTATAAGTCCATCAGCTAATCAGTGCCCACCAACCCCTATATCATTTGCAACCCACGAGGGCTAGCCACTGCCCATCACAGTGCTGACCGTGTGAACCAACTTCACCTGTGACAAAGTGTCACAGATCAATAAGAAAACAAAACAGTGACTTAAAAATTCAAAATAAATATGGAGTACTGAGACTACAGCCTCAGTATCCAAAACACACCACTGTCAGAAGGAAGCTGACAGCCAGAGAAGAAGACGACAGACTCCTCTTTCTTTGCTGCTGCAGCTATGAGGTACGTTTTTCCAATGTTTCCTATTAATTCACTTTATTGCTATATTGTGGTATTTTATTATTGCGCGATCGCGCACAGTGTTTTGGCCGTTTTCCGGTGGTTGCATTTCTCGCTCCCTCCCACCCGTCGGGGGGCCCATTCCCTCACCCATTTGCGCGCACCATGTCCCCGCCTAGCTCCCCCCTTTTTAGGTCTCGCCTACGCAGCGCGCATGCGTTGCATAGGAAAGAGACCTTTAGAAATCGCTCCAGGTTTGCTTTCAAAAACGTGCACGCGTTGCATTGCTTTAAATGGCAACGCGTGCACGTCTGGCGATTCCCTTGCGGGAGCGAGCGGCACCATGTGTTAGTAATTATCGCAAACACATGGTGACCCTGGCTCGCTCCCGCAAGGGAACTGCTTTGGTTGCTCTCGGCTGCACTCCCCTCAACCCCCCCCTTTAGCGCGAGGCGCGCGCGCTTGTTTCTTCTTTTGCTGAACATGGTTCAGCAGGCGAAGATGCCCCTTTTCAGATTTAGTGTTACTGGTGCCTGGCTATGGGAGTTCCCTTTGCAGAATGTCCCTCCAGTAATTTCAACCTCTGCTTTTTTTTCTTTTCGTGAATTTAGTGGAATTGTGAGGAAGAGGCATACGTGCTACTTTGCTTTCGATAATGGTCTTATATTTTTGGGAGAAAGTAGAAGTATTACTGACTGAGTTCCACAAATGGCATCTCCCCCCTCGTCTGGCCTGCATTCTACACACTCTCAGTGGGAAGCTGAAAGTTGTTCACGACTGACGTGCACTTTAAAACTGTTAGACAAAGTACTATACTAGCTTTAAATCTAGGGGAAGCAGTACATAACATTTTGTTAATTCTATTACAGGACCTTAGGCTTCGGATTATGCTTCTCTTTCTTTTATTTGCTACTCACAGCAGTCAATGAAAAACGTTTTGTATGCAAATAAAACTACATTTCCCATGATGCTTGTCAATACATCACATCCTGTATAGCCCTATAAGAGCCACTGCATCCCGTTTCTACTCCTCTTTCTTTGCTGCTCACGCAGAAAGTTAAGTGCTCAAGAATTCTACTGTGATTACTGTCTACTATTAGCTATTTAATTGGTTTATAGTTATTTTGTAAGTAGGTGCTTGCGCGTTATCGCGCTGTGTTTTATTGTATTCACATAGGTGCGCGATATCGCGCTGTGTGCCGCGCGTGCATTGCACGGAGTTGCGGAGGCTCTGACGTTAGCGCTTATACCGCGCGGTGGTTCCCGAGCCTCCGGCACTGTTAAAAGGGGAGTGGTTATAAATGTGCGCGATATCGCGCTGTGTGGCGTGCGTGCATTGCACTGTTAAAGGCTCCTGCTGGGAGCGGTCATAAATGTGGTGCGCTTCCCGCCGGGAGCAGTGAAGCAATGCGGGCGGCCCGATCGGGCTTACTTTTACTTCACGCTGGCCTCAAAGTACCGCGCTGCCCTCGACAGCGTTACATTGCCAGTTTCCGGTATATACGCTACAGGCTTCCCCTCATAGCGGTGCGCATGTGGTGAGAGCTTTCTCCATTACGTTAATTGATTACAACGAGCCACTGTGGCCTCGTGGTTAAGGTCTCTGACTCCTATTCCGGAGGTTCAGTGTTCGAATCCTAGTGGTGTTTTCCGAGTTAAGATTTCTATTTTAATTTAAATTGGGATTTATATTGACTTTTAGGCTTGAAACCTTCTGATAAATATTTATCAATATTAGATACTGCACTGTTTGCTGGTGTGTGCACGGTAGCGCTAATAAGTTTAGCCCACCCGGGCCCAGAATAAGGCCACTCCTGCGGGAGCGGGGATCACGCGCAGAGACTGGCTTGCTACACACCTAATTGGGCATGTGCGCGATCATCATTAAAAAGACTTGGCACGGCTGAGCACAGAATCAAGCGTTCCCACAAGAGCGGAGATACCGCGCTGTCGTTGGCAGCATGTCAAGTGAGTCACTGTGACCAGTGGTTAAGGTCTGTGACTATTACTCAAAAGGTTTCGTGTTAAAATCCTGGGGTGTCAATGGATGTGATTTATGTCGTAATTTTGACTCACTCCTGCTCGTAAGGTTATGTGTTTAAATCCTGGTATTTCCACGAATGTGGTTTCTGACTTAATATTACTTTGGCATTTACATATGGTTGTTTCTGTGCACTGCGCGGTCTCGCGCTTATCCGCCACAGGCTTTCCCTAGTTGCCGAGTGCGGTTATAGAGCCATAACGCTCCCAAATGTGCGTAGCCCAATTGGGCTGTATTTGGACTTTTTTGGCCTACGCACATCGCACGCGTCCCCCGTTGCTCC
Source organism: Calotriton arnoldi (assembly GCA_963921515.1). Classification (NCBI taxonomy): domain Eukaryota; kingdom Metazoa; phylum Chordata; class Amphibia; order Caudata; family Salamandridae; genus Calotriton; species Calotriton arnoldi. The sequence continues at coordinate 1,075,859 of CAWUFW010006532.1, read as the reverse complement.
GAGGTTCATAGTGCCTCGTATTTTACATGGAGCAGTTTTTCTTGTACGCCTACCCGGCTGCGACAATAGGCTGGCCCTTGGAGTGCGCACACGCTCCCGATATTTCAGTATGGCTCTGACGCCCTTTGGGCTGGAAAAATTTAGACTACAGCATTGCTGAGGAGCTGATACATAATTATTTTTCAATTCTCGTGTGCACAGGGTTGGCTCCCCCTCTACTCCTCCATTATGCTGTGCTCTGCACTACAATATTGAATACAGACACCCTTAGGCACTGCATGGGTGAGCTATAAGGAGGATGTGATTTATTCTGAAAGGAGCGCACAAGTCTCCTAGAATAATTGTTGAGGCTCGGGTTCTTCCCGTCCTAGAGTCGATCAACAGGGCCTCGGAAATGACAGTCCCTAGCTCGGGGCAGCAAGCCTTCATTGACGCCCATTATCATTATTTAGTGACAAAATCCTTGGGCATGATATTTTCTCTCTACCTCATTTACCCGACGGATATTGGGGCGCCCGCGCGCGTTCAAAGGGGCTTAGACAAAGGCACAATAGCTTACAATTAGGGCGCTGCGGCCCGATACTCCAGTCACGGTGGAGGAGTCGCCTGACACCGACGCCAGCCTCCTTCTTTTCTTTCTAGTCGTAGAAAATCACAGAAAGGGTTCCCCCGGACCTGGCAGGGAGGCCAGGACAAACTCCTAGTCATAGCCGGACACAAATAGCGATAGGCGTTGTATAACACCATCTGCGTCATCTCTTCCGAGAGACGCAAATCCTTTTCATAAGGACGGATAACCTTAACGGCATGGCTGCACTAATCCTTAGCAACAGATCCCCTGGGGACAGGTTAGTTACTGGACATTTCTATAATATGTGGGCTTGTTTACTTTTGGTCACACCTCTGGAATTATGGGGGTCTTTCACGATGCCGGCCCTTTACGGACCGTTTAGGGATTCCTACTAGAATTCTCACTTCCTTTCCTTCCACGTCGTTCGCTGCTGTTCCGATTCGGAACAGGGGGTTGGAGTCTTTGAGGATTTTTTCTACCGGGCTCCCTTCAGCTCTTTAACGCCTCACCAAGTTAAAGATATAGGTCATTGTTTCCTCAAGGGAACAGGACAGCCTCCACATCGTGTTTGCCAGGATATATATATATATATATATATATATATATATCATACAAGTTGTGCCCACAAATGAAGACGCACACAACAGCAGGCGAATCCAGCCACCGCAGAATTCTTTATTTTCGGCAAACCGGCATACCACTTGACATTTCGTTGCCTTTCCCCCAACGCGTTTCGGAGCTCCTGCTCCTTGCTCACGGGGCCGGCGTGTGAATGGGCAGATGCGCGCGAAAACAGTCTCTTAATTAGCATGTCACGCCCTCCAATGGGCTTTAGTAGAAGCTTTCTGGGACTTGTAGTCTTGCGCTAAAATAATATCCTACATGGATTCTGCCTCACCCAACTTTAAAGTCCAAGCTCTCAATAGAGCCTCAAATACATAGTCCGATTTTGATCAGCCCAAACCTGCCATTCTGCTATGTGATTGTAGATATCTTGTATGATATATATATATTCATCTTGGCACAGACATAGACCTGAGCCTCACAACTTTCCTGCCGCCAGATCTCATCTTCAGACTCCGATTTTTTCGGGGACACGATATGTAAGGCCTTTTTCGGCTATAAATTCGATATACTTGTGTCTCTTGGGTTCGAACTTTACAGGATTATCTCGTTCCTACACAGTCAGCTAGGTCTTACACCATCCAAATTAAGGGATTTCCAAAGGACCCCGTACCGATGTTACCCATGCAGACGGTTCCATTTCAGGTGTTGCCAGAGTAGTGGTGCGATTAGCATAGTCTATCAAACAGTCTTCCCTGCCCTCCATTCAGTTCGGGTCGTTTTTGTTTCCCACAGAGGTTTCTTGACACATCCTACTCATTATGCGCAATATCTTGGCAGTGGGACTTATCAACAGGTTAGAAGGTACGAGGTCATTTTACTAGGGAAGTTACTGAAGGTCTTCTGGCATTCTGCCGGAGTTATCGGATTTAGGTCATTGCAGAATATATTCCATAACAAAGACCACAGTGGCGGACTGGTACTCCTGGTATCTCCAGGAAAGCAACGGGTGGCAGCTTCACCCGAAGGACATTCAGTGGTTGTAAGACTTTTGCGGTCTTTTATGATATACCAAGGACCTATGGTTCAAAGGTAAGTCTTGTACCTTTGGTGGCACAGGGCCAGGGTTCGAATCCTGCCAATGTTGTAAAAAGTATTCCCAGGTGGTAACTTTTTCAAACCTTTGTCTTTTATGCCATAAAGGTTTCCGGCAATAATGGGAAATTGCCGGGGGTTGTGGACACGCTGCTGGCGTTCATTTAACAAACCTGGGTCCTTCCACTCAAACGCAATACTTTTCAACATGGGAAGGCCAGATTCGTTGGTAAGTACACAATGCGTGATTTCTGTGGGGGCTGCCTTTTCCCACATTGTGAATGTTTTATCGAAAATAATGTCATAGGGATTTGTGTAGCGTTCGCTTCAACGGTCATTCGACCGCCTCTGCAGGTCATTCTCAGATAGAGGCAAATTGATGGGCTTGCGCCGGTATTCTGGTAAGTTATTGAAAGGTAATAGGGTAGCGCAACCCCCAGACCAGAATATTCCTCTCTGGATGTTCTCTCGTTTTTCCTTATTTGATAAATGGCCAAATAATAATAGGTTGACAAGGAGTCCATTATCGTCAAGCTGTGTTACGAGCCTTTTTCTACCTGCCGATGTTCCTACCACTTAAAAAGTCTTCGGCTTTACAGGTACAGTATCTACTCCACGACGTTTCATTTACAGTTAATGTCAGGACTACAGCCTGTTAAGACCTGTTACGTCTTAAGCTTTCCAACTAATGCAATTTATGTGTGGTTCAATGCCTTAAGGCTTACAAGCGAGGTACTAGGCCTTTACGACCTGAGCTTTGATATAATTGTTGATTACATTACAGAAACCTATTAGACATGTGTCTGCGGCTATCATAGCCAGGTGGTTGAAGGCAGTTATGCCACAATACGGTATTCTTACCCGAATGTTTGGGGCACCGTCTGTTCGTGGTGCCATGGTTCTCAGTATTGTATGATGTTTTTCTAATGTTCAGGACATTGCTACTCTACTATTGAGTTTTCTCAGTCTCTATTTGAACAATTTTTATAACCGGTGGTGATATGACTGTAGTTGTGTTTTATAAGCGTTAAACTAGCATAATCCAAAGCCTCCGGTCCTGTAATAGAATAAAAAATTAGCTAGCATTCGCGCCAAGAATTTTCAATTCTATTAAGGACACGGAGGCGAGGATTATCCCACCCGGTTTTATTACAATGTTGGTAATAATTACCCACCCACTAGTACTTGATATTCTGTTTAAGCAGAAGTTACGAGTTTTCCTTGTCTCATTCCTTTCAGGTTCTGAAAAGCAAGACGAAGCAGAAGTACTTCTGGTTTACAAGACGGAAACTTTCCAGTTTGGTGATGGTTCTTCCACGTTGGAGGATGATTGTTGGGACTCTTGTTCCTTATTTTGGACTAGAATTGTTAATGTTTTTGACCGTCAAGGTTCGAGCAAAGAAAGAGGAGTAGAAACGGGATGCAGTGGCTCTTACAGGGCTATACAGGATGTGATGTATTGACAAGCATTATGGGAAATGTAGTTTTATTTGCATACAAAACGTTTTTCATTGGCTGCTGTGAGTAGCAAATAAAAGAAAGAGAAGCATAATCCTCGCCTCCGTGTCCTTAATAGAATTGAAAATTCTTGGCGCGAATGCTAGCTAATTTTTTATTCTCTGTTTTCACTTCCTACACTAAAATGCGCATCTTGGTCTTTTGGATAAGTGCTAAAATGAGTGGAATAAAATTAAAGCCCACGATTCAGCTTCCCACCTGCTACGAGTGATGCACAGCTGCTGTGCCCCACCTCCAAATTCGCACTGCCTGAAAGCTGGCAGTGACACTCTGGTGGAAATGTACACAATACATCGTGGGAACGGTTTTTCCACAAGCTGTTTATTACTCGGTATGTACTATCTAACGATAACCTAATGGGCATCTGTTGGTATATTCGAATTATTTTTCTCCACACTTATGACGGTTTAAGTTACACGGCTGTGGACGTAATATCACACGAGTATCTGTAATCTCGGGTGTAACTTTATTTTGTGTTCAATAACTTCGTCCTTTCGTGATAAAGTGTGCTAATTGCATGCTTTTGCCCCCTCCAAGATTCACTAATTCTCAACGTGCTTTCCGTGAACATTTTGTGTCAGGTGTTTTGCGTATCATGACAGAGAATCACGTGTCGTGCACAGTTATCGCTTCCGGCTTAGTGCCTGTAAGAAATCGCCTGTTATTTGGGATGGGTGACTCCCCACTTGAAGGAACAATGAAAACCCTTGTCAAGGTTAACACTCAGTCACTAAAATAAACAGAGTTTACCCCCGGTAGCTATAACACAGAGCAAGCATTCACCTTAAGGCAATGTGTAAAAGATTTATGGAGTTCCAAAACAGAAAAAGTCAAAATGCAAAACAAAAATAATCCAAACGGAATTAAAAACAAAACAAAAAATTGAGTAAAATGTAATAAACAAAATGACAAAAATCAAATAATGGAAACCGGACAGATTCATTTTCAAACGTTTTAAGTAGAAATAGCAAATATCACAAAACAATGCAATAGTCATTCAAGGGATTTTTATTTATTTATTTTTTAGTTTTCTATAGCGCAAACTTGACCGGAGGGTATCAGCGCTTTACAAGGGTTGAACAGACAGCACTTTTACAAAGTATACAAAAGAATAGAAGAAGACATACAGGATAGAATACAATAAAAGGTAGATTAATTGTTCAATTTTTTTCCAGAGGTAGGGATGGTCAGATTTTTCGGTAATGGGAGTGAAAGTGCACAGAAGCAAGCCCATTATCTTAGGTGGGTGGATTCATGTGTTTGAGTAGGAAGAATTTAAGGTTTTTCCGGAAGCATAGGAACTATTGATTATCACGTAGACTTTGGGGGTAGAGCATTCCAGATTCTGGGTGCATTCCTAGAGAAGGAACGGCCAAGTGATTTTCTTTCTTGAATTTGGGACTAATCAAGAGTAAGGTATTTAAACTATGCAGAGCCCTCTTTTGGCCGACTTTTGATAATTTGTTTGCGAGTTAGTTTGGCTTCTCTGTGTAAAGAGCTTTGTGGGTTATGCAAGCCATCTTGAATGTGCTTCTTGCTTCACTTGGAAGCCAGTTGAGTTTCTTAAGCGTGGGAGTGATGTGATCATAACATCTCTCCCCTGACAGAAGTCTAGCTGCTGCATTAAGCATGGTCCTCATAGGGATAAGGTGTTTTTTTGGTGCACCAGTGAAAGGGGCGTTACTGTAGTCCAGTTGAGCAAGGACTAGAGATGGCTCTACATTCTTTAGATCTTCTTGGGGAATGAAGAGTTTGGCTTTTTTTTAGGTGTTTCAGAGAGTAGAAGGCTCTTTTTGCTGAGGCATGAATATGATCCTGCATGCTCAAGTTAGGGATACTGTTTTGTTTTTTTGGTGCACGGGTGAAAGAATGTTCCACTAATTATGTGAAGTAAAGCATAGGTGGTCAGCATTTGTTCATTCCCAAAGGATGCTAAGGCGCTAGATTAAATGACTTGTTGCAACCAAGATCCTGCTCAAATAATAACCTTTTTAGGTATCGCCTGAGCCAGCGCATGCGCTGCTCTGCGAGACATTAAGTTAGGGCTCTAAACTTTGGAGCACACGCTCGTGCGTGTGCTTGTGCGTTTTTAACCCGCTATTGGCCTTTGCATGCGTCTTTCTAAGAAAGACAGCATGCAATTGGCCAAAGGCGGGGGCATGTCCTGCCTTCTTTTTATGGTGGCCTAGGCTCCTCGGGGGCGAGCAGCAGCGTGGCTGTGTGCCATCTGGTTTTCATTAGCGCACAGTGTGCCAGATGGTGGTCTGCCTGCATTCCAGTTTCAGGTTACTTCGACTTAACAGCTTTGTTGTTTACAAGTCCTGCTTCTTGGTACTTTACAATGTGCCTTATTGGAACTCACTCTGCCTTAGTGTTCCTTTTGTTGCCTTATTTTATTTCATTGCCTAATGTTGCCTCATTTATCTGTTTTTTTGGTTTTAGAGTTATTTCGCTTTATTTGCATTTAGTCCGATAATGCATATTGCATACAGAAAACTGTAGAGCGCTTTGAAGGGTAGTGGGTAAGTATTGTGCTTTGGAGTTATTTTGCGTCCTGAACCTCCCAACGCCTGAACCTCCCAATGCCCACGTTCTGCCCGAACCTCTCACTGTCCCCTTTCTGCCTGACCCTCTCACAGTCTCCGTTTTGCCCGTACCTCTCACTGTCCCATTTCTGCCTGAACCTCCCATTGCCCCCGTTCTGCACGAACCTATCACTGTCACTTTTCTGCCTGAACCTGTCCCTTTCCCCTTTCTGCTTGAACCATTCACTGTCCCCGAATCTCTCACTGTCCTATTTCTGCCCAAACCTCTCATTGCCCCCGTTCAGCCCGAATCTCACACTGTCACTTTTCTGCCTGAACCTGTCCCTTTCCCCTTTCTGCTTGAACCTCTCACTGTCCCCGCTCTGCCCGAATCTCTCACTGTCCTATTTCTGCTCGTACCTCTCATTGCTCCCGTTCAGCCCGAATCTCACACTGTCACTTTTCTGCCTGAACCTGTCCCTTTCCCCTTTCCCCTTTATGCTTAAACCTCTCACTGTCCCCGCTCTGCCCAAATCTCTCACTGTCCTATTTCTGCTCGAACCTCTCATTGCCCCCGTTCTGCCCGAATCTCACACTGTCACTTTTCTGCCTCAACCTGTCCCTTTCCCCTTTCTGCTTGAACCTCTCACTGTCCCCGCTCTGCCCGAATCTCTCACTGTCCTATTACTGCTCGAACCTCTCTTTGCCCCCGTTCTGCCTGAATCTCACACTGTCCTATTTCTGCCCAAACCTCTCATTGCCCCCGTTGAGCCCGAATCTCACACTATCACTTTTCTGCCTGAACCTGTCCCTTTCCCCTTTCTGCTTGAACCTCTCACTGTCCCCGCTCTGCCCGAATCTCTCACTGTCCTATTTCTGCTCGAACCTCTCATTGCCCCCGTTCTGCCCCGAATTTCACACTCACTTTTCTGCCTGAACCTGTCCCTTTCCCCTTTCTGCCTGAACCTCTCACCGTCCCCGCTCTGCCCGAATCTCTCACTGTCCTATTTCTGCTCGAACCTCTCATTGCCCCCGCTCTGCCCGAATCTCACACTGTCACTTTTCTGCCTAACACATAAATTGTGTTAAATGGTGAACAATGTGTGTTCGTGCTTCGTTCGTAAGCATAGCCAATAGGTCCCGCCTTTGGGACCTTATAAGTGTTTAGCCATGCAGCACATTTTCCTGGCTTAAACTTGCGTAAATGCGAGAACTATTGCATTGATACCAATGAGTGATACCAAAACGCAACAGTATCTCCCCAAAAACTACTGTTTTATCTCACCACTGCTCCCTCTCTGCTGTTGACGTACCTCCTGTTGCACGTCAGTCACATCTTGTATTTAGCCCCGTCATCGGAAAGCTGCAACGCTATACACTTATAAGGTCCCAAAGGCGAGACCTATTGGCTATGCCAATGCTTGTTTTGTTTAGTTGTAAATAGCGCAAAATCGACCTAAAGGTATTGGAGTTCTTTGCATGAGCACCAGTTATAATACACAGGGACACATACATTTTTTGTAGGCACAGGGAGATTGAGTGATTTTTGTAGAATCACAGGATGTTGAGCCACCACCGAGACTCGATAACCTGGTTCCCCAGTTTCAAAGTCGGCAGCTCTGGCTATTATGCCACAGGCTCTCCTCTTTGCAATCGAACAGCCCGCGTGGGTTGTTCAGAGTGGACTTGGCCTCATGCTTTCAGCTTTGTTCTTTGCCGATTCCTGGCCCGCGGCAGTGTGCTCAGCTGATAGCAGGGGCCAGTCCACCTCATGGATATTTGGCTCAGTGAGCAGGACGGATAGTCAACTTTGATGAGCCTACCTTTACTCCTTCTTCCGTTCCCGGCCTCCTCCGAACATATTGCTCAGTTCCTAGACGTTTTTTTCCCTGGAGTTTCCTGGCCTGCTCAGGCTTGACACCTCTGATATTAAACTAAGGGTTAGACCCAAATTTTTGGAGACACAGTTGGTGCGACGAAGTGCTGACCTCTAGACCATCCACAGTATTGGGGGTCCTTGTTACCCCCCGATTGTATTTGGTACACTCCTTTCCTTCCATTTATAGGTTTGGGGCACAGTGTTGTACTCTACTATGGATAATTCAGGTTCTCTGAACCCTCGTGAGCCTTATACAGCAGAGGAATTCAGAGTGGTGAGGCTTTGGACTCATCAGCCCAGCAGTCTGTGAATAAGGAACTGGCTGTTACCCGGCAACCCTTCTCTCGCCAACTGCACATGATTGCAGAGTGTGTCCGTATCTCGTCCCCGCCCATCCCTCCGCACCTCTTCTAGTCCGCTCCATCCCCTCTGAGGGGCCCACTCTGGCCCCTCCCTCCAGCCCGCTCTGGCCCTTCCCAAGAGCCTCTGCCCCAGGCCCAGCGGGCTAAGCTTCCTCACACTGACACTCTTGCCCATCTCTCCGAATTCTTTTTGATGGACAACATTTACAGTACCTCTACTGACCCAATCCCGCCTCTCCACTCCCCCCTCTAGTCCTCTTCCCCAAGACGGTGATGCCCAGACTAATCTTTCCATTCCCCACCGACGACTGCCCAGCCCCTGCCAGAAGGAACCGCCCTGCTCCCTCACAGGATTTGTCCCAGTCGGATCTCCTTGACTTTGACCCCAGATCTAGTGACTGCACCCTGCAACATGATGTTGCAGCATGCCTTCATGCCTACCTCCACAAAGGGTTTGACAAGGACGTTTGAGCTAGACTCAGGACAGAATATCCCTGACCAACGTTAGATGATAAGGTTGCCGATACCCCAGAGGTGGATAGCAATATGAATGCTTTCCTGAAAAAGTTCTCTAAAGACACTAAGGAAGGCATTGATAGAGCCTGGCAGTATTGCCAGGATTGCCTGCTCGATGTTACTGGGCTGCTAGCGAAAATTCTTGAGATGGTGGTGGGCGCTATGGACGTTTGAACCCTGTCAACCCGAGGTCTTGGCAGGATGGGATTAACGTACTATCTACCAGGTGAGCAATGTTAAGAGTGCCTTCTCTTCAGAGTACAAGAAGTCAATTCTGATGCGCATAGACCCAAAACTTTCCGAATTGGCTTCTGCTGAATCAAGCCCAGTGGGAAGCGGCCTCCTTTTTGGGGATTCCTTCAAGGATTTGGGCAAGTTTGTCAATACTTTTACGGCCTTGGATAAGGCCCAATACTCCTTAAAGAAGGTCTTCTATTCTAACCTTTTTGCCAGGGCCGGGCATTTTAGAGGCTGATCGTCCAACCGTAGTTTCCACAGAGGCTCTTATCGTGGGTTTGAAGATCATCGAAACTCATCCTGGCAGGATTACAGCGGTAGCCATACCTTCTATCCTGCCCTATCCCACTTCCACAGAGTCAGGCACGGCAGAGGGGGCTTCCAAGGTGGAGCGCAAGGAGGTGGTCAACTCTCAACTGCAGATGAATAGAAAGAAAAAATGCGGCTGACCACGGTTCAGCACCTCAGTTCCTAGATTGGGAAAAACAATTAGAAAGTCTGTGCAACAGCTTCCAGAGTTCGCCGCACTTCCACCCCACTGGAAACCAGATAAGTAAATTCGTAAAGAGAAGGAAGGTGCACCAGAACAAAGTCAGTAGGCTCCAAGTATATCCCAAAAATATATCCGTTATTGTAGTAGTAGTTAAAATTGGACATCAGCCTTAAAGTGGCTTTTCTAAGTTAAAGAGAGCTATCTCTCCAAGGTCACATAGCGATTCAACATAGTCAGGCATAAGCAAGCGTCATAGTAAGGAAAAAATTCCTAGGATTATATTGAAGTGGCTTTCCTAAGTTAAAAAGAGCAGTCTCTACAGGGTCACATATCTATCCGGCGTAGTCAGGCATGAGCAAGTGTCATGGTAAAAGAAAAAATTCCTCAGATTGTACGAGAAAGAGGGACCACGCAAGCAAACACGTCTCTTCTCCATGAAAAAATAATAAAGCGCCTATAAGCACGTGCTGTCATGAACAGACAATTTCCTCATGGTAACGCTTATTAAACTAGTGTCAAAGGGGAAAACCACACAATATGTAGTATTACTAAGCGCAATAAAGTCACGAAGTATAGTCAAAAGGTGCTAAATAGTATTGATTAAATGATTGACAGGGGGAACTTTAAAATTCACTTAGGCTAAAGATCAGCAAACTATACAGACAGATCTCACTTACAATATTAACAGTAATAAGTCACAGGCAAATTTACACCCTGGGACCATCACATCATATGTTGGCAGGGTCCTCAACACATGACATGAGAAACAATTTCCTTGAAAGTAACACTCGGTAGACTAGTGTCGAAAAGGAAAACTACACAATATGTAGTGTTGTTGAATGCAATAAGGTCACAAGGTATAGTCGAAAAATGCAGAGTAAAGTTGATTAAAAAGTAGACAGGGGGAACCATAATATTCACTTTAGAGAAAGGTAAGAGAACTATACAAACAGCTCTCACTTACAATATTTACAGCAGTAAGTCACATACATATTTATACACTGGGACCATCCCATCACATGTTGGCAGGGTCCTCAACAAATGACATCATAGTTTGTAAAGACAGATCACTGAACTCTTTGATGTTTATAAAGTTTGAAAAGAGGGAGATCAATCATCACTGAGCTGACCCCAACTCAAAATCAAATTTGTATATAAATATGGAGATATTCTCATCTTATTATGTCCATCATGTTTATAAAAAGAAGCGCATCTCCCCATCGGTATTGTGCCCCAAGAGGGTTGCCCTTAGGCGGCAAATCCATTTGGAATCCATCTGTCTAAGCAGATGCTCCCTGTTGCCTCCTCTGGTTCGCACAGGTACATGATCTATTGCGTGGAACTAGAAGGTCAAGTCATCCGGATGTTCACTATAATAATGATTTGTGATGGGGTATCTATCATCCTTTAATTTTATGGCCCGACGGTGTTCCTGTATCCTCAGCTTGAAACAGCAAGTAGTACTGCCAACATAAATAATGCCACATCTACAGCCGAGGACATAGACCACATGTGCGGTGTTACAATTCAGGAAATGACCTATTGAGAAGCGTTGAGATGTATTATAACAAAAAGACAAAGTCTTATTTCTTCCCAAAGGGCATATATTACACATCCCACATGTGTAAAAACCTTTCGGTTTAGCTGGTAGCCATGTTTGTGTTGTCTTTGGTTTCACCACATAACTAGGACAAAGGGAATTTCTTAAAGCCATCCCCCTCCTGTATGTAATAGACGGTCTACCCTCAATGGCATCCTTAAGGCCCGGAATTTCTGTAAGTAGATGCCAATGTTTACGAAAAATGTTAAAGATGGCACTACTATGTGTTGTATACTGTGTTAGGAATCTAGCTTTTTGGTTGGCTCTATCTGTGATTGATTTGTCCTTCAGTGTATCATTCCTGTTCAGATTACATACTCTTGATTCAGCTCTGTCGAGTACTCTATGTGTATAACCCCTTTTGGCGAACCTATTTTTGGAAGCATTAATATGGATTTTAAAAGTTTCCTCCTCACTACAATTTCGCCTAATTCTTATCATCTCGCCAAAGGGGATGTTGTTTATGACAGAGCTGGGATGTGCACTGGTCGCGTGCAATACAGAATTGCACGCGGTCTCTTTCCTAAAAAGGGTGCTCTGTATCTGACCTTGTTTTATGTAGAACTGTATATCAAGAAAATTGATACGTTCCTTATCATAAGCCATGGTGAATTTTACGTTATAGGTGTTGTTATTTAGAAAAGTCAGATATTGATGTACTTGTTCCTCAGAACCGGACCACAAACAAATAATGTCATCAATGTACCTCCCCCAGTACACGATGTAATTAGTCCAAGGGGAGGCACCTTTGCCCCAAGCGTGCTCCCTCTCAAACCACCCCATAAAGAGGCAGGCGTAGGAGGGAGCAAACTTGGAGCCAATCGCGGTTCCATGTACCTGCTGGAACCAGCGGCTGTCAAAAAGAAAATAATTATTCGTTAAGATAATGTCAATCATTGAGACTATCATTTCATTATAATCAAACAGTCCCGCATCCTCTCTATCCAGGAAGGATTGTACCGCTTTGATCCCAAATTTTTTGTCTATACAAGTGTAGAGACTTTCTACATCGAAGGTGACAACATGAGGTCCTCAGACCACTCAAAGTCTTTAAACTTCATAAGGATGTCTTTACTGTCCCTAACGTAAGATGGTAGGTTAGGGACATGCTTCTGTAACCTCATGTCCACATATTGGGACAATTTCTCTGTGGGTGATCCCACCCCGAGATGATTGGCCTACCTGGGGGAATTGCCCGCCCTTGTGTATCTTTGGTAAGACATATATACACGGAAAGGTAGGGCAATCCACCCAAAGGTACCTACATTCATTCTCTGTCAATAAACCAATGTCTTTCCATTCCATTAATTTGGCGTTAATCATAATGGTAAGGGTCGGGACAGGGTTGTTCTGAATTTCCCGATAATAGAGATTGTTGTTAAGTTGTCTCGTTATTTCTTGCATATAATCCTTGTGGTTCATCACAACAACATTTCCACCTTTATCGGCTTCTCTGATTACAATATTAGAGTCCTTGCTAAGTTTGTTGAGAGCCGTTCTTTCAGAGGCCGTGATGTTGTGATGAACCCTAGGTGTAAACTTGTTAGGGGTTTCCAGATCATATAGGTCGTCCGTAACCTTTTTATAAAAGGCATCAATATTCTGATGGTAAGAATGCATAGGTACGAATTTAGATTTAGGGTGAAGGCCACTATCAACACTTTGGTTTTGGGGAATATCAAGATCTCTGAGTAAGGAGGGCATATCTTGATCCTCCTCATTATCGAGGGTCAGTAGGCAATGTACATCGCGGATGTCCCGTATGGTATGTGTCCCAGGACATTGACTAACTGTTACTCCCCCTGGGTCATGTGGCCTGTTGGAAAAGTAGTCCTTTAATTTAAGAACCCTGATGAATTTATAAAGGTCAATATGTGTGTTGGCAAAATCACCTTCCTGAGTGGGGCAGAAATTAAGACGCTTACTTAAGATATTGATTTCATCAGTGTTCAAGACTTTATTAGACAAATTGACAATTTTTAAATCAACATTAACACTTTGACAGACAGTTGGATCAGATACAGTACATGACCTCATTATTTTGGTTTCTTCAATTTCGTCCCTGGGTTTGTCTTGTTCACTATACCCCCTCTTATATCTGCCCTTTGCCCTCCTCCCTCCCCTCCTTGTTTTGATTGATCTCTCTTTTGTTGTAAACGATTGCTTATCCTTAGCTTTGCTAGTTCCTTTTGGAAGGAGGAGGCCCCTTCCCCTAAAGGGACCTCAGGCATAGTGGCATTAGAGGCGGAACTACTTAGTGATGAGACGGATAGGTTGCTGTTAGAACGCGTTTCATCACTTTGCTCTCTGTCATCTCTCATTCTTTTTTTGTTATCCTCAAGTCCCTGCACCCCATCAAATTGTTTTGCAAAGGTGTAAACCCTGCCATCTTTATAATCCTTGTCGTCCCTTTTTATTTTTCTAAATTTTTCTCCTTCAAATATAACTGATGATTTTCCATCACCTGCTTCAGTATTGCATAGTTTTTGTCAATAAGGTCTTTTTGTGGCATACTATTAATTTCTTTCTCAAGCGTTTCTATTTCCGCCTGTAATTTTTCTCCCTTTTCAGCAGCGTGCCTCACTAGGATTTGCATCATGGTTATCGATGCCCCTTCTAGATTACATTCCCATTCTTTCAGTAGATCATTATTTAAATCTTCGAAGGTGGGAAAGATCAGTATCTGCAATCCCCTCGGTATTTTGCCATTTTTCATGTACTGATCTAGCGTCACCCCATCCCACCATCGACTCAGTTCTTGCTTTCGCAGCCGTTCTAATCTCTGAAATAAGGTCTTGAGGCTTGTCACAGTAGTTGCCCCTTGATTAGTTATTTGTTTTGAGGTACTTGCTCCAAACAAATCCAAAGCCAATTCCTCACGGCCATCTTGAAATCTAGGCATAGTGTACAGATTATAACAACAGAAACGAGTGCAAAACGGTCCAACAATAAATGAATAGAAAGAAAAAATGCAGCTGACCACGGTTCAGCACCTCAGTTCCTAGATTGGGAAAAACAATTAGAAAGTCTGTGCAACAGCTTCCAGAGTTCGCCGCACTTCCACCCCACTGGAAACCAGATAAGTAAATTCGTAAAGAGAAGGAAGGTGCACCAGAACAAAGTCAGTAGGCTCCAAGTATATCCAAAAAATATATCCTTTATTGTAGTAGTAGTTAAAATTGGACATCAGCCTTAAAGTGGCTTTTCTAAGTTAAAGAGAGCTATCTCTCCAAGGTCACATAGCGATTCAACATAGTCAGGCATAAGCAAGCGTCATAGTAAGGAAAAAATTCATAGGATTATATTGAAGTGGCTTTCCTAAGTTAAAAAGAGCAGTCTCTACAGGGTCACATATCTATCTGGCGTAGTCAGGCATGAGCAAGTGTCATGGTAAAAGAAAAAATTCCTCAGATTGTACGAGAAAGAGGGACCACGCAAGCAAACACGTCTCTTCTCCATGAAAAAATAGTAAAGCGCCTATAAGCACGTACTGTCATGAACAGACAATTTCCTCATGGTAACGCTTATTAAACTAGTGTCAAAGGGGAAAACCACACAATATGTAGTATTACTAAGCGCAATAAAGTCACGAAGTATAGTCAAAAGGTGCTAAATAGTATTGATTAAATGATTGACAGGGGGAACTTTAAAATTCACTTAGGCTAAAGATCAGCAAACTATACAGACAGGATCTCACTTACAATATTAACAGTAATAAGTCACAGGCAAATTTACACCCTGGGACCATCACATCATATGTTGGCAGGGTCCTCAACACATGACATGAGAAACAATTTCCTTGATAGTAACACTCGGTAGACTAGTGTCGAAAAGGAAAACTACACAATATGTAGTGTTGTTGAATGCAATAAGGTCACAAGGTATAGTCGAAAAATGCAGAGTAAAGTTGATTAAAAAGTAGACAGGGGGAACCATAATATTCACTTTAGAGAAAGGTAAGAGAACTATACAAACAGCTCTCACTTACAATATTTACAGCAGTAAGTCACATACATATTTATACACTGGGACCATCCCATCACATGTTGGCAGGGTCCTCAACAAATGACATCATAGTTTGTAAAGACAGATCACGGAACTCTTTGATGTTTATAAAGTTTGAAAAGAGGGAGATCAATCATCACTGAGCTGACCCCAACTCAAAATCAAATTTGTATATAAATATGGAGATATTCTCATCTTATTATGTCCATCATGTTTATAAAAAGAAGTGCATCTCCCCATCGGTATTGTGCCCAAAGAGGGTTGCCCTTAGGCGGCAAATCGATTTGGACTCCATCTGTCTAAGCAGATGCTCTCTGTTGCCTCCTCTGGTTCGCACAGGTACATGATCTATTGCGTGGAACCAGAAGGTCAAGTCATCCGGATGTTCACTATAATAATGATTTGTGATGGGGTATCTATCATCCTTTGTTTTTATGGCCCGACGGTGTTCCTGTATCCTCAGCTTGAGACAGCGAGTAGTACTGCCAACATAAATAATGCCACATCTACAGCCGAGGACATAGACCACATGTGTGGTGTTACAATTCAGGAAATGACCTATTGAGAAGCGTTGAGATGTATTATAACAAAAAGACAAAGTCTTATTTCTTCCCAAAGGGCATATATTACACATCCCACATGTGTAAAAACCTTTCGGTTTAGCTGGTAGCCATGTTTGTGTTGTCTTTGGTTTCACCACATAACTAGGACAAAGGGAATTTCTTAAAGCCATCCCCCTCCTGTATGTAATAGACGGTCTACCCTCAATGGCATCCTTAAGGCCCGGAATTTCTGTAAGTAGATGCCAATGTTTACGAAAAATGTTAAAGATGGCACTACTATGTGTTGTATACTGTGTTAGGAATCTAGCTTTTTGGTTGGCTCTATCTGTGATTGATTTGTCCTTCAGTGTATCATTCCTGTTCAGATTACATACTCTTGATTCAGCTCTGTCGAGTACTCTATGTGTATAAACCAGATACAACAACGGCGGACCTTCTGTGCCGCACCTCGTGCCAGTTCCTACATATAAGTTCGCCGTGCAATCTACCCCTGCGTCAGCCGTTGAATGACGTCACTGTGCTCCAGATCAGAGAATATTATGACAAGTGGGGGTGCGCAGCTCAAAAAATTCCAATAGACCAAGGAATTAAAAAATTATTTCTTCTTTATTCAAAAAATGTATTTTTCTTAAAATCATCAAATATAGACAATCCAGCCTACGCGTTTCATTCCCACATAGGGAACTTCATCAGGGCTGTAAAAATATGACACAAACACATATATATTACATTAAATCAAAAAACACAGGACTACGAACATACACAATATATCAGAAACAGACTGAGAGAGAAATTAAAAAAAAAAAAAAAGAGAAATAAGACACATAATTAAACAATAAAGACAAATTTTGACATATTTACAAAAACCTACACGTTAAAACATTTGTATAAAACTAATTTGTACATTTAGATGCTACCAATGAGCAACATAAATGAAGCTTGTTCAGTTTAAGCGAACAAGAAAGTGCAAATGCTTTGTTTCACCATAAAAAAAAAATATATATATATATATATCACCGATATCCATCATAATAATACACTTTAAGATATATATATAACCACAGTGACTATAATTGTAATGTACGACCATATAATCTCAAAACAAGTCCAACATATGATTCAAAGTAACAAAATTTAGAAGAAAGCAAATCACAGTAACAGTAAAAAGAAAGGGAAGAGAAGAACAGAGATGGGGAAGGGGAACAGAAGAAAAGAAAAATCATTTGAGTAATATATAATATCAAACCAATTCTTAAAAGTGGATAAATCACACATGACATTTCTTACCATAAAAATGTATCATTTATAAAGGTGCAAATATGCCAAAGTGCCAACAGATTGTATTGCTAGCTTCAGATCAGTTGGCTTCTCACCAAAGACAATATATTAAAGGCCTGTAGTGACAGCTTATAAAAACCGCCCATACCATTTACAGTAAACAAATCCGTATGACACATTAAAAAAGAAAGGCCCCACAAATAAAGTAAACAAAAAATGTCATAGGTAGCGCCTATGAAAAAAAGGGAAAAAACGAAAAATATAAATGCAAAATTAAGGGCATTTCTCAGACACCAGTAGGTACACCCCAAATAACAGCCCAAATATAGACATCTTGTGATATGGATCACATCAATTAATATTTCCAGATAGACAATGTTTGTAAAATATCATACCTCTATATCCACTGTGTGTCCTAAAAAGTTTTTCCAATAATTCAAAAGGTCAAGTGTATTGCACTGTGGCCCATATTCATTCTGAGCAGATACGAAGAATCCTGTTGGGTTAAGGGTAATAGAAATTGTAATCAAACTAAATATTGATATAAGGCCTCGACCTTGAATCTAGCAAAACAAGAAGAGAATAGAAGAAAACAAGAGAGGGGGGAAGGGGGAGGGAACTACAGTTCCCAGCAACCACCATAACAAAGGTAAACTTCAATCAAGCAAATGCTCCCAACCGTATTGACAACATATCCTCAAATATAATGACTAAAAGAGCTCTCAAGCTCAGAAAGACGCGGTTCTAATGCATGTTGATCCTGCCCCCAATATGCAATTAAAATTAATTGCCTCACATATTATATTCCAAACCAATTTGTTCGAATCGCATCTGCGGTTATATTAGAACAACAACCCATATCTGCGTAAAAAAGGCCAAAGGGCTGGTGACCTGAATTGCACACCTCATTGTGATCAACCCCGCACTATGGTCAACATGACCAATGCCAAGTAATATAAACGCCCAGCATTTCAACCATTTACAAGCAAATAGTCTGACATACAACATATGCAGCGCTCTAAAGCAATTGCGCATTAGCCCTTGCCCGTATTTCGGTATAAATAACCAATACCACATTTTGAGCACACCTGACCCTTCAGGCCGTCCCCAGTATCCTTACCTCTGCGTTACAACCGAAAATTTCCTCTCTCTTCCGTGTTCGAATCGAGTTCCTCCCGCCATCCTTACAAATACACGGGTTCCACCCCCAACCACTTCACGATAACCAATCAGACGCAATAGTGTAATCCAATGCGGAAAGACGATATCTATTTGATACATACAAAGATTCCGCCATTTATAAGTGACCACAAGCAAATGGAGCCTCGATAATATTATACCGGGGCTTCATGTATAATACTCAGAACAACACTGTATTTCAAATACAAGCGTTGTAACAATACAGGATCTAACCCCAAGTATAACAACGATGAAGTGAAATTTTTTTTTAATGAAAAAGCGTAATTCCTAATAGAAAAACAAAACTATAAAGATTTGGATACAGGAAAATTCTACATATTAAGGGCAGAAACAAATGCTCATTAGAGCACTAGTCCCATGTTAAAATAAATTCAATAGCCCACAGTCACATGTATCCCTGAATAAGCGACGGGAGATGAACAATGCGAAGGATGTAATAGGCACAAAAAGATGAAAAAGAGCGCCATATGTAAGTGGTCAAGGAGAAAAACACGATTCATACTTCTCATGTGAAGTGACCTTCCATTATAGCTATAGTATGTCGGTCAGGAAAAATCAACATTCACAATCCCTTGGCCAACTCAGTAGTACTATATAGCACCAATGCGCAGAAACGCGATCAAACAACCCATTCGGCTTCAAAATATAAACTACTCGGTGGAGGTGTTTCAATAGTTCCTTTAAAGAAGAGGGCAAAAGGAGATAACCAAAAGCAAATATTAATCGGACCAGTAAACACCATGGTAATGGAGAATCTACCAGACAACATATACAAGGTTAGAAACTGTTGAGAAAACCTCACCAACAATACAAAAGGATGTCAATCAATCGTCAATGATATAACTAGTATAAACATCTAGGTTGGGCCGAAAGATAGATGTACAAATTTTGAATAGTCAAATCCCCTCATTAAACCAACAATACCTGGTCCCAACTGACACATCAACCATTTTCCAAAAAATAATGCATTTCATGATCTATATTGAATCCATGGGTGATACTCCGGAGTTTACAGATCCATTTCGATTCACATTGTCTTAAGTATAACTCCCGATCACCACCTCTAGCTGCCATCTCTATATGCTCAATTGCATGAAACCAAAAATCAGACTTTCCATTGTGGTTTTTCATAAAGTGTTCAGTCAGCGGGTATTTAAGATCCCTTTTGAGGATTGCCCTTCTATGTTCTTGGATCCGTATTTTTAGGCTCCTTTTAGTGCTGCCTACATATATTGATCCACATGAACAGCCAATCACATAAACCACAAAAGTGGTATTACAGTTCATGAACTTTAAGATATTATAGTTCACTGACCCGTTGTATGTAAAACTCTTGATTTTGTCCACCCCCAAATCACAGATGTTGCAAGTGCTGCACGTGTAAAAGCCCTTAGGTTTAGCCGGCAACCAAGTAGTACTCTTATTTTTATCAGTCATTACATAACTGGGACAGAGATCATTTCTCAGTGTTTTTCCTCTTCTATATGTGACTGACGGATTGTTTCGAACCACCTTCTGTAAACTGGGTATTTCCTGTAATAAATGCCAATTTCTTTTCAATAACTTGAAGATTGAATCACTGTATATAGTGTATTGTGTGGTGAACCTCATGCCAGACTCTACCCTCCTGATTTCTGCCCTGTTACCTTTGGCCAGTGTAACTTCCCTAGCCAATGACCGTGCCCTCATTTCAGCCGAGTTTAGCATCTTTCTGTTGTACCCTCTTGCCAAAAATCTGTTCTTAGTAAGCTGAATATTATTGCTGAAGTTGTTTTCCTCACTGCAGTTACGCCTCATGCGGACCATTTCCCCATAGGGGATATTCCTGATAGTTGAACTGGAATGCGCACTATCAGCATGTAATACTGCATTACAAGCGGTTTCTTTGCGATACAGAGTGCTTTGAATTCGCCCACCCTTCACATAAAAATGCAGGTCCAAGAAGTTAATGCTCTCCTTATTATATTCAATTGTCAGTTTGATATTGAGGGAATTATCATTCAAATAATGAAAGTAATCAAGAAGTTGTAATTCAGTACCAGACCACAGGAAAATAATATCATCAATGTACCTCCCCCAGAACACGATGTATTCTGTCCAGGGGGAGGCACATCTGCCCCAGGCGTGCCCCCTCTCATACCACCCCATAAAGAGGCAAGCATAAGAGGGAGCAAACCTGGATCCCATGGCTGTACCTCTCTTCTGATGGTACCACATACCATCGTGCAAAAAATAATTTCTGGTAAGAACCAGTTTCATCATTTCAAGCACCATCTGATTCTGATCTAAATGGTCTGCCCCATCTCTGTCCAAATAGAATTCAGTAGCTTTCAATCCAAATTCATGCTGGATGCACGTGTATAAACTTGTTACATCCAGTGTCACAAAAAATAACTAATCTGACCATTCTAAATCTTGAAATTTAGACAGAATATCTTTACTGTCTCGGATATAAGATGGCAGATCCAAGACATGTCTACTGATTTTGAGATCGATAAATTCAGAGAGCCCTTCCGTAGCTGAGCCAACACCCGAGATTATCGGTCTTCCAGGTGGGAAGTCCCCATTTTTATGGATTTTGGGGAGGACATAAATGCAGGGAAATCTGGGATTTTCTACTTTTAAATATCTGAATTCTTGATCACTTAATAGACCCATATCTCTCCATTCCCTGAGCTTCAAATTAATCTCGACCGCTAGCTCATTAGTGGGGTTATGGCCTATTCTGTCATAACACTGCGTATCCCCCAGTTGTCGTTCAATTTCTTTCTTATAATCTACGATGTTCATAACAACGACGTTCCCGCCCTTGTCTGCCTCCCTTATAACGATTTCCCTGTCATTTTTGAGTCTCTTCAATGCCTCCCTCTCCCCTGGTGTGAGATTGTAATGTGTCTTTTGTTTGCATCTACTCTGTTTTTCTAGTTTGTACAAACCTTCACTCACACGTTCGGTAAATATATCAATATTATGATGATAAATGGTTGGGGTGAACTTAGATTTTGGACACAAACCACTATCCTCAATAATATTTTCATTTATATTTAATTCCTCCAAAATTGAATGTACTCCAACCTCCTCTCCATCACTCAAAGAAAGTAGACATTGTAAATTTTTTACTTCAGCTATAGTCACATTAGTATGTTCCATAGTCCCACCAGTAACATCATTATGCAGCACTTTATCCTTGAAAAAGTCTTTTAATTTCAACAATCTGGAGAATTTGAAAAGGTCCACATGCACATTTGCAAAATCACCCTCCTGGGTAGGGCAGAAGCCCAAACCCTTGCATAGTAAATTTCTTTCGTCCGAGTCCAACGTCCTATCTGAGAGATTAACAACCCTCAATGCCAAATTTTCCCTGTCCCCCTCAGGTTCACCAAACAAATCTGAACCGATTACTATTTCTGCTTGGCCTTTGCCCTCTCTGATCTCCTTACTGGATCCTCGACTATATCTGTGCCTCCCTTGCCACCTATGGCCCCCTCTCCTTGTCTTTTTTGTTGTTGCCCCCTTTTTGCCTGGCTCCCACTTTGCCTGAGTTTGGCCATTTCCTTTTGGAAGGTAGTGGATCCCTCCCCTAAAGGGTGTTCACCCGTGATGTTGTTAGAGGATGCACTGTCTAAGGATGACAATGAAGTGCTGCTTGCCGTTCTAACTTCCTCACTGTCATCTCTAGGTCTTTTTCTATCCTCGAACCCAGTGATATTATCGAACCTCTTCGCAAACGTATAGATACGTCCCTCTCTATAATCCCTATTGTCGCGCTTGATTTTACGCAATTTTTTCTCCTTCAAATAATTTTGGTGATTCTCGATTATTTTCTTAAGGATGTCAAAGTTCTTATCAACCAAGTCCTTGTTCTCACAGGACTCGATCTCTTTTTCTATGGCTTCAATTTCAGACAAGAGCTTAGCCCCTTTCTCACTCGCATGTCTTATTAGTATTTGCATCATTATCTGAGACGCACCCTCTAGGTTCACCTCCCACTCTTTGAGAAGTTCATCACTCAAGTCCTCAAAAGTGGGAAAAATTAAGATGCGTAACCCTCTAGGGACTTTCTTATTATTAATATATTGTTGGAGGGTTACCCCATCCCACCACCTAGATAGTTCTTGTTTCTTTAAGCGCTCAAGTTTCACAAACAGGGCACGTAGTCCAGAAGTACTTTGTACTGTTTGTCCCGATTGTGGTGCATTAGCAGTTTTTCCAAACAAGTCCTGTGCCATTTCTTCTCGTTTGTCATCGAAACGTGGCATTCTGTCACACAGGATGGCGATGAGTGCTTGCTGGTCCAGTAGAGACTATTAACCAGATACAACAACGGCGGACCTTCTGTGCCGCACCTCGTGCCAGTTCCTACATATAAGTTCGCCGTGCAATCTACCCCTGCGTCAGCCGTTGAATGACGTCACTGTGCTCCAGATCAGAGAATATTATGACAAGTGGGGGTGCGCAGCTCAAAAAATTCCAATAGACCAAGGAATTAAAAAATTATTTCTTCTTTATTCAAAAAATGTATTTTTCTTAAAATCATCAAATATAGACAATCCAGCCTACGCGTTTCATTCCCACATAGGGAACTTCATCAGGGCTGTAAAAATATGACACAAACACATATATATTACATTAAATCAAAAAACACAGGACTACGAACATACACAATATATCAGAAACAGACTGAGAGAGAAATTAAAAAAAAAAAAAAAGAGAAATAAGACACATAATTAAACAATAAAGACAAATTTTGACATATTTACAAAAACCTACACGTTAAAACATTTGTATAAAACTAATTTGTACATTTAGATGCTACCAATGAGCAACATAAATGAAGCTTGTTCAGTTTAAGCGAACAAGAAAGTGCAAATGCTTTGTTTCACCATAAAAAAATAAAAAAATATATATCACCGATATCCATCATAATAATACACTTTAAGATATATATATAACCACAGTGACTATAATTGTAATGTACGACCATATAATCTCAAAACAAGTCCAACATATGATTCAAAGTAACAAAATTTAGAAGAAAGCAAATCACAGTAACAGTAAAAAGAAAGGGAAGAGAAGAACAGAGATGGGGAAGGGGAACAGAAGAAAAGAAAAATCATTTGAGTAATATATAATATCAAACCAATTCTTAAAAGTGGATAAATCACACATGACATTTCTTACCATAAAAATGTATCATTTATAAAGGTGCAAATATGCCAAAGTGCCAACAGATTGTATTGCTAGCTTCAGATCAGTTGGCTTCTCACCAAAGACAATATATTAAAGGCCTGTAGTGACAGCTTATAAAAACCGCCCATACCATTTACAGTAAACAAATCCGTATGACACATTAAAAAAGAAAGGCCCCACAAATAAAGTAAACAAAAAATGTCATAGGTAGCGCCTATGAAAAAAAGGGGAAAAAACGAAAAATATAAATGCAAAATTAAGGGCATTTCTCAGACACCAGTAGGTACACCCCAAATAACAGCCCAAATATAGACATCTTGTGATATGGATCACATCAATTAATATTTCCAGATAGACAATGTTTGTAAAATATCATACCTCTATATCCATTGTGTGTCCTAAAAAGTTTTTCCAATAATTCAAAAGGTCAAGTGTATTGCACTGTGGCCCATATTCATTCTGAGCAGATACGAAGAATCCTGTTGGGTTAAGGGTAATAGAAATTGTAATCAAACTAAATATTGATATAAGGCCTCGACCTTGAATCTAGCAAAACAAGAAGAGAATAGAAGAAAACAAGAGAGGGGGGAAGGGGGAGGGAACTACAGTTCCCAGCAACCACCATAACAAAGGTAAACTTCAATCAAGCAAATGCTCCCAACCGTATTGACAACATATCCTCAAATATAATGACTAAAAGAGCTCTCAAGCTCAGAAAGACGCGGTTCTAATGCATGTTGATCCTGCCCCCAATATGCAATTAAAATTAATTGCCTCACATATTATATTCCAAACCAATTTGTTCGAATCGCATCTGCGGTTATATTAGAACAACAACCCATATCTGCGTAAACTGAACAAGCTTCATTTATGTTGCTCATTGGTAGCATCTAAATGTACAAATTAGTTTTATACAAATGTTTTAACGTGTAGGTTTTTGTAAATATGTCAAAATTTGTCTTTATTGTTTAATTATGTGTCTTATCTCTCTTTTTTTTTTTTTTTTAAATTTATCTCTCAGTCTGTTTCTGATATATTGTGTATGTTCGTAGTCCTGTGTTTTTTGATTTAATGTAATATATATGTGTTTGTGTCATATTTTTACAGCCCTGATGAAGTTCCCTATGTGGGAATGAAACGCGTAGGCTGGATTGTCTATATTTGATGATTTTAAGAAAAATAAATTTTTTGAATAAAGAAGAAATAATTTTTTAATTCCTTGGTCTATTGGAATTTTTTGAGCTGCGCACCCCCACTTGTCATAATATTCTCTGATCTGGAGCACAGTGACGTCATTCAACGGCTGACGCAGGGGTAGATTGCACGGCGAACTTATATGTAGGAACTGGCACGAGGTGCGGCACAGAAGGTCCGCCGTTGTTGTATCTGGTTAATAGTCTCTACTGGACCAGCAAGCACTCATCGCCATCCTGTGTGACAGAATGCCACGTTTCGATGACAAACGAGAAGAAATGGCACAGGACTTGTTTGGAAAAACTGCTAATGCACCACAATCGGGACAAACAGTACAAAGTACTTCTGGACTACGTGCCCTGTTTGTGAAACTTGAGCGCTTAAAGAAACAAGAACTATCTAGGTGGTGGGATGGGGTAACCCTCCAACAATATATTAATAATAAGAAAGTCCCTAGAGGGTTACGCATCTTAATTTTTCCCACTTTTGAGGACTTGAGTGATGAACTTCTCAAAGAGTGGGAGGTGAACCTAGAGGGTGCGTCTCAGATAATGATGCAAATACTAATAAGACATGCGAGTGAGAAAGGGGCTAAGCTCTTGTCTGAAATTGAAGCCATAGAAAAAGAGATCGAGTCCTGTGAGAACAAGGACTTGGTTGATAAGAACTTTGACATCCTTAAGAAAATAATCGAGGATCACCAAAATTATTTGAAGGAGAAAAAATTGCGTAAAATCAAGCGCGACGATAGGGATTATAGAGAGGGACGTATCTATACGTTTGCGAAGAGGTTCGATAATATCACTGGGTTCGAGGATAGAAAAAGACCTAGAGATGACAGTGAGGAAGTTAGAACGGCAAGCAGCACTTCATTGTCATCCTTAGACAGTGCATCCTCTAACAACATCACGGGTGAACACCCTTTAGGGGAGGGATCCACTACCTTCCAAAAGGAAATGGCCAAACTCAGGCAAAGTGGGAGCCAGGCAAAAAGGGGGCAACAACAAAAAAGACAAGGAGAGGGGGCCATAGGTGGCAAGGGAGGCACAGATATAGTCGAGGATCCAGTAAGGAGATCAGAGAGGGCAAAGGCCAAGCAGAAATAGTAATCGGTTCAGATTTGTTTGGTGAACCTGAGGGGGACAGGGAAAATTTGGCATTGAGGGTTGTTAATCTCTCAGATAGGACGTTGGACTCGGACGAAAGAAATTTACTATGCAAGGGTTTGGGCTTCTGCCCTACCCAGGAGGGTGATTTTGCAAATGTGCATGTGGACCTTTTCAAATTCTCCAGATTGTTGAAATTAAAAGACTTTTTCAAGGGTAAAGTGCTGCATAATGATGTTACTGGTGGGACTATGGAACATACTAATGTGACTATAGCTGAAGTAAAAAATTTACAATGTCTACTTTCTTTGAGTGATGGAGAGGAGGTTGGAGTACATTCAATTTTGGAGGAATTAAATATAAATGAAAATATTATTGAGGATAGTGGTTTGTGTCCAAAATCTAAGTTCACCCCAACCATTTATCATCATAATATTGATATATTTACCGAACGTGTGAGTGAAGGTTTGTACAAACTAGAAAAACAGAGTAGATGCAAACAAAAGACACATTACAATCTCACACCAGGGGAGAGGGAGGCATTGAAGAGACTCAAAAATGACAGGGAAATCGTTATAAGGGAGGCAGACAAGGGCGGGAACGTCGTTGTTATGAACATCGTAGATTATAAGAAAGAAATTGAACGACAACTGGGGGATACGCAGTGTTATGACAGAATAGGCCATAACCCCACTAATGAGCTAGCGGTCGAGATTAATTTGAAGCTCAGGGAATGGAGAGATATGGGTCTATTAAGTGATCAAGAATTCAGATATTTAAAAGTAGAAAATCCCAGATTTCCCTGCATTTATGTCCTCCCCAAAATCCATAAAAATGGGGACTTGCCACCTGGAAGACCGATAATCTCGGGTGTTGGCTCAGCTACGGAAGGGCTCTCTGAATTTATCGATCTCAAAATCAGTAGACATGTCTTGGATCTGCCATCTTATATCCGAGACAGTAAAGATATTCTGTCTAAATTTCAAGACTTAGAATGGTCAGGTTAGTTATTTTTTGTGACACTGGATGTAACAAGTTTATACACGTGCATCCAGCATGAATTTGGATTGAAAGCTACTGAATTCTATTTGGACAGAGATGGGGCAGACCATTTAGATCAGAATCAGATGGTGCTTGAAATGATGAAACTGGTTCTTACCAGAAATTATTTTTTGCACGATGGTATGTGGTACCATCAGAAGAGAGGTACAGCCATGGGATCCAGGTTTGCTCCCTCTTATGCTTGCCTCTTTATGGGGTGGTATGAGAGGGGGCACGCCTGGGGCAGATGTGCCTCCCCCTGGACAGAATACATCGTGTTCTGGGGGAGGTACATTGATGATATTATTTTCCTGTGGTCTGGTACTGAATTACAACTTCTTGATTACTTTCATTATTTGAATGATAATTCCCTCAATATCAAACTGACAATTGAATATAATAAGGAGAGCATTAACTTCTTGGACCTGCATTTTTATGTGAAGGGTGGGCGAATTCAAAGCACTCTGTATCGCAAAGAAACCGCTTGTAATGCAGTATTACATGCTGATAGTGCGCATTCCAGTTCAACTATCAGGAATATCCCCTATGGGGAAATGGTCCGCATGAGGCGTAACTGCAGTGAGGAAAACAACTTCAGCAATAATATTCAGCTTACTAAGAACAGATTTTTGGCAAGAGGGTACAACAGAAAGATGCTAAACTCGGCTGAAATGAGGGCACGGTCATTGTCTAGGGAAGTTACACTGGCCAAGGGTAACAGGGCAGAAATCAGGAGGGTAGAGTCTGGCATGAGGTTCACCACACAATACACTATATACAGTGATTCAATCTTCAAGTTATTGAAAAGAAATTGGCATTTATTACAGGAAATACCCAGTTTACAGAAGGTGGTTCGAAACAATCCGTCAGTCACATATAGAAGAGGAAAAACACTGAGAAATGATCTCTGTCCCAGTTATGTAATGACTGATAAAAATAAGAGTACTACTTGGTTGCCGGCTAAACCTAAGGGCTTTTACACGTGCAGCACTTGCAACATCTGTGATTTGGGGGTGGACAAAATCTAGAGTTTTACATACAACGGGTCAGTGAACTATAATATCTTAAAGTTCATGAACTGTAATACCACTTTTGTGGTTTATGTGATTGGCTGTTCATGTGGATCAATATATGTAGGCAGCACTAAAAGGAGCCTAAAAATACGGATCCAAGAACATAGAAGGGCAATCCTCAAAAGGGATCTTAAATACCCGCTGACTGAACACTTTATGAAAAACCACAATGGAAAGTCTGATTTTTGGTTTCATGCAATTGAGCATATAGAGATGGCAGCTAGAGGTGGTGATCGGGAGTTATACTTAAGACAATGTGAATCGAAATGGATCTGTAAACTCCGGAGTATCACCCATGGATTCAATATAGATCATGAAATGCATTATTTTTTGGAAAATGGTTGATGTGTCAGTTGGGACCAGGTATTGTTGGTTTAATGAGGGGATTTGACTATTCAAAATTTGTACATCTATCTTTCGGCCCAACCTAAATGTTTATACTAGTTATATCATTGACGATTGATTGACATCCTTTTGTATTGTTGGTGAGGTTTTCTCAACAGTTTCTAACCTTGTATATGTTGTCTGGTAGATTCTCCATTACCATGGTGTTTACTGGTCCGATTAATATTTGCTTTTGGTTATCTCCTTTTGCCCTCTTCTTTAAAGGAACTATTGAAACACCTCCACCGAGTAGTTTATATTTTGAAGCCGAATGGGTTGTTTGATCGCGTTTCTGCGCATTGGTGCTATATAGTACTACTGAGTTGGCCAAGGGATTGTGAATGTTGATTTTTCCTGACCGACATACTATAGCTATAATGGAAGGTCACTTCACATGAGAAGTATGAATCGTGTTTTTCTCCTTGACCACTTACATATGGCGCTCTTTTTCATCTTTTTGTGCCTATTACATCCTTCGCATTGTTCATCTCCCGCCGCTTATTCAGGGATACATGTGACTGTGGGCTATTGAATTTATTTTAACATGGGACTAGTGCTCTAATGAGCATTTGTTTCTGCCCTTAATATGTAGAATTTTCCTGTATCCAAATCTTTATAGTTTTGTTTTTCTATTAGGAATTACGCTTTTTCATAAAAAAAATTTTCACTTCATCGTTGTTATACTTGGGGTTAGATCCTGTATTGTTACAACGCTTGTATTTGAAATACAGTGTTGTTCTGAGTATTATACATGAAGCCCCGGTATAATATTATCGAGGCTCCATTTGCTTGTGGTCACTTATAAATGGCGGAATCTTTGTATGTATCAAATAGATATCGTCTTTCCGCATTGGATTACACTATTGCGTCTGATTGGTTATCGTGAAGTGGTTGGGGGTGGAGCCCCGTGTATTTGTAAGGATGGCGGGAGGAACTCGATTCGAACACGGAAGAGAGAGGAAATTTTCGGTTGTAACACAGAGGTAAGGATACTCGGGACGGCCTGAAGGGTCGGGTGTGCTCAAAATGTGGTATTGGTTATTTATACCGAAATACGGGCAAGGGCTAATGCGCAATTGCTTTAGAGCGCTGCATATGTTGTATGTCAGACTATTTGCTTGTAAATGGTTGAAATGCTGGGCGTTTATATTACTTGGCATTGGTCATGTTGACCATAGTGCGGGGTTGATCACAATGAGGTGTGCAATTCAGGTCACCAGCCCTTTGGCCTTTTTTACGCAGATATGGGTTGTTGTTCTAATATAACCGCAGATGCGATTCGAACAAATTGGTTTGGAATATAATATGTGAGGCAATTAATTTTAATTGCATATTGGGGCAGGATCAACATGCATTAGAACCGCGTCTTTCTGAGCTTGAGAGCTCTTTTAGTCATTATATTTGAGGATATGTTGTCAATACGGTTGGGAGCATTTGCTTGATTGAAGTTTACCTTTGTTATGGTGGTTGCTGGGAACTGTAGTTCACCCCCCTTCCCCCCCCTCTTGTTTTCTTCTATTCTCTTCTTGTTTTGCTAGATTCAAGGTCGAGGCCTTATATCAATATTTAGTTTGATTACAATTTCTATTACCCTTAACCCAACAGGATTCTTCGTATCTGCTCAGAATGAATATGGGCCACAGTGCAAAACACTTGACCTTTTGAATTATTGGAAAAACTTTTTTAGGACACACAGTGGATATAGAGGTATGATATTTTACAAACATTGTCTATCTGGAAATATTAATTGATGTGATCCATATCACAAGATGTCTATATTTGGGCTGTTATTTGGGGTGTACCTACTGGTGTCTGAGAAATGCCCTTAATTTTGCATTTATATTTTTCGTTTTTTCCCCTTTTTTTCATAGGCGCTACCTATGACATTTTTTGTTTACTTTATTTGTGGGGCCTTTCTTTTTAATGTGTCATACGGATTTGTTTACTGTAAATGGTATGGGCGGTTTTTATAAGCTGTCACTACAGGCCTTTAATATATTGTCTTTGGTGAGAAGCCAACTGATCTGAAGCTAGCAATACAATCTGTTGGCACTTTGGCATATTTGCACCTTTATAAATGATACATTTTTATGGTAAGAAATGTCATGTGTGATTTATCCACTTTTAAGAATTGGTTTGATATTATATATTACTCAAATGATTTTTCTTTTCTTCTGTTCCCCTTCCCCATCTCTGTTCTTCTCTTCCCTTTCTTTTTACTGTTACTGTGATTTGCTTTCTTCTAAATTTTGTTACTTTGAATCATATGTTGGACTTGTTTTGAGATTATATGGTCGTACATTACAATTATAGTCACTGTGGTTATATATATATCTTAAAGTGTATTATTATGATGGATATCGGTGATATATATATATATATATATATATTTTTTATGGTGAAACAAAGCATTTGCACTTTCTTGTTCGCTTAAACTGAACAAGCTTCATTTATGTTGCTCATTGGTAGCATCTAAATGTACAAATTAGTTTTATACAAATGTTTTAACGTGTAGGTTTTTGTAAATATGTCAAAATTTGTCTTTATTGTTTAATTATGTGTCTTATTTCTCTTTTTTTTTTTT
The DNA here is from genome assembly GCA_963921515.1 of Calotriton arnoldi. Lineage (NCBI taxonomy): Eukaryota > Metazoa > Chordata > Amphibia > Caudata > Salamandridae > Calotriton > Calotriton arnoldi. Next base: position 1,044,881 of record CAWUFW010006532.1, on the reverse strand, counting down.
TTGAAATTTCTCTCTCAGTCTGTTTCTGATATATTGTGTATGTTCGTAGTCCTGTGTTTTTTGATTTAATGTAATATATATGTGTTTGTGTCATATTTTTACAGCCCTGATGAAGTTCCCTATGTGGGAATGAAACGCGTAGGCTGGATTGTCTATATTTGATGATTTTAAGAAAAATACATTTTTTGAATAAAGAAGAAATAATTTTTTAATTCCTTGGTCTATTGGAATTTTTTGAGCTGCGCACCCCCACTTGTCATAATATTCTCTGATCTGGAGCACAGTGACGTCATTCAACGGCTGACGCAGGGGTAGATTGCACGGCGAACTTATATGTAGGAACTGGCACGAGGTGCGGCACAGAAGGTCCGCCGTTGTTGTATCTGGTTAATAGTCTCTACTGGACCAGCAAGCACTCATCGCCATCCTGTGTGACAGAATGCCACGTTTCGATGACAAACGAGAAGAAATGGCACAGGACTTGTTTGGAAAAACTGCTAATGCACCACAATCGGGACAAACAGTACAAAGTACTTCTGGACTACGTGCCCTGTTTGTGAAACTTGAGCGCTTAAAGAAACAAGAACTATCTAGGTGGTGGGATGGGGTAACCCTCCAACAATATATTAATAATAAGAAAGTCCCTAGAGGGTTACGCATCTTAATTTTTCCCACTTTTGAGGACTTGAGTGATGAACTTCTCAAAGAGTGGGAGGTGAACCTAGAGGGTGCGTCTCAGATAATGATGCAAATACTAATAAGACATGCGAGTGAGAAAGGGGCTAAGCTCTTGTCTGAAATTGAAGCCATAGAAAAAGAGATCGAGTCCTGTGAGAACAAGGACTTGGTTGATAAGAACTTTGACATCCTTAAGAAAATAATCGAGGATCACCAAAATTATTTGAAGGCGAAAAAATTGCGTAAAATCAAGCGCGACGATAGGGATTATAGAGAGGGACGTATCTATACGTTTGCGAAGAGGTTCGATAATATCACTGGGTTCGAGGATAGAAAAAGACCTAGAGATGACAGTGAGGAAGTTAGAACGGCAAGCAGCACTTCATTGTCATCCTTAGACAGTGCATCCTCTAACAACATCACGGGTGAACACCCTTTAGGGGAGGGATCCACTACCTTCCAAAAGGAAATGGCCAAACTCAGGCAAAGTGGGAGCCAGGCAAAAAGGGGGCAACAACAAAAAAGACAAGGAGAGGGGGCCATAGGTGGCAAGGGAGGCACAGATATAGTCGAGGATCCAGTAAGGAGATCAGAGAGGGCAAAGGCCAAGCAGAAATAGTAATCGGTTCAGATTTGTTTGGTGAACCTGAGGGGGACAGGGAAAATTTGGCATTGAGGGTTGTTAATCTCTCAGATAGGACGTTGGACTCGGACGAAAGAAATTTACCATGCAAGGGTTTGGGCTTCTGCCCTACCCAGGAGGGTGATTTTGCAAATGTGCATGTGGACCTTTTCAAATTCTCCAGATTGTTGAAATTAAAAGACTTTTTCAAGGATAAAGTGCTGCATAATGATGTTACTGGTGGGACTATGGAACATACTAATGTGACTATAGCTGAAGTAAAAAATTTACAATGTCTACTTTCTTTGAGTGATGGAGAGGAGGTTGGAGTACATTCAATTTTGGAGGAATTAAATATAAATGAAAATATTATTGAGGATAGTGGTTTGTGTCCAAAATCTAAGTTCACCCCAACCATTTATCATCATAATATTGATATATTTACCGAACGTGTGAGTGAAGGTTTGTACAAACTAGAAAAACAGAGTAGATGCAAACAAAAGACACATTACAATCTCACACCAGGGGAGAGGGAGGCATTGAAGAGACTCAAAAATGACAGGGAAATCGTTATAAGGGAGGCAGACAAGGGCGGGAACGTCGTTGTTATGAACATCGTAGATTATAAGAAAGAAATTGAACGACAACTGGGGGATACGCAGTGTTATGACAGAATAGGCCATAACCCCACTAATGAGCTAGCGGTCGAGATTAATTTGAAGCTCAGGGAATGGAGAGATATGGGTCTATTAAGTGATCAAGAATTCAGATATTTAAAAGTAGAAAATCCCAGATTTCCCTGCATTTATGTCCTCCCCAAAATCCATAAAAATGGGGACTTCCCACCTGGAAGACCGATAATCTCGGGTGTTGGCTCAGCTACGGAAGGGCTCTCTGAATTTATCGATCTCAAAATCAGTAGACATGTCTTGGATCTGCCATCTTATATCCGAGACAGTAAAGATATTCTGTCTAAATTTCAAGACTTTGAATGGTCAGAGGAGTTATTTTTTGTGACACTGGATGTAACAAGTTTATACACGTGCATCCAGCATGAATTTGGATTGAAAGCTACTGAATTCTATTTGGACAGAGATAGGGCAGACCATTTAGATCAGAATCAGATGGTGCTTGAAATGATGAAACTGGTTCTTACCAGAAATTATTTTTTGCACGATGGTATGTGGTACCATCAGAAGAGAGGTACAGCCATGGGATCCAGGTTTGCTCCCTCTTATGCTTGCCTCTTTATGGGGTGGTATGAGAGGGGGCACGCCTGGGGCAGATGTGCCTCCCCCTGGACAGAATACATCGTGTTCTGGGGGAGGTACATTGATGATATTATTTTCCTGTGGTCTGGTACTGAATTACAACTTCTTGATTACTTTCATTATTTGAATGATAATTCCCTCAATATCAAACTGACAATTGAATATAATAAGGAGAGCATTAACTTCTTGGACCTGCATTTTTATGTGAAGGGTGGGCGAATTCAAAGCACTCTGTATCGCAAAGAAACCGCTTGTAATGCAGTATTACATGCTGATAGTGCGCATTCCAGTTCAACTATCAGGAATATCCCCTATGGGGAAATGGTCCGCATGAGGCGTAACTGCAGTGAGGAAAACAACTTCAGCAATAATATTCAGCTTACTAAGAACAGATTTTTGGCAAGAGGGTACAACAGAAAGATGCTAAACTCGGCTGAAATGAGGGCACGGTCATTGTCTAGGGAAGTTACACTGGCCAAGGGTAACAGGGCAGAAATCAGGAGGGTAGAGTCTGGCATGAGGTTCACCACACAATACACTATATACAGTGATTCAATCTTCAAGTTATTGAAAAGAAATTGGCATTTATTACAGGAAATACCCAGTTTACAGAAGGTGGTTCGAAACAATCCGTCAGTCACATATAGAAGAGGAAAAACACTGAGAAATGATCTCTGTCCCAGTTATGTAATGACTGATAAAAATAAGAGTACTACTTGGTTGCCGGCTAAACCTAAGGGCTTTTACACGTGCAGCACTTGCAACATCTGTGATTTGGGGGTGGACAAAATCAAGAGTTTTACATACAACGGGTCAGTGAACTATAATATCTTAAAGTTCATGAACTGTAATACCACTTTTGTGGTTTATGTGATTGGCTGTTCATGTGGATCAATATATGTAGGCAGCACTAAAAGGAGCCTAAAAATACGGATCCAAGAACATAGAAGGGCAATCCTCAAAAGGGATCTTAAATACCCGCTGACTGAACACTTTATGAAAAACCACAATGGAAAGTCTGATTTTTGGTTTCATGCAATTGAGCATATAGAGATGGCAGCTAGAGGTGGTGATCGGGAGTTATACTTAAGACAATGTGAATCGAAATGGATCTGTAAACTCCGGAGTATCACCCATGGATTCAATATAGATCATGAAATGCATTATTTTTTGGAAAATGGTTGATGTGTCAGTTGGGACCAGGTATTGTTGGTTTAATGAGGGGATTTGACTATTCAAAATTTGTACATCTATCTTTCGGCCCAACCTAGATGTTTATACTAGTTATATCATTGACGATTGATTGACATCCTTTTGTATTGTTGGTGAGGTTTTCTCAACAGTTTCTAACCTTGTATATGTTGTCTGGTAGAATCTCCATTACCATGGTGTTTACTGGTCCGATTAATATTTGCTTTTGGTTATCTCCTTTTGCCCTCTTCTTTAAAGGAACTATTGAAACACCTCCACCGAGTAGTTTATATTTTGAAGCCGAATGGGTTGTTTGATCGCGTTTCTGCGCATTGGTGCTATATAGTACTACTGAGTTGGCCAAGGGATTGTGAATGTTGATTTTTCCTGACCGACATACTATAGCTATAATGGAAGGTCACTTCACATGAGAAGTATGAATCGTGTTTTTCTCCTTGACCACTTACATATGGCGCTCTTTTTCATCTTTTTGTGCCTATTACATCCTTCGCATTGTTCATCTCCCGCCGCTTATTCAGGGATACATGTGACTGTGGGCTATTGAATTTATTTTAACATGGGACTAGTGCTCTAATGAGCATTTGTTTCTGCCCTTAATATGTAGAATTTTCCTGTATCCAAATCTTTATAGTTTTGTTTTTCTATTAGGAATTACGCTTTTTCATAAAAAAATTTTTTCACTTCATCGTTGTTATACTTGGGGTTAGATCCTGTATTGTTACAACGCTTGTATTTGAAATACAGTGTTGTTCTGAGTATTATACATGAAGCCCCGGTATAATATTATCGAGGCTCCATTTGCTTGTGGTCACTTATAAATGGCGGAATCTTTGTATGTATCAAATAGATATCGTCTTTCCGCATTGGATTACACTATTGCGTCTGATTGGTTATCGTGAAGTGGTTGGGGGTGGAGCCCCGTGTATTTGTAAGGATGGCGGGAGGAACTCGATTCGAACACGGAAGAGAGAGGAAATTTTCGGTTGTAACGCAGAGGTAAGGATACTCGGGACGGCCTGAAGGGTCGGGTGTGCTCAAAATGTGGTATTGGTTATTTATACCGAAATACGGGCAAGGGCTAATGCGCAATTGCTTTAGAGCGCTGCATATGTTGTATGTCAGACTATTTGCTTGTAAATGGTTGAAATGCTGGGCGTTTATATTACTTGGCATTGGTCATGTTGACCATAGTGCGGGGTTGATCACAATGAGGTGTGCAATTCAGGTCACCAGCCCTTTGGCCTTTTTTACGCAGATATGGGTTGTTGTTCTAATATAACCGCAGATGCGATTCGAACAAATTGGTTTGGAATATAATATGTGAGGCAATTAATTTTAATTGCATATTGGGGGCAGGATCAACATGCATTAGAACCGCGTCTTTCTGAGCTTGAGAGCTCTTTTAGTCATTATATTTGAGGATATGTTGTCAATACGGTTGGGAGCATTTGCTTGATTGAAGTTTACCTTTGTTATGGTGGTTGCTGGGAACTGTAGTTCCCCCCTTCCCCCCCTCTCTTGTTTTCTTCTATTCTCTTCTTGTTTTGCTAGATTCAAGGTCGAGGCCTTATATCAATATTTAGTTTGATTACAATTTCTATTACCCTTAACCCAACAGGATTCTTCGTATCTGCTCAGAATGAATATGGGCCACAGTGCAATACACTTGACCTTTTGAATTATTGGAAAAACTTTTTAGGACACACAGTGGATATAGAGGTATGATATTTTACAAACATTGTCTATCTGGAAATATTAATTGATGTGATCCATATCACAAGATGTCTATATTTGGGCTGTTATTTGGGGTGTACCTACTGGTGTCTGAGAAATGCCCTTAATTTTGCATTTATATTTTTCGTTTTTTCCCCTTTTTTTCATAGGCGCTACCTATGACATTTTTTGTTTACTTTATTTGTGGGGCCTTTCTTTTTTAATGTGTCATACGGATTTGTTTACTGTAAATGGTATGGGCGGTTTTTATAAGCTGTCACTACAGGCCTTTAATATATTGTCTTTGGTGAGAAGCCAACTGATCTGAAGCTAGCAATACAATCTGTTGGCACTTTGGCATATTTGCACCTTTATAAATGATACATTTTTATGGTAAGAAATGTCATGTGTGATTTATCCACTTTTAAGAATTGGTTTGATATTATATATTACTCAAATGATTTTTCTTTTCTTCTGTTCCCCTTCCCCATCTCTGTTCTTCTCTTCCCTTTCTTTTTACTGTTACTGTGATTTGCTTTCTTCTAAATTTTGTTACTTTGAATCATATGTTGGACTTGTTTTGAGATTATATGGTCGTACATTACAATTATAGTCACTGTGGTTATATATATATCTTAAAGTGTATTATTATGATGGATATCGGTGATATATATATATATTTTTTTTATGGTGAAACAAAGCATTTGCACTTTCTTGTTCGCTTAAACTGAACAAGCTTCATTTATGTTGCTCATTGGTAGCATCTAAATGTACAAATTAGTTTTATACAAATGTTTTAACGTGTAGGTTTTTGTAAATATGTCAAAATTTGTCTTTATTGTTTAATTATGTGTCTTATTTCTCTCTTTTTTTGTTGAAATTTCTCTCTCAGTCTGTTTCTGATATATTGTGTATGTTCGTAGTCCTGTGTTTTTTGATTTAATGTAATATATATGTGTTTGTGTCATATTTTTACAGCCCTGATGAAGTTCCCTATGTGGGAATGAAACGCGTAGGCTGGATTGTCTATATTTGATGATTTTAAGAAAAATACATTTTTTGAATAAAGAAGAAATCATTTTTTAATTCCTTGGTCTATTGGAATTTTTTGAGCTGCGCACCCCCACTTGTCATAATATACTCTATGTGTATAACCCCTTTTGGCGAACCTATTTTTGGAAGCATTAATATGGATTTTAAAAGTTTCCTCCTCACTACAATTTCGCCTAATTCTTATCATCTCGCCAAAGGGGATGTTGTTTATGACAGAGCTGGGATGTGCACTGGTCGCGTGCAATACAGAATTGCACGCGGTCTCTTTCCTAAAAAGGGTGCTCTGTATCTGACCTTGTTTTATGTAGAACTGTATATCAAGGAAATTGATACGTTCCTTATCATAAGCCATGGTGAATTTTACGTTATAGGTGTTGTTATTTAGAAAAGTCAGATATTGATGTACTTGTTCCTCAGAACCGGACCACAAACAAATAATGTCATCAATGTACCTCCCCCAGTACACGATGTAATTAGTCCAAGGGGAGGCACCTTTGCCCCAAGCGTGCTCCCTCTCAAACCACCCCATAAAGAGGCAGGCGTAGGAGGGAGCAAACTTGGAGCCAATCGCGGTTCCATGTACCTGCTGGAACCAGCGGCTGTCAAAAAGAAAATAATTATTCGTTAAGATAATGTCAATCATTGAGACTATCATTTCATTATAATCAAACAGTCCCGCATCCTCTCTATCCAGGAAGGATTGTACCGCTTTGATCCCAAATTTTTTGTCTATACAAGTGTAGAGACTTTCTACATCGAAGGTGACAACATGAGGTCCTCAGACCACTCAAAGTCTTTAAACTTCATAAGGATGTCTTTACTGTCCCTAACGTAAGATGGTAGGTTAGGGACATGCTTCTGTAACCTCATGTCCACATATTGGGACAATTTCTCTGTGGGTGATCCCACCCCCGAGATGATTGGCCTACCTGGGGGGAATTGCCCGCCCTTGTGTATCTTTGGTAAGACATATATACACGGAAAGGTAGGGCAATCCACCCAAAGGTACCTACATTCATTCTCTGTCAATAAACCAATGTCTTTCCATTCCATTAATTTGGCGTTAATCATAATGGTAAGGGTCGGGACAGGGTTGTTCTGAATTTCCCGATAATAGAGATTGTTGTTAAGTTGTCTCGTTATTTCTTGCATATAATCCTTGTGGTTCATCACAACAACATTTCCACCTTTATCGGCTTCTCTGATTACAATATTAGAGTCCTTGCTAAGTTTGTTGAGAGCCGTTCTTTCAGAGGCCGTGATGTTGTGATGAACCCTAGGTGTAAACTTGTTAGGGGTTTCCAGATCATATAGTTCGTCCGTAACCTTTTTATAAAAGGCATCAATATTCTGATGGTAAGAATGCATAGGTACGAATTTAGATTTAGGGTGAAGGCCACTATCAACACTTTGGTTTTGGGGAATATCAAGATCTCTGAGTAAGGAGGGCATATCTTGATCCTCCTCATTATCGAGGGTCAGTAGGCAATGTACATCGCGGATGTCCCGTATGGTATGTGTCCCAGGACATTGACTAACTGTTACTCCCCCTGGGTCATGTGGCCTGTTGGAAAAGTAGTCCTTTAATTTAAGAACCCTGATGAATTTATAAAGGTCAATATGTGTGTTGGCAAAATCACCTTCCTGAGTGGGGCAGAAATTAAGACGCTTACTTAAGATATTGATTTCATCAGTGTTCAAGACTTTATTAGACAAATTGACAATTTTTAAATCAACATTAACACTTTGACAGACAGTTGGATCAGATACAGTACATGACCTCATTATTTTGGTTTCTTCAATTTCGTCCCTGGGTTTGTCTTGTTCACTATACCCCCTCTTATATCTGCCCTTTGCCCTCCTCCCTCCCCTCCTTGTTTTGATTGATCTCTCTTTTGTTGTAAACGATTGTTTATCCTTAGCTTTGCTAGTTCCTTTTGGAAGGAGGAGGCCCCTTCCCCTAAAGGGACCTCAGGCATAGTGGCATTAGAGGCGGAACTACTTAGTGATGAGACGGATAGGTTGCTGTTAGAACGCGTTTCATCACTTTGCTCTTTGTCATCTCTCATTCTTTTTTGTTATCCTCAAGTCCCTGCACCCCATCAAATTTTTTTGCAAAGGTGTAAACCCTGCCATCTTTATAATCCTTGTCGTCCCTTTTTATTTTTCTAAGTTTTTCTCCTTCAAATATAACTGATGATTTTCCATCACCTGCTTCAGTATTGCATAGTTTTTGTCAATAAGGTCTTTTTGTGGCATACTATTAATTTCTTTCTCAAGCGTTTCTATTTCCGCCTGTAATTTTTCTCCCTTTTCAGCAGCGTGCCTCACTAGGATTTGCATCATGGTTATCGATGCCCCTTCTAGATTACATTCCCATTCTTTCAGTAGATCATTATTTAAATCTTCAAAGGTGGGAAAGATCAGTATCCGCAATCCCCTCGGTATTTTGCCATTTTTCATGTACTGATCTAGCGTCACCCCATCCCACCATCGACTCAGTTCTTGCTTTCGCAGCCGTTCTAATCTCTGAAATAAGGTCTTGAGGCTTGTCACAGTAGTTGCCCCTTGATTAGTTATTTGTTTTGAGGTACTTGCTCCAAACAAATCCAAAGCCAATTCCTCACGGCCATCTTGAAATCTAGGCATAGTGTACAGATTATAACAACAGAAACGAGTGCAAAACGGTCCAACAATAAATGAATAGAAAGAAAAAATGCAGCTGACCACGGTTCAGCACCTCAGTTCCTAGATTGGGAAAAACAATTAGAAAGTCTGTGCCACAACTTCCAGAGTTCGCCGCACTTCCACCCCACTGGAAACCAGATAAGTAAATTCGTAAAGAGAAGGAAGGTGCACCAGAACAAAGTCAATAGGCTCCAAGTATATCCAAAAAATATATCCTTTATTGTAGTAGTAGTTAAAATTGGACATCAGCCTTAAAGTGGCTTTTCTAAGTTAAAGAGAGCTATCTCTCCAGGGTCACATAGCGATTCAACATAGTCAGGCATAAGCAAGCGTCATAGTAAGGAAAAAATTCCTAGGATTATATTGAAGTGGCTTTCCTAAGTTAAAAGGAGCTGTCTCTACAGGGTCACATATCTATCTGGCGTAGTCCGGCATGAGCAAGTGTCATGGTAAAAGAAAAAATTCCTCAGATTGTACGAGAAAGAGGGACCACGCAAGCAAACAGGTCTCTTCTCCATGAAAAAATAATAAAGCGCCTATAAGCACGTACTGTCATGAACAGACAATTTCCTCATGGTAACGCTTATTAAACTAGTGTCAAAGGGGAAAACCACACAATATGTAGTATTACTAAGCGCAATAAAGTCACGAAGTATAGTCAAAAGGTGCTAAATAGTATTGATTAAATGATTGACAGGGGGAACTTTAAAATTCACTTAGGCTAAAGATCAGCAAACTATACAGACAGATCTCACTTACAATATTAACAGTAATAAGTCACAGGCAAATTTACACCCTGGGACCATCACATCATATGTTGGCAGGGTCCTCAACACATGACATGAGAAACAATTTCCTTGATAGTAACACTCGGTAGACTAGTGTCGAAAAGGAAAACTACACAATATGTAGTGTTGTTGAATGCAATAAGGTCACAAGGTATAGTCGAAAAATGCAGAGTAAAGTTGATTAAAAAGTAGACAGGGGGAACCATAATATTCACTTTAGAGAAAGGTAAGAGAACTATACAAACAGCTCTCACTTACAATATTTACAGCAGTAAGTCACATACATATTTATACACTGGGACCATCCCATCACATGTTGGCAGGGTCCTCAACAAATGACATCATAGTTTGTAAAGACAGATCACGGAACTCTTTGATGTTTATAAAGTTTGAAAAGAGGGAGATCAATCATCACTGAGCTGACCCCAACTCAAAATCAAATTTGTATATAAATATGGAGATATTCTCATCTTATTATGTCCATCATGTTTATAAAAAGAAGTGCATCTCCCCATCGGTATTGTGCCCAAAGAGGGTTGCCCTTAGGCGGCAAATCGATTTGGACTCCATCTGTCTAAGCAGATGCTCTCTGTTGCCTCCTCTGGTTCGAACAAGTACATGATCTATTGCGTGGAACCAGAAGGTCAAGTCATCCGGATGTTCACTATAATAATGATTTGTGATGGGGTATCTATCATCCTTTGTTTTTATGGCCCGACGGTGTTCCTGTATCCTCAGCTTGAGACAGCGAGTAGTACTGCCAACATAAATAATGCCACATCTACAGCCGAGGACATAGACCACATGTGCGGTGTTACAATTCAGGAAATGACCTATTGAGAAGCGTTGAGATGTATTATAACAAAAAGACAAAGTCTTATTTCTTCCCAAAGGGCATATATTACACATCCCACATGTGTAAAAACCTTTCGGTTTAGCTGGTAGCCATGTTTGTGTTGTCTTTGGTTTCACCACATAACTAGGACAAAGGGAATTTCTTAAAGCCATCCCCCTCCTGTATGTAATAGACGGTCTACCCTCAATGGCATCCTTAAGGCCCGGAATTTCTGTAAGTAGATGCCAATGTTTACGAAAAATGTTAAAGATGGCACTACTATGTGTTGTATACTGTGTTAGGAATCTAGCTTTTTGGTTGGCTCTATCTGTGATTGATTTGTCCTTCAGTGTATCATTCCTGTTCAGATTACATACTCTTGATTCAGCTCTGTCGAGTACTCTATGTGTATAACCCCTTTTGGCGAACCTATTTTTGGAAGCATTAATATGGATTTTAAAAGTTTCCTCCTCACTACAATTTCGCCTAATTCTTATCATCTCGCCAAAGGGGATGTTGTTTATGACAGAGCTGGGATGTGCACTGGTCGCGTGCAATACAGAATTGCACGCGGTCTCTTTCCTAAAAGGGTGCTCTGTATCTGACCTTGTTTTATGTAGAACTGTATATCAAGGAAATTGATACGTTCCTTATCATAAGCCATGGTGAATTTTACGTTATAGGTGTTGTTATTTAGAAAAGTCAGATATTGATGTACTTGTTCCTCAGAACCGGACCACAAACAAATAATGTCATCAATGTACCTCCCCCAGTACACGATGTAATTAGTCCAAGGGAGGCACCTTTGCCCCAAGCGTGCTCCCTCTCAAACCACCCCATAAAGAGGCAGGCGTAGGAGGGAGCAAACTTGGAGCCAATCGCGGTTCCATGTACCTGCTGGAACCAGCGGCTGTCAAAAAGAAAATAATTATTCGTTAAGATAATGTCAATCATTGAGACTATCATTTCATTATAATCAAACAGTCCCGCATCCTCTCTATCCAGGAAGGATTGTACCGCTTTGATCCCAAATTTTTTGTCTATACAAGTGTAGAGACTTTCTACATCGAAGGTGACAACATGAGGTCCTCAGACCACTCAAAGTCTTTAAACTTCATAAGGATGTCTTTACTGTCCCTAACGTAAGATGGTAGGTTAGGGACATGCTTCTGTAACCTCATGTCCACATATTGGGACAATTTCTCTGTGGGTGATCCCACCCCCGAGATGATTGGCCTACCTGGGGGGAATTGCCCACCCTTGTGTAACTTTGGTAAGACATATATACACGGAAAGGTAGGGCAATCCACCCAAAGGTACCTACATTCATTCTCTGTCAATAAACCAATGTCTTTCCATTCCATTAATTTGGCGTTAATCATAATGGTAAGGGTCGGGACAGGGTTGTTCTGAATTTCCCGATAATAGAGATTGTTGTTAAGTTGTCTCGTTATTTCTTGCATATAATCCTTGTGGTTCATCACAACAACATTTCCACCTTTATCGGCTTCTCTGATTACAATATTAGAGTCCTTGCTAAGTTTGTTGAGAGCCGTTCTTTCAGAGGCCGTGATGTTGTGATGAACCCTAGGTGTAAACTTGTTAGGGGTTTCCAGATCATATAGTTCGTCCGTAACCTTTTTATAAAAGGCATCAATATTCTGATGGTAAGAATGCATAGGTACGAATTTAGATTTAGGGTGAAGGCCACTATCAACACTTTGGTTTTGGGGAATATCAAGATCTCTGAGTAAGGAGGGCATACTTGATCCTCCTCATTATCGAGGGTCAGTAGGCAATGTACATCGCGGATGTCCCGTATGGTATGTGTCCCAGGACATTGACTAACTGTTACTCCCCCTGGGTCATGTGGCCTGTTGGAAAAGTAGTCCTTTAATTTAAGAACCCTGATGAATTTATAAAGGTCAATATGTGTGTTGGCAAAATCACCTTCCTGAGTGGGGCAGAAATTAAGACGCTTACTTAAGATATTGATTTCATCAGTGTTCAAGACTTTATTAGACAAATTGACAATTTTTAAATCAACATTAACACTTTGACAGACAGTTGGATCAGATACAGTACATGACCTCATTATTTTGGTTTCTTCAATTTCGTCCCTGGGTTTGTCTTGTTCACTATACCCCCTCTTATATCTGCCCTTTGCCCTCCTCCCTCCCCTCCTTGTTTTGATTGATCTCTCTTTTGTTGTAAACGATTGCTTATCCTTAGCTTTGCTAGTTCCTTTTGGAAGGAGGAGGCCCCTTCCCCTAAAGGGACCTCAGGCATAGTGGCATTAGAGGCGGAACTACTTAGTGATGAGACGGATAGGTTGCTGTTAGAACGCGTTTCATCACTTTGCTCTCTGTCATCTCTCATTCTTTTTTGTTATCCTCAAGTCCCTGCACCTCATCAATTTTTTTTGCAAAGGTGTAAACCCTGCCATCTTTATAATCCTTGTCGTCCCTTTTTATTTTTCTAAGTTTTTTCTCCTTCAAATATAACTGATGATTTTCCATCACCTGCTTCAGTATTGCATAGTTTTTGTCAATAAGGTCTTTTTGTGGCATACTATTAATTTCTTTCTCAAGCGTTTCTATTTCCGCCTGTAATTTTTCTCCCTTTTCAGCAGCGTGCCTCACTAGGATTTGCATCATGGTTATCGATGCCCCTTCTAGATTACATTCCCATTCTTTCAGTAGATCATTATTTAAATCTTCGAAGGTGGGAAAGATCAGTATCTGCAATCCCCTCGGTATTTTGCCATTTTTCATGTACTGATCTAGCATCACCCCATCCCACCATCGACTCAGTTCTTGCTTTCGCAGCCGTTCTAATCTCTGAAATAAGGTCTTGAGGCTTGTCACAGTAGTTGCCCCTTGATTAGTTATTTGTTTTGAGGTACTTGCTCCAAACAAATCCAAAGCCAATTCCTCACGGCCATCTTGAAATCTAGGCATAGTGTACAGATTATAACAACAGAAACGAGTGCAAAACGGTCCAACAATAAATGAATAGAAAGAAAAAATGCAGCTGACCACGGTTCAGCACCTCAGTTCCTAGATTGGGAAAAACAATTAGAAAGTCTGTGCAACAGCTTCCAGAGTTCGCCGCACTTCCACCCCACTGGAAACCAGATAAGTAAATTCGTAAAGAGAAGGAAGGTGCACCAGAACAAAGTCAGTAGGCTCCAAGTATATCCAAAAAATATATCCTTTATTGTAGTAGTAGTTAAAATTGGACATCAGCCTTAAAGTGGCTTTTCTAAGTTAAAGAGAGCTATCTCTCCAGGGTCACATAGCGATTCAACATAGTCAGGCATAAGCAAGCGTCATAATAAGGAAAAAATTCCTAGGATTATATTGAAGTGGCTTTCCTAAGTTAAAAGGAGCTGTCTCTACAGGGTCACATATCTATCTGGCGTAGTCAGGCATGAGCAAGTGTCATGGTAAAAGAAAAAATTCCTCAGATTGTACGAGAAAGAGGGACCACGCAAGCAAACACGTCTCTTCTCCATGAAAAAATAGTAAAGCGCTTATAAGCACGTACTGTCATGAACAGACAATTTCCTCATGGTAACGCTTATTAAACTAGTGTCAAAGGGAAAACCACACAATATGTAGTATTACTAAGCGCAATAAAGTCACGAAGTATAGTCAAAAGGTGCTAAATAGTATTGATTAAATGATTGACAGGGGGAACTTTAAAATTCACTTAGGCTAAAGATCAGCAAACTATACAGACAGATCTCACTTACAATATTAACAGTAATAAGTCACAGGCAAATTTACACCCTGGGACCATCACATCATATGTTGGCAGGGTCCTCAACACATGACATGAGAAACAATTTCCTTGATAGTAACACTCGGTAGACTAGTGTCGAAAAGGAAAACTACACAATATGTAGTGTTGTTGAATGCAATAAGGTCACAAGGTATAGTCGAAAAATGCAGAGTAAAGTTGATTAAAAAGTAGACAGGGGGAACCATAATATTCACTTTAGAGAAAGGTAAGAGAACTATACAAACAGCTCTCACTTACAATATTTACAGCAGTAAGTCACATACATATTTATACACTGGGACCATCCCATCACATGTTGGCAGGGTCCTCAACAAATGACATCATAGTTTGTAAAGACAGATCACGGAACTCTTTGATGTTTATAAAGTTTGAAAAGAGGGAGATCAATCATCACTGAGCTGACCCCAACTCAAAATCAAATTTGTATATAAATATGGAGATATTCTCATCTTATTATGTCCATCATGTTTATAAAAAGAAGTGCATCTCCCCATCGGTATTGTGCCCAAAGAGGGTTGCCCTTAGGCGGCAAATCGATTTGGACTCCATCTGTCTAAGCAGATGCTCTCTGTTGCCTCCTCTGGTTCGCACAAGTACATGATCTATTGCGTGGAACCAGAAGGTCAAGTCATCCGGATGTTCACTATAATAATGATTTGTGATGGGGTATCTATCATCCTTTGTTTTTATGGCCCGACGGTGTTCCTGTATCCTCAGCTTGAGACAGCGAGTAGTACTGCCAACATAAATAATGCCACATCTACAGCCGAGGACATAGACCACATGTGCGGTGTTACAATTCAGGAAATGACCTATTGAGAAGCGTTGAGATGTATTATAACAAAAAGACAAAGTCTTATTTCTTCCCAAAGGGCATATATTACACATCCCACATGTGTAAAAACCTTTCGGTTTAGCTGGTAGCCATGTTTGTGTTGTCTTTGGTTTCACCACATAACTAGGACAAAGGGAATTTCTTAAAGCCATCCCCCTCCTGTATGTAATAGACGGTCTACCCTCAATGGCATCCTTAAGGCCCGGAATTTCTGTAAGTAGATGCCAATGTTTACGAAAAATGTTAAAGATGGCACTACTATGTGTTGTATACTGTGTTAGGAATCTAGCTTTTTGGTTGGCTCTATCTGTGATTGATTTGTCCTTCAGTGTATCATTCCTGTTCAGATTACATACTCTTGATTCAGCTCTGTCGAGTACTCTATGTGTATAACCCCTTTTGGCGAACCTATTTTTGGAAGCATTAATATGGATTTTAAAAATTTCCTCCTCACTACAATTTCGCCTAATTCTTATCATCTCGCCAAAGGGGATGTTGTTTATGACAGAGCTGGGATGTGCACTGGTCGCATGCAATACAGAATTGCACGCGGTCTCTTTCCTAAAAAGGGTGCTCTGTATCTGACCTTGTTTTATGTAGAACTGTATATCAAGGAAATTGATACGTTCCTTATCATAAGCCATGGTGAATTTTACGTTATAGGTGTTGTTATTTAGAAAAGTCAGATATTGATGTACTTGTTCCTCAGAACCGGACCACAAACAAATAATGTCATCAATGTACCTCCCCCAGTACACGATGTAATTAGTCCAAGGGAGGCACCTTTGCCCCAAGCGTGCTCCCTCTCAAACCACCCCATAAAGAGGCAGGCGTAGGAGGGAGCAAACTTGGAGCCAATCGCGGTTCCATGTACCTGCTGGAACCAGCGGCTGTCAAAAAGAAAATAATTATTCGTTAAGATAATGTCAATCATTGAGACTATCATTTCATTATAATCAAACAGTCCCGCATCCTCTCTATCCAGGAAGGATTGTACCGCTTTGATCCCAAATTTTTTGTCTATACAAGTGTAGAGACTTTCTACATCGAAGGTGACAACATGAGGTCCTCAGACCACTCAAAGTCTTTAAACTTCATAAGGATGTCTTTACTGTCCCTAACGTAAGATGGTAGGTTAGGGACATGCTTCTGTAACCTCATGTCCACATATTGGGACAATTTCTCTGTGGGTGATCCCACCCCGAGATGATTGGCCTACCTGGGAAATTGCCCACCCTTGTGTAACTTTGGTAAGACATATATACACGGAAAGGTAGGGCAATCCACCCAAAGGTACCTACATTCATTCTCTGTCAATAAACCAATGTCTTTCCATTCCATTAATTTGGCGTTAATCATAATGGTAAGGGTCGGGACAGGGTTGTTCTGAATTTCCCGATAATAGAGATTGTTGTTAAGTTGTCTCGTTATTTCTTGCATATAATCCTTGTGGTTCATCACAACAACATTTCCACCTTTATCGGCTTCTCTGATTACAATATTAGAGTCCTTGCTAAGTTTGTTGAGAGCCGTTCTTTCAGAGGCCGTGATGTTGTGATGAACCCTAGGTGTAAACTTGTTAGGGGTTTCCAGATCATATAGTTCGTCCGTAACCTTTTTATAAAAGGCATCAATATTCTGATGGTAAGAATGCATAGGTACGAATTTAGATTTAGGGTGAAGGCCACTATCAACACTTTGGTTTTGGGGAATATCAAGATCTCTGAGTAAGGAGGGCATACTTGATCCTCCTCATTATCGAGGTCAGTAGGCAATGTACATCGCGGATGTCCCGTATGGTATGTGTCCCAGGACATTGACTAACTGTTACTCCCCCTGGGTCATGTGGCCTGTTGGAAAAGTAGTCCTTTAATTTAAGAACCCTGATGAATTTATAAAGGTCAATATGTGTGTTGGCAAAATCACCTTCCTGAGTGGGGCAGAAATTAAGACGCTTACTTAAGATATTGATTTCATCAGTGTTCAAGACTTTATTAGACAAATTGACAATTTTTAAATCAACATTAACACTTTGACAGACAGTTGGATCAGATACAGTACATGACCTCATTATTTTGGTTTCTTCAATTTCGTCCCTGGGTTTGTCTTGTTCACTATACCCCCTCTTATATCTGCCCTTTGCCCTCCTCCCTCCCCTCCTTGTTTTGATTGATCTCTCTTTTGTTGTAAACAATTGCTTATCCTTAGCTTTGCTAGTTCCTTTTGGAAGGAGGAGGCCCCTTCCCCTAAAGGGACCTCAGGCATAGTGGCATTAGAGGCGGAACTACTTAGTGATAAGACGGATAGGTTGCTGTTAGAACGCGTTTCATCACTTTGCTCTCTGTCATCTCTCATTCTTTTTTTGTTATCCTCAAGTCCCTGCACCCCATCAAATTTTTTTGCAAAGGTGTAAACCCTGCCATCTTTATAATCCTTGTCGTCCCTTTTTATTTTTCTACGTTTTTTCTCCTTCAAATATAACTGATGATTTTCCATCACCTGCTTCAGTATTGCATAGTTTTTGTCAATAAGGTCTTTTTGTGGCATACTATTAATTTCTTTCTCAAGCGTTTCTATTTCCGCCTGTAATTTTTCTCCCTTTTCAGCAGCGTGCCTCACTAGGATTTGCATCATGGTTATCGATGCCCCTTCTAGATTACATTCCCATTCTTTCAGTAGATCATTATTTAAATCTTCGAAGGTGGGAAAGATCAGTATCCGCAATCCCCTCGGTATTTTGCCATTTTTCATGTACTGATCTAGCGTCACCCCATCCCACCATCGACTCAGTTCTTGCTTTCGCAGCCGTTCTAATCTCTGAAATAAGGTCTTGAGGCTTGTCACAGTAGTTGCCCCTTGATTAGGTATTTGTTTTGAGGTACTTGCTCCAAACAAATCCAAAGCCAATTCCTCACGGCCATCTTGAAATCTAGGCATAGTGTACAGATTATAACAACAGAAACGAGTGCAAAACGGTCCAACAATAAATGAATAGAAAGAAAAAATGCAGCTGACCACGGTTCAGCACCTCAGTTCCTAGATTGGGAAAAACAATTAGAAAGTCTGTGCAACAGCTTCCAGAGTTCGCCGCACTTCCACCCCACTGGAAACCAGATAAGTAAATTCGTAAAGAGAAGGAAGGTGCACCAGAACAAAGTCAGTAGGCTCCAAGTATATCCAAAAAATATATCCTTTATTGTAGTAGTAGTTAAAATTGGACATCAGCCTTAAAGTGGCTTTTCTAAGTTAAAGAGAGCTATCTCTCCAGGGTCACATAGCGATTCAACATAGTCAGGCATAAGCAAGCGTCATAGTAAGGAAAAAATTCCTAGGATTATATTGAAGTGGCTTTCCTAAGTTAAAAGGAGCTGTCTCTACAGGGTCACATATCTATCTGGCGTAGTCCGGCATGAGCAAGTGTCATGGTAAAAGAAAAAATTCCTCAGATTGTACGAGAAAGAGGGACCACGCAAACAAACAGGTCTCTTCTCCATGAAAAAATAATAAAGCGCCTATAAGCACGTACTGTCATGAACAGACAATTTCCTCATGGTAACGCTTATTAAACTAGTGTCAAAGGGAAAACCACACAATATGTAGTATTACTAAGCGCAATAAAGTCACGAAGTATAGTCAAAAGGTGCTAAATAGTATTGATTAAATGATTGACAGAGGGGAACTTTAAAATTCACTTAGGCTAAAGATCAGGAAACTATACAGACAGATCTCACTTACAATATTAACAGTAATAAATCACAGGCAAATTTACACCCTGGGACCATCACATCATATGTTGGCAGGGTCCTCAACACATGACATGAGAAACAATTTCCTTGATAGTAACACTCGGTAGACTAGTGTCGAAAAGGAAAACTACACAATATGTAGTGTTGTTGAATGCAATAAGGTCACAAGGTATAGTCGAAAAATGCAGAGTAAAGTTGATTAAAAAGTAGACAGGGGGAACCATAATATTCACTTTAGAGAAAGGTAAGAGAACTATACAAACAGCTCTCACTTACAATATTTACAGCAGTAAGTCACATACATATTTATACACTGGGACCATCCCATCACATGTTGGCAGGGTCCTCAACAAATGACATCATAGTTTGTAAAGACAGATCACGGAACTCTTTGATGTTTATAAAGTTTGAAAAGAGGAGATCAATCATCACTGAGCTGACCCCAACTCAAAATCAAATTTGTATATAAATATGGAGATATTCTCATCTTATTATGTCCATCATGTTTATAAAAAGAAGTGCATCTCCCCATCGGTATTGTGCCCAAAGATTGTTGCCCTTAGGCGGCAAATCGATTTGGACTCCATCTGTCTAAGCAGATGCTCTCTGTTGCCTCCTCTGGTTCGCACAGGTACATGATCTATTGCGTGGAACCAGAAGGTCAAGTCATCCGGATGTTCACTATAATAATGATTTGTGATGGGGTATCTATCATCCTTTGTTTTTATGGCCCGACGGTGTTCCTGTATCCTCAGCTTGAGACAGCGAGTAGTACTGCCAACATAAATAATGCCACATCTACAGCCGAGGACATAGACCACATGTGTGGTGTTACAATTCAGGAAATGACCTATTGAGAAGCGTTGAGATGTATTATAACAAAAAGACAAAGTCTTATTTCTTCCCAAAGGGCATATATTACACATCCCACATGTGTAAAAACCTTTCGGTTTAGCTGGTAGCCATGTTTGTGTTGTCTTTGGTTTCACCACATAACTAGGACAAAGGGAATTTCTTAAAGCCATCCCCCTCCTGTATGTAATAGACGGTCTACCCTCAATGGCATCCTTAAGGCCCGGAATTTCTGTAAGTAGATGCCAATGTTTACGAAAAATGTTAAAGATGGCACTACTATGTGTTGTATACTGTGTTAGGAATCTAGCTTTTTGGTTGGCTCTATCTGTGATTGATTTGTCCTTCAGTGTATCATTCCTGTTCAGATTACATACTCTTGATTCAGCTCTGTCGAGTACTCTATGTGTATAACCCCTTTTGGCGAACCTATTTTTGGAAGCATTAATATGGATTTTAAAAGTTTCCTCCTCACTACAATTTCGCCTAATTCTTATCATCTCGCCAAAGGGGATGTTGTTTATGACAGAGCTGGGATGTGCACTGGTCGCGTGCAATACAGAATTGCACGCGGTCTCTTTCCTAAAAGGGTGCTCTGTATCTGACCTTGTTTTATGTAGAACTGTATATCAAGGAAATTGATACGTTCCTTATCATAAGCCATGGTGAATTTTACGTTATAGGTGTTGTTATTTAGAAAAGTCAGATATTGATGTACTTGTTCCTCAGAACCGGACCACAAACAAATAATGTCATCAATGTACCTCCCCCAGTACACGATGTAATTAGTCCAAGGGAGGCACCTTTGCCCCAAGCGTGCTCCCTCTCAAACCACCCCATAAAGAGGCAGGCGTAGGAGGGAGCAAACTTGGAGCCCATCGCGGTTCCATGTACCTGCTGGAACCACCGGCTGTCAAAAAGAAAACAATTATTCGTTAAGATAATGTCAATCATTGAGACTATCATTTCATTATAATCAAACAGTCCCGCATCCTCTCTATCCAGGAAGGATTGTACCGCTTTGATCCCAAATTTTTGTCTATACAAGTGTAGAGACTTTCTACATCGAAGGTGACAAACATGAGGTCCTCAGACCACTCAAAGTCTTTAAACTTCATAAGGATGTCTTTACTGTCCCTAACGTAAGATGGTAGGTTAGGGACATGCTTCTGTAGCCTCATGTCCACATATTGGGACAATTTCTCTGTGGGTGAACCCACCCCGAGATGATTGGCCTACCTGGGAGAATTGCCCGCCCTTGTGTATCTTTGGTAAGACATATATACACGGAAAGGTAGGGCAATCCACCCAAAAGTACCTACATTCATCCTCTGTCAATAAACCAATGTCTTTCCATTCCATTAATTTGGCGTTAATCATAATGGTAAGGGTCGGGACAGGGTTGTTCTGAATTTCCCGATAATAGAGATTGTTGTTAAGTTGTCTCGTTATTTCTTGCATATAATCCTTGTGGTTCATCACAACAACATTTCCAACCTTTATCGGCTTCTCTGATTACAATATTAGAGTCCTTGCTAAGTTTGTTGAGAGCCGTTCTTTCAGAGGCCGTGATGTTGTGATGAACCCTAGGTGTAAACTTGTTAGGGGTTTCCAGATCATATAGTTCGTCCGAAACCTTTTTATAAAAGGCATCAATATTCTGATGGTAAGAAAGCATAGGTACAAATTTAGATTTAGGGTGAAGGCCACTATCAACACTTTGGTTTTGGGGAATATCAAGATCTCTGAGTAAGGAGGGCATATCTTGATCCTCCTCATTATCGAGGGTCAGTAGGCAATGTACATCGCGGATGTCCCGTATGGTATGTGTCCCAGGACATTGACTAACTGTTACTCCCCCTGGGTCATGTGGCCTGTTGGAAAAGTAGTCCTTTAATTTAAGAACCCTGATGAATTTATAAAGGTCAATATGTGTGTTGGCAAAATCACCTTCCTGAGTGGGGCAGAAATTAAGACCCTTACTTAAGATATTGATTTCATCAGTGTTCAAGACTTTATTAGACAAATTGACAATTTTTAAATCAACATTAACACTTTGACAGACAGTTGGATCAGATACAGTACATGACCTCATTATTTTGGTTTCTTCAATTTCGTCCCTGGGTTTGTCTTGTTCACTATACCCCCTCTTATATCTGCCCTTTGCCCTCCTCCCTCCCCTCCTTGTTTTGATTGATCTCTCTTTTGTTGTAAACGATTGCTTATCCTTAGCTTTGCTAGTTCCTTTTGGAAGGAGGAGGCCCCTTCCCTAAAGGGACCTCAGGCATAGTGGCATTAGAGGCGGAACTACTTAGTGATGAGACGGATAGGTTGCTGTTAGAACGCGTTTCATCACTTTGCTCTCTGTCATCTCTCATTCTTTTTTTGTTATCCTCAAGTCCCTGCACCCCATCAAATTTTTTGCAAAGGTGTAAACCCTGCCATCTTTATAATCCTTGTCGTCCCTTTTTATTTTTCTAAGTTTTTTCTCCTTCAAATATAACTGATGATTTTCCATCACCTGCTTCAGTATTGCATAGTTTTTGTCAATAAGGTCTTTTTGTGGCATACTATTAATTTCTTTCTCAAGCGTTTCTATTTCCGCCTGTAATTTTTCTCCTTTTCAGCAGCGTGCCTCACTAGGATTTGCATCATGGTTATCGATGCCCCTTCTAGATTACATTCCCATTCTTTCAGTAGATCATTATTTAAATCTTCGAAGGTGGGAAAGATCAGTATCCGCAATCCCCTCGGTATTTTGCCATTTTTCATGTACTGATCTAGCGTCACCCCATCCCACCATCGACTCAGTTCTTGCTTTCGCAGCCGTTCTAATCTCTGAAATAAGGAAAGCCACTTCAATATAATCCTAGGAATTTTTTCCTTACTATGACGCTTGCTTATGCCTGACTATGTTGAATCGCTATGTGACCCTGGAGAGATAGCTCTCTTTAACTTAGAAAAGCCACTTTAAGGCTGATGTCCAATTTTAACTACTACTACAATAAAGGATATATTTTTGGGATATACTTGGAGCCTACTGACTTTGTTCTGGTGCACCTTCCTTCTCTTTATGAATTTACAACTCTCAACTGCAGGTGAGTTTGATATTTCCCTCCCAGGTCCTTTTGGGGTAGTTGGATTCGGCATTTTTCTCACAACTGGGCTCATATTATTTAGGACTCCTGGGCCCTTCAGATGGTCCTGGGTTATCAGATAGAGTTTTACTGCATCCCCTCTCAGCTGTTCCCAGCTCAGCCCCTGTCTTTCTCCCTTCCAGACCAAGCAGTCACCGACAAAGATTCGGAATCTGTTGGCCAGGGGTGCCATCTCCCCGCAGATTGCCATCCGAGGGAGTTTTGCAGTACAGTTTTTGGTACCCAAGTGGAGAGGGGGGTCACAGGTTAGACCTCAATCTCAGAGATTTCAATGGATGGGTTTGTTTCTGCCATTTAAAGATGGAGGGCATCCATTTATTCAGAGACCTCCTTAGAGAAAGCGACTGGATGGTCCAGCTCTATCTGAAGGACACCTATCTCATGGTTCCAATCTTCCAGCACCCACTGTCAGTACCTCCAATTCTAATGGTGGAATGTCTGGTTCGAGTACTCAGCTCTTCCTTTCAGTCTTTCTTGCACCCCTTGGTGTTTCACCAAGCTGGTAAAGCCTGTAGTGACATTCTTATGCACCAGTGGGGTGCATCTCATTATCTACCTAGACCTTCTTATCACAGCCCAGGAGAGGGACGTCCTCTTGTCCTATTTGAACATGACCATTTAGCTTCTTCAGCAGTTGGAATTCCTTCTGAATGCGAAGAAGTCCTAGTTGACTCCTTCACAGTCAATAGAGTTCCTGGGGTTCCAGATGGATTCAGTGATGGTGCAATTATTCTTGCTTTCTCACATTATCAAAGAAGTCAAGAAGAAGCTGAGCTCCCTTTTGTTCTAGGAGTTAGTATCTCTGAGACAAGTGGATCGTGGGGCTACTCGCTGTAGGAGAGTAGGATCTGCTTCACATGGGTACCCCCACTTTTTTCTGATGCTTCACTGTTTTTTGACTTTAGTCTGAGGTGGTGCATGCACCCCTTACAGTGGTATAGGCTACCTATATCACTACCATTGCACACACACATATAAACCTATAAGTGACTCCTATGGCAGGCCTTACCAATCCTGAAGGCAGAGTGCTTGGTTTTTATGTGAGAGGGTGCCCCTGCATGAGCAGAGCCCCTCTACAGCGTTCGGAGTCTCTCCTCTGATGCTGTTTGTGGTACAGCCTGACCATATACTCTTAAGTGCATTATATCCTTGCGGTACAATGCTAACTTTGGACTGGCTGCACCAAAACATGTCGTGTTTGGTGTCAAACATCTTGGAATACTACCCCCCGCCAGTCCTGGCGGCGGGGGTAGCATTCCACCATTCTAGAGGAGAGACATGTACACACCGGGCTACCCGGTAACTTCTTTCAGAGCCCTGGCATCACAAAATGGATGCCGCTGCCACAGACACGGGTCTGGCCTCCTGCTGCTGACTAAAACTCCGGAAGGGGAGGCCTGGACAATAGGTTTCGTGTCGAAGGGAGGTGTAACCACCTCCCCAGACAGGATAGTGTGTATTGGGGCTGCGCGGGAGCACCCTCTGGTGCTTTGAAGTCCTGCACTGGGGGCACATTTGGTGTCCCTGTGCATATGCCAGTTCAAACCAGTTGCAGGGGCTACCTGCCCCTGCTCTGGCGCTGAAACTGGACAAAGGGAAATGGGTGTAACCACCCCTCTTCCCTGACCCTCCCATATATGTGGGTCTCCAGAGTATGTCCAACCCCTAACTTAGTATAAGTATGGGACCCCAGTCCTTAGGACTTTAGATTTACCTGGACGAAACTCTGATACAGAATCCTGGACCTTCGACACTCTACTTTAAGATTAGAGGACTGAAGAATCTCCTTGGGGTCAAGGAGTGACTCCCCTGCTTGGCAGGCACCTAAGAAGCAATTGTCCGGTCTACATCGCCGAAGCTCCCGCCGGACGCTGAAGTCTTTGCATCACCAGAGGTGGATTTCCAGACTTCCCGAGGCTGCCCTGAGTCCCCAGCAAAGCTGAGGCCCGTAGCTGTCGTGGGTAATGTGGAACCGTGACCCCTGGACACCGAGCACATTTGCAAGTGCATCCTCTTCCTGGTCTCCCACAAAGTTGTGCTTTGGGCTCCGAGTAGCCCCCGCCTCCAGCACCGACTGCACCGAAGATCACTGGCCTCCACTCCACGAGTGTCCTGTGAGCCAGCTCTAAGTGCGTCCACTCGAGGCTCCTTCGCGGTCGCTAGTCCGTTGGCTAGTGGGCCCTCCCGAAGGCAACTCTTCTTTTGCTTGGGCTTCCCTGGTTGCTCCAGACGTGCCCTGACTTACCCTCGCTGGGTGAGTCCCTCAGACCTTGCTGGTCTGTACCACCGTCCTTCTTCTATTTCCACGTGACTTGCCGTTGCCAAGGCTTGTTGGGTCCAATCCGGTCGCCGACACCCCTACAATCGACAGATGTCGTGGGACAGCTCGAATCCAGCTCCTGGTTGTCATCGACGCCTCCTGGACCTCATGGCTGAAGAGTCAAGACGACCGTCAACCTACCTGAAGCACCCAACATCGGTGGGCATCTGCTCATCGCCTTCCTGGTCACTGGCTAGTGACCCAGACTCTGTCCCCTCTGCGATCAGGTTCTTCAGATCTTCGATCCACCTTTGGATCCACCCGAACACTTTCGACTTGGCCGCCTGCAGCACTTTGCAGCAGATCGCCATTGAAAACGACGACGAAACCCAACCCCGAAAGACACCTATGCACCCGGCTTCCCTGGGTGAGGTAACTCGAGTACTCCGGTGTTCCCGTGGGTATAGACTCTAGAACAACCTAGTTCTAAAGGGGTTTGCTCCAAGTCCTCCTCTAAGTTTCCTTTTTCTTTAAAACTCCAACCGCGACATTCCCCATAGAAGTCAACGGCGGCTCGCGGCTGTGTTCTCACACTGCACGCGTCCCCCGTGGGTCCCCTGTGTCACTACTTTGGCTGGTTCCTTGAGGGCCAAGCACTTCTACAGGCTCTAGGCATTGTGTCTAGCTCAGTCGTGGTTCTTATACCACTTTATTGGTATATGGTTTGGTACGCCCCTAGGGCTCAAACGTGTATTTGTGCTATTACTGTTGATAACTAACTTATAACTTATGTACTTGAACTCTAGCCTCATAAAGAGACTAGAGGGGTGTGTTTAGCAATAAATACATATATTTTGAATATATACCTGGTGTGGTCCTCTTTCATTTGGTCACTCAAGAGATTATAGACTGGTAAAACAAGCTGCTTTACATTCCTTCAAGACTTAGCCTGAAGGCTGCTCTCCATAGCTACCACTAGGATAGCTTTCAGTAAAGGTTGTCTTTAACCTATCTCCAATAAGGGGTTGTTTGGACTGTTGCAAGGTGCCCACTATAATTAGTGGACAGCATATACCAGGCCAACTTCTCACATTGGTGTGCAGCGTGTGGGATTCCAGCTTGCTATTGTTTTACCAGATAATCTCAATTGAATTGATCAACTGAAAACCACTAAGGGTACCTTAGGTACATATAAATCAAGCTTAGGATACAGTAAGTTCTACTGAACTTAGAGTTGTGTGTTAAGGGATAGCACACCCTTTCTACAACTCAAGAGAGTTTAGTAGGCCACACTAGAGTAGGTAGTGCATACACCACACCACACTAGTAATGTCTTCACTGCCAGGAACCAGTGAGCTCCTGCCATCCAGATATGACACCCTCACATTCTTGGAATTGAGGGAGTTGTGCAAAGTTAGGAAGTTGAAGACAGGCAAAAGTGCCAACACCCAACGTCTCCTGGAGATGCTTCTGCTAGATGACTTTAGAAGACCCATAAGGTCTGAAAGGGTAGGCAGAGAGGGTGGGGCAGAAGAAGAGGGAGAGTCCAGGGATGAAAATACCCAGGACCCAACCTCTGAAACTGGCCAGGGGGATGACAATGATCCTGACCTGGAAAGTGCAGCTACTCCTGAGGAAGAGGAGGAGGCCCAGAATGACCTCCCCCCTGTCCCCCCAGGAAGAGTTGAGAGTGTGCCCAGAAGGACTAGATCTCCTTCTCAGGAATCTAACCACTCTGACACCTCAGTAGGGACCTCTGTCTCCTCTCATGGAAGGGGATCCTCTCATGAGAGGAGAAAGAGACTGATTCAGTATGAACAAGCCCAGCTTGAACTCAGAAAACAGCAATTGGCTATAGACAGGGAGTCCCTAGATCTCTATAGACAGAGAAAAAAGATGGGACTAGAGTCCCATGGTGGCAGCAATTTTCCCAGAGATAGGGAAAGGTCTTATGACCATAGAAACCTGAGCAAGATTGTCCCTCCCTACCAGAGTGGGGATGACATCCACAAATGGATAACTGCACTGGAGAGGGCCTGTAAAGTACAGAGGGTCCCTCAGGAGCAGTGGGCAGCAATCTTGTGGCTCTCCTTTGCAGACAAAGGTAGAGACAAGCTCCTCACTGTTAGAGAAGAGGATGCTGACAATTACAAAGTCTTGAAGAGTGCTCTGATTGAGGGGTTTGGCCTAACAACTGAACAATCCAGGTTAAAGTTCAGAGATACCCAAAAGCACAGACTCAAGACTGGGTGGACTATGTGGATTGTTCTGCTAAGGCTCTGGAAGGTTGGTTGATGGGTAGTAAGGTATGTGACTTCACAGGATTGTACAATCTTATCATGAGGGAGCAGATTCTTAATAACTGTCAAAATCAGCTGTTGCATCAGTACCTGGTGGACTCTGATCTGACCTCTCCCCAAGAATTGGGAAAGAAGGCAGACAAATGGGTCAGAACCAGGGTGAGGCAGAAGGTACAGAACCAAGGTGGTGACCCTAAGAAGCAAGATGCTAAAAACTCTGATAAGGGTGGGAGAAGGGTAAAGACCAGAAGTCTTCACAAGGCCCCCAAAAATCTTCTTCAGGTGGGGATTCACAGTCTAACAAGGGAAAAGGCCAAAAGAAACCATGGTGCAAAGTCTGTAAGCAAAAGACACACTGGACCAGTGATTGCACCAAGTCCAAAGACTCTATTCCAGCCACCACCAATGCCCCTAAGGCACCTGTTCCCCCTAGTGCAGTTACAGTTGGTGGTGGGAGTACACAGGCCAAGGGTTTAGTAGAGTTGACCCTGGGTAAGGAGATGGCTCTGACCTAGTCAGAGAACTCACTCAGGCTGTCCTAGTCTGTGATGGAGGCATGGATGTGACCTCCTCTGTGAGTCCCAGTAATCTGGGCAAGTACAGGCAACAGCCCTTAATCAATGGAAAAGAGGCTTTGGCATTTAGGGACACAGGGGCAAGTGTCACCATGGTGACACAAGACCTTGTGGATCCTGGGCAGATTATACTTGGTGAAATGTACCAAGTGACCAATGCTAGCAATGTCAGAACAGACCATACTCTGGCAGTTGTTAACTTTTCCTGGGGAGGGGTAACTGGCCTTAAGAAGGTTGTGGTGAGTGCAAACCTACCAGTGGAATGCTTGCTTGGCAATGATCTTGAAACTTCAGCTTGGGCAGAAGTGGAGCTCAGGACCCATGCAGAAATGCTGGGGATCCCTGCAGACGTGTTTGCTGTGACCAGGTCACAGAGCAAAATGTCTAACACTGAACAGGCCTTGGATCCTGAAACCATGGACCAAGTGCCCTCCAAGAGGAGGAGTAGTAGAGTTAAGGCAGTGCCTTCCCCCTTGGCTCAGAAGGAAGATTGTCTCTTGAGGGGGATGATCTCAGTCCTGAGGAAGGAACTGTCCCAGAGGAGCTTGAACCTGACCAGGTTGAGTTCTTGGGGACAGGGGGCCCTTCCAGGGCAGATCTGAGCCAGGAGCAGCAGAGCTGCCCCTCTCTTGAACCCCTCAGACAGCAAGCTGCTGCTGAGGCTGCTGGGAATGCTAGTGGTCCCCATAAAGTATATTGGGATGATGGACTCTTGTACTCTGAGTGTAGAGACCCCAAGCCTGGTGCCACCAGGAGGTTGGTTATACCTCTGAAGTTCAGGGGCTTCCTATTGACCCTAGCCCATAATATTCCCCTAGCAGGTCACCTGGGCCAGAACAAGACTTGGGACAGACTTGTCCCTCACTTTCACTGGCCCCACATGTCTGAAGACACCAAGGAGTTTTGTCGCTCCTGTGTAACCTGCCAGGCCAGTGGCAAGGCAGGTGGCACTACAAAGGCCCCCTGATACCACTACCTGTGGTGGGGGTGCCCTTTGAAAGGGTGGGGATTGACATAGTTGGTCCCATGGATCCCCAAACAGCATCTGGGCACAGGTTTATCCTGGTGGTAGTGGATCATGCCACCAGGTACCCAGAGGCTATTCCCCTTAGGACCACTACAGCACCTGTGGTGGCAAGGGCCCTCCTGGGAATTTTCTCAAGAGTGGGCTTCCCTAAGGAGGTTGTATCAGACAGGGGTGCAAACTTTATGTCTGGATACTTGAAGGCAATGTGGAAGGAGTGTGGAGTGACTTACAAGTTCACCACACCCTATCACCCACAATGTAATGGTTTAGTTGAGAGATTCAACAAAACCTTAAAGGGCATGATTAAAGGGCTCCCAGAAAAGCTCAGGCGAAGATGGGACATACTCTTGCCCTGCCTTTTATTTACATACAGGGAGGTGCCTCAAAAGGGGGTTGGCTACAGCCCTTTTGAACTTTTGTTTGGTCACCCTGTCAGGGGTCCATTGTGCTTGGTAAAGGAAGGATGGGAGTTACCTCTCAAGCCCCCAAAGCATGACATAGTGGACTATGTACTTGGTCTCCGCTCCAGGATGGTTGAATACATGAAAAAGGCAACTAAAAACCTTGAGGCTAGCCAGGAACTGCAAAAATCCTGGCATGACCAAAAGGCTGTGCTGACTGTTTACCAGCCAGGACAGAAGGTGTGGGTGCTGGAGCCAGTGGCCCCAGCAGCTCTCCAAGACAAGTGGAGTGGACCCCATACCATTGTTGAACAGAAGGGTGAGGTCACCTATTTAGTAGACCTAGGAACACCCAGGAGTCCCCACAGGGTTCTCCATGTCAACAGATTGAAACCATATGTGGACAGGGCCGACATGGGCTTGCTCATGGCTACTGATGAGGGACAGGAGGAAGAGAGTGACCCACTCCCTGACCTGCTCTCACAGAACCCTGATGATGGGTCAGTGGAGGTGTACCCTTGGCAGGCAGCCTCACTGCTCAGCAGCAAACTGATTGTAGACAAGTGCTCAATCAGTACAGACATATGTTCTCTCTGACTCCAAGTCAGACCACCTGGTGCACTCATGAAGTGGACACTGGGGACAATCTGCCTATTAAAAATAAGATTTATAGGCAACCTGACCATGTCAGGGACTGTATCAGGACAGAAGTCCAGAAAATGTTGGATTTGGGAGTTATTGAACCCTCAGATAGCCCTTGGGCTAGTCCAGTGGTCCTTGTGCCAAAACCTCACACCAGCGGTGGAAAAAGAGAGATGAGGTTTTGTGTGGACTACAGGGGTCTCAATGCAGTCACTAGGACTGATGCCCATCCAATGCCTAGGGCAGATGAGCTAATAGACACTTTGGCCTCAGCCAAGTATCTAAGCACATTTGACCTGACAGCTGGCTACTGGCAGATCAGACTAGCTGATGATGCAAAGCCAAAAACAGCATTCTCAACCCCTAGTGAACATTATCAATTTGTGGTAATGCCCTTTGGTCTGAAGAATGCACCTGCCACTTTTCAGAGGTTGGTGAATACAGTCCTTACAGGTCTGGAAGCCTATAGTGCAGCATATCTAGATGATATTGCTGTCTTTAGCTCCACCTGGGAGGATCACCTGGTCCACCTCAGAAATGTTTTAGAGGCCCTGCAAAAGGCAGGCCTCACTATCAAGGCCACCAAGTGCCAGATAGGGCAGAGTCAGGTTGTGTACCTGGGCCACCTTGTGGGTGGGGGCCAGGTTCAACCATTGCAGAGCAAGATCCAGACCATCATGGACTGGACTGCTCCAACTACCCAGACTCAGGTGAGAGCCTTTTAGGCCTGACTGGGTACTATAGGAGATTTGTCAAGGGGTATGGATCAATAGTGACACCCCTGAATGACTTAACTTCCAAGAAAATGCCCAAAAAGGTTCAGTGGACAGCTAGCTGTCAAAAGGCATTTGATGACCTGAAGCAGGCCATGTGCACTGCTCCCATTCTACAGAGTCCTGATTACTCCAAGAAGTTCATTGTCCAAACAGATGCATCTGAATTGGGGGTAGGGGCTGTACAGTCACAATTGAATGATGAAGGTCAGGATCAGCCAGTAGCTTTTATTAGCAGAAGGCTGACCCCTAGAGAGAAACGTTGGTCAGCCATAGAGAGGGAGGCCTTTGCTGTGGTTTGGGCCCTGAAGAAGTTGAGGCCATACTTGTTTGGTACTCACTTCCTTGTTCACACAGACCACAAGCCCCTCCTATGGCTAAAACAAATGAAGGGTGAAAACCCCAAACTGCTTAGGTGGTCCATTTCCCTACAGGGGATGGACTTTACAGTGGAACATAGACCTGGGAGTAACCATGCCAATGCAGATGGACTCTCTAGGTACTTCCACTTAGAAAATGAAGACTCAACTGGTCAAGGTTAGTTTAATGTCCCTACGTTTGGGGGGTTGTGTAGGAGAGTAGGATCTGCTTCACATGGGTACCCCCACTTTTTTCTGATGCTTCACTGTTTTTCGACTTTAGACTGGCTGGGGCCCTGCTAATCAGAACCCCAGCCTAGCTGCTTCCTCTCTAAAATGGTTTCCATGTGCCTTAGGCACATCTCTGATTGGAATCTGGAGTGCCCTTATAAGTCCCTAGTATATGGTATACTATGTACCCAGGGCATAGGTACCTCAGAGGCCTACCAGGGGCTGCAGCATGTATTGTGCCACCCCTGGAAGGCCATCCAAAATGACACCCCAGGTCTGCAGCCTGGGTAAGGTGGTGCATGTACCCCTTACAGTGGTATAGGCTACCTATATCACTACCATTGCACACACATATAAACCTATAAGTCACTCCTATGGCAGGCCTTACCAATCCTGAAGGCAGAGTGCTTGGTTTTTATCTGAGAGGGTGCCCCTGCATGAGCAGAGCCCCTCTACAGTGTTCGGAGTCCCTCCTCTGATGCTGTTTGTGGTACAGCCTGACCATATACTCTTAAGTGCATTATATCCTCGCGGTACAATGCTAACTTTGGACTGGCTGCACCAAAACATGTCGTGTTTGGTGTCAAACATCTTGGAATACTACCCCCCTGCCAGTCCTGGCGGCGGGGGTAGCATTCCACCATTCTAGAGGGAGAGACATGTACACACCGGGCTACCCGGTAACTTCTTTCCAGAGCCCTGGCATCACAAAATGGATGCCGCTGCCACAGAAACGGGTCTGGCCTCCTGCTGCTGACTAAAACTCCGGAAGGGGAGGCCTGGACAATAGGTTTCGTGTCGAAGGGAGGTGTAACCACCTCCCCAAACAGGATAGTGTGTATTGGGGCTGCGCGGGAGCACCCTCTGGTGCTTTGAAGTCCTGCACTGGGGGCACATTTGGTGTCCCTGTGCATATGCCAGTTCAAACCAGTTGCAGGGGCTACCTGCCCCTGCTCTGGCGCGAAACTGGACAAAGGGAAATGGGTGTAACCACCCCTCTTCCCTGACCCTCCCATATATGTGGGTCTCCAGAGTATGTCCAACCCCCTAACTTAGTATAAGTATGGGACCCCAGTCCTTAGGACTTTAGATTTACCTGGACGAAACTCTGATACAGAATCCTGGACCTTCGACACTCTACTTTAAGATTAGAGGACTGAAGAATCTCCCTTGGGGTCAAGGAGTGACTCCCCTGCTTGGCAGGCACCTAAGAAGCAATTGTCCGGTCTACATCGCCGAAGCTCCCGCCGGACGCTGAAGTCTTTGCATCACCAGAGGTGGATTTCCAGACTTCCCCGAGGCTGCCCTGAGTCCCCAGCAAAGCTGAGGCCCGTAGCTGTCGTGGGTAATGTGGAACCGTGACCCCTGGACACCGAGCACATTTGCAAGTGCATCCTCTTCCTGGTCTCCCACAAAGTTGTGCTTTGGGCTCCGAGTAGCCCCCGCCTCTAGCACCGACTGCACCGAAGATCACTGGCCTCCACTCCACGAGTGTCCTGTGAGCCAGCTCTAAGTGCGTCCACTCGAGGCTCCTTCGCGGTCGCTAGTCCGTTGGCTAGTGGGCCCTCCCGAAGGCAACTCTTCTTCTACTTGGGCTTCCCTGGTTGCTCCAGACGTGCCCTGACTTACCCTCGCTGGGTGAGTCCCTCAGACCTTGCTGGTCTGTACCACCGTCCTTCTTCTATTTCCACGTGACTTGCCGTTGCCAAGGCTTGTTGGGTCCAATCCGGTCACCGACACCCCTACAATCGACAGATGTTGTGGGACAGCTCGAATCCAGCTCCTGGTTGTCATCGACGCCTCCTGGACCTCATGGCTGAAGAGTCAAGACGACCGTCAACCTACCTGAAGCACCCAACATCGGTGGGCATCTGCTCATCGCCTTCCTGGTCACTGGCTAGTGACCCAGACTCTGTCCCCTCTGCGATCAGGTTCTTCAGATCTTCGATCCACCTTTGGATCCACCCGAACACTTTCGACTTGGCCGCCTGCAGCACTTTGCAGCAGATCGCCATTGAAAACGACGACGAAACCCAACCCCGAAAGACACCTATGCACCCGGCTTCCCTGGGTGAGGTAACTCGAGTACTCCGGTGTTCCCGTGGGTATAGACTCTAGAACAACCTAGTTCTAAAGGGGTTTGCTCCAAGTCCTCCTCTAAGTTTCCTTTTTCTTTAAAACTCCAACCGCGACATTCCCCATAGAAGTCAACGGCGGCTCGCGGCTGTGTTCTCACACTGCACGCGTCCCCCGTGGGTCCCCTGTGTCACTACTTTGGCTGGTTCCTTGAGGGCCAAGCACTTCTACAGGCTCTAGGCATTGTGTCTAGCTCAGTCGTGGTTCTTATACCACTTTATTGGTATATGGTTTGGTACGCCCCTAGGGCTCAAACGTGTATTTGTGCTATTACTGTTGATAACTAACTTATAACTTATGTACTTCGAACTCTAGCCTCATAAAGAGACTAGAGGGGTGTGTTTAGCAATAAATACATATATTTTGAATATATACCTGGTGTGGTCCTCTTTCATTTGGTCACTCAAGAGATTATAGACTGGTAAAACAAGCTGCTTTACATTCCTTCAAGACTTAGCCTGAAGGCTGCTCTCCATAGCTACCACTAGGATAGCTTTCAGTAAAGGTTGTCTTTAACCTATCTCCAATAAGGGGTTGTTTGGACTGTTGCAAGGTGCCCACTATAATTAGTGGACAGCATATACCAGGCCAACTTCTCACATTGGTGTGCAGCGTGTGGGATTCCAGCTTGCTATTGTTTTACCAGATAATCTCAATTGAATTGATCAACTGAAAACCACTAAGGGTACCTTAGGTACATATAAATCAAGCTTAGGATACAGTAAGTTCTACTGAACTTAGAGTTGTGTGTTAAGGGATAGCACACCTTTCTACAACTCAAGAGAGTTTAGTAGGCCACACTAGAGTAGGTAGTGCATACACCACACCACACTAGTAATGTCTTCACTGCCAGGAACCAGTGAGCTCCTGCCATCCAGATATGACACCCTCACATTCTTGGAATTGAGGGAGTTGTGCAAAGTTAGGAAGTTGAAGACAGGCAAAAGTGCCAACACCCAACGTCTCCTGGAGATGCTTCTGCTAGATGACTTTAGAAGACCCATAAGGTCTGAAAGGGTAGGCAGAGAGGGTGGGGCAGAAGAAGAGGGAGAGTCCAGGGATGAAAATACCCAGGACCCAACCTCTGAAACTGGCCAGGGGATGACAATGATCCTGACCTGGAAAGTGCAGCTACTCCTGAGGAAGAGGAGGAGGCCCAGAATGACCTCCCCCTGTCCCCCAGGAAGAGTTGAGAGTGTGCCCAGAAGGACTAGATCTCCTTCTCAGGAATCTAACCACTCTGACACCTCAGTAGGGACCTCTGTCTCCTCTCATGGAAGGGATCCTCTCATGAGAGGAGAAAGAGACTGATTCAGTATGAACAAGCCCAGCTTGAACTCAGAAAACAGCAATTGGCTATAGACAGGGAGTCCCTAGATCTCTATAGACAGAGAAAAAGATGGGACTAGAGTCCCATGGTGGCAGCAATTTTCCCAGAGATAGGGAAAGGTCTTATGACCATAGAAACCTGAGCAAGATTGTCCCTCCCTACCAGAGTGGGGATGACATCCACAAATGGATAACTGCACTGGAGAGGGCCTGTAAAGTACAGAGGGTCCCTCAGGAGCAGTGGGCAGCCATCTTGTGGCTCTCCTTTGCAGACAAAGGTAGAGACAAGCTCCTCACTGTTAGAGAAGAGGATGCTGACAATTACAAAGTCTTGAAGAGTGCTCTGATTGAGGGGTTTGGCCTAACAACTGAACAATCCAGGTTAAAGTTCAGAGATACCCAAAAGCACAGACTCAAGACTGGGTGGACTATGTGGATTGTTCTGCTAAGGCTCTGGAAGGTTGGTTGATGGGCAGTAAGGTATGTGACTTCACAGGATTGTACAATCTTATCATGAGGGAGCAGATTCTTAATAACTGTCAAAATCAGCTGTTGCATCAGTACCTGGTGGACTCTGATCTGACCTCTCCCCAAGAATTGGGAAAGAAGGCAGACAAATGGGTCAGAACCAGGGTGAGGCAGAAGGTACAGAACCAAGGTGGTGACCCTAAGAAGCAAGATGCTAAAAACTCTGATAAGGGTGGGAGAAGGGTAAAGACCAGAAGTCTTCACAAGGCCCCCAAAAATCTTCTTCAGGTGGGGATTCACAGTCTAACAAGGGAAAAGGCCAAAAGAAACCATGGTGCAAAGTCTGTAAGCAAAAGACACACTGGACCAGTGATTGCACCAAGTCCAAAGACTCTATTCCAGCCACCACCAATGCTCCTAAGGCACCTGTTCCCCCTAGTGCAGTTACAGTTGGTGGTGGGAGTACACAGGCCAAGGGTTTAGTAGAGTTGACCCTGGGTAAGGAGATGGCTCTGACCTAGTCAGAGAACTCACTCAGGCTGTCCTAGTCTGTGATGGATGTGACCTCCTCTGTGAGTCCCAGTAATCTGGGCAAGTACAGGCAACAGCCCTTAATCAATGGAAAAGAGGCTTTGGCATTTAGGGACACAGGGGCAAGTGTCACCATGGTGACACAAGACCTTGTGGATCCTGGGCAGATTATACTTGGTGAAATGTACCAAGTGACCAATGCTAGCAATGTCAGAACAGACCATACTCTGGCAGTTGTTAACTTTTCCTGGGGAGGGGTAACTGGCCTTAAGAAGGTTGTGGTGAGTGCAAACCTACCAGTGGAATGCTTGCTTGGCAATGATCTTGAAACTTCAGCTTGGGCAGAAGTGGAGCTCAGGACCCATGCAGAAATGCTGGGGATCCCTGCAGACGTGTTTGCTGTGACCAGGTCACAGAGCAAAATGTCTAACACTGAACAGGCCTTGGATCCTGAAACCATGGACCAAGTGCCCTCCAAGAGGAGGAGTAGTAGAGTTAAGGCAGTGCCTTCCCCCTTGGCTCAGAAGGAAGATTGTCTCTTGAGGGGGATGATCTCAGTCCTGAGGAAGGAACTGTCCCAGAGGAGCTTGAACCTGACCAGGTTGAGTTCTTGGGGACAGGGGGCCCTTCCAGGGCAGATCTGAGCCAGGAGCAGCAGAGCTGCCCCTCTCTTGAACCCCTCAGACAGCAAGCTGCTGCTGAGGCTGCTGGGAATGCTAGTGGTCCCCATAAAGTATATTGGGATGATGGACTCTTGTACTCAGAGTGTAGAGACCCCAAGCCTGGTGCCACCAGGAGGTTGGTTATACCTCTGAAGTTCAGGGGCTTCCTATTGACCCTAGCCCATAATATTCCCCTAGCAGGTCACCTGGGCCAGAACAAGACTTGGGACAGACTTGTCCCTCACTTTCACTGGCCCCACATGTCTGAAGACACCAAGGAGTTTTGTCGCTCCTGTGTAACCTGCCAGGCCAGTGGCAAGGCAGGTGGCACTACAAAGGCCCCCCTGATACCACTACCTGTGGTGGGGGTGCCCTTTGAAAGGGTGGGGATTGACATAGTTGGTCCCATGGATCCCCAAACAGCATCTGGGCACAGGTTTATCCTGGTGGTAGTGGATCATGCCACCAGGTACCCAGAGGCTATTCCCCTTAGGACCACTACAGCACCTGTGGTGGCAAGGGCCCTCCTGGGAATTTTCTCAAGAGTGGGCTTCCCTAAGGAGGTTGTATCAGACAGGGGTGCAAACTTTATGTCTGGATACTTGAAGGCAATGTGGAAGGAGTGTGGAGTGACTTACAAGTTCACCACACCCTATCACCCACAATGTAATGGTTTAGTTGAGAGATTCAACAAAACCTTAAAGGGCATGATTAAAGGGCTCCCAGAAAAGCTCAGGCGAAGATGGGACATACTCTTGCCCTGCCTTTTATTTACATACAGGGAGGTGCCTCAAAGGGGGTTGGCTACAGCCCTTTTGAACTTTTGTTTGGTCACCCTGTCAGGGGTCCATTGTGCTTGGTAAAGGAAGGATGGGAGTTACCTCTCAAGCCCCCAAAGCATGACATAGTGGACTATGTACTTGGTCTCCGCTCCAGGATGGTTGAATACATGAAAAAGGCAACTAAAAACCTTGAGGCTAGCCAGGAACTGCAAAAATCCTGGCATGACCAAAGGCTGTGCTGACTGTTTACCAGCCAGGACAGAAGGTGTGGGTGCTGGAGCCAGTGGCCCCAGCAGCTCTCCAAGACAAGTGGAGTGGACCCCATACCATTGTTGAACAGAAGGGTGAGGTCACCTATTTAGTAGACCTAGGAACACCCAGGAGTCCCCACAGGGTTCTCCATGTCAACAGATTGAAACCATATGTGGACAGGGCCGACATGGGCTTGCTCATGGCTACTGATGAGGGACAGGAGGAAGAGAGTGACCCACTCCCTGACCTGCTCTCACAGAACCCTGATGATGGGTCAGTGGAGGTGTACCCTTGGCAGGCAGCCTCACTGCTCAGCAGCAAACTGATTGTAGACAAGTGCTCAATCAGTACAGACATATGTTCTCTCTGACTCCAAGTCAGACCACCTGGTGCACTCATGAAGTGGACACTGGGGACAATCTGCCTATTAAAAATAAGATTTATAGGCAACCTGACCATGTCAGGGACTGTATCAGGACAGAAGTCCAGAAAATGTTGGATTTGGGAGTTATTGAACCCTCAGATAGCCCTTGGGCTAGTCCAGTGGTCCTTGTGCCAAAACCTCACACCAGCGGTGGAAAAAGAGAGATGAGGTTTTGTGTGGACTACAGGGGTCTCAATGCAATCACTAGGACTGATGCCCATCCAATACCTAGGGCAGATGAGCTAATAGACACTTTGGCCTCAGCCAAGTATCTAAGCACATTTGACCTGACAGCTGGCTACTGGCAGATCAGACTAGCTGATGATGCAAAGCCAAAAACAGCATTCTCAACCCCTAGTGGACATTATCAATTTGTGGTAATGCCCTTTGGTCTGAAGAATGCACCTGCCACTTTTCAGAGGTTGGTGAATACAGTCCTTACAGGTCTGGAAGCCTATAGTGCAGCATATCTAGATGATATTGCTGTCTTTAGCTCCACCTGGGAGGATCACCTGGTCCACCTCAGAAATGTTTTAGAGGCCCTGCAAAGGCAGGCCTCACTATCAAGGCCACCAAGTGCCAGATAGGGCAGAGTCAGGTTGTGTACCTGGGCCACCTTGTGGGTGGGGGCCAGGTTCAACCATTGCAGAGCAAGATCCAGACCATCATGGACTGGACTGCTCCAACTACCCAGACTCAGGTGAGAGCCTTTTTAGGCCTGACTGGGTACTATAGGAGATTTGTCAAGGGGTATGGATCAATAGTGACACCCCTGAATGACTTAACTTCCAAGAAAATGCCCAAAAAGGTTCAGTGGACAGCTAGCTGTCAAAAGGCATTTGATGACCTGAAGCAGGCCATGTGCACTGCTCCCATTCTACAGAGTCCTGATTACTCCAAGAAGTTCATTGTCCAAACAGATGCATCTGAATTGGGGATAGGGGCTGTACTGTCACAATTGAATGATGAAGGTCAGGATCAGCCAGTAGCTTTTTTTTTTTTTTTTTAAATCTT
The DNA here is from genome assembly GCA_963921515.1 of Calotriton arnoldi. Classification (NCBI taxonomy): domain Eukaryota; kingdom Metazoa; phylum Chordata; class Amphibia; order Caudata; family Salamandridae; genus Calotriton; species Calotriton arnoldi. The sequence goes on along the minus strand of CAWUFW010006532.1, from coordinate 1,005,457 downwards.
TTTATTAACAGTTTGTTTAATGCTACATTGACAATCTAGTTTTCATTGGTGCATAGATTAAAAACACGATATTATACAGAAACGGTCTCAGGTGGCATTCATAGATTCATTAGCTCCTTTTAATTATCACCCGCGACCCGCCCATATACAAAAATATATCCTTTCCCACAATGTAGTTAGTCACTACTATCAGTCTCGGATTCATCCATTGGGGGGGGCTCACAAATATCACCCCGATAAGCGTTCCATCTTCCCCAAATCTTTGTCCATTTCTTGGGGCACCCTCTATGCATATAAACTGACTTTTCCGCCATCATTGCTAAATCCATGTCCCTGCACCATTGATCAAGGGTAGGGCTAAGACTGGAACCCCATTTTTGTGCAATGTTTCGTTTTGCCACTGTCATTCCCAGGGTGACCCAGTCCTGAGCTGTGGCACCCAAATCCGTAGGGTCCCAGATGTTGAGGAGACAGCATCTCGGGTCTGGTAGAACTGTGACAGTCGTGACCTGGGAGAGTGTACGCATCACCGCCTTCCAATAGCGTGTCGTCTCTGGACATAGCCATATGGTATGATAAAATGTACCCACTTCCCCGCAGTTCCTAAGGCAGAGCGGCGTATCCGCTCGGTGTATTCTGTGTAGTAGTGTCCTGGTATAGTATGTGCGGTGCAGGACTTTTAATTGCACTAGTCGAAGTCGCGACGGTATGGAAGCCTCTTTAGGGGATGCCAGTGCCTCCCGCCAGTCAGCCTCGTCTATGTCTCCCAGTTCTAGTTCCCATTTGGCCTTCAACGCTGCTGTGGGGTCCGGGCGATTATTTACTATTTTCTTGTAGGTTTGTGAGATCGCCTTTTTGTGGAGATGGGCCGTCAAGAGTCTGTCCTCTAGTGGGGATGCCTCTTCAGGTCGTGTTCCCGGCGGCAGCAGGGTTTGGAGCGCGTGTCGGACCTGAGTATAGCGAAATAGCTCTGTCGGTGCTAATCCATAAGTGGCCTGTAAATGGGCGAACGTGACTATTTGTCCTTTCTTCCAGAGATCCCCTACTGTCGAGATCCCTATCAAGTCCCACTTGCTAAAGCCTTTGGTATTGCGCAACATACCTAGTCTCTTCGTATCCCATATAGGCATGGCTTGCGTGACTACTCCTTCCCAGCCTAAGGCTCTTTGTGCCTCGAACCATATGTGTAGCGTGTGGGCTGTTGGGCCCGTGAGGTTATGCCTTTTCTTTTTGTTGTAAAGCGCTCCCATGATCCCAGAAGGGGCCAGTAGATGTCTGTCCATTCGATACGCTGGGTCCCCCTGGGGGGCATGGAGCCAGTAGTTAATTGCCACCAGCTGGGAGGCCCAATAGTAAATTTTAATGTCGGGGAGGGCGATGCCGCCGTCGTACCAGCTTCTAGTTTATACAGAGCTATACGGGAAGTTTTTCCGTCCCAAAGCAGCGTTGTTATTTCGGCATTTATCGCTGCGAAGTATTCCCGGGGGACAGGGAATGGTGTGTTTTGTAGCGCATATAAAAACCTAGGGAGCGCCACCATTTTAAAAAGGGCAGCTCGCCCCAGTAAGGTCAACGGCAACGAGCGCCAATGTGCGACATCACTTTTGAATCTCCTCAAGGGCTGCGTCAAATTTTGTTCAGTGAAGAGTATGCGGTCATGCGTTATGAATATCCCGAGGTACTTAAGGCCGGTGGTTGCTACCTGTAGGGTGCATCCTCGTGGGAGCTGTGGCGGGGGGCCGTGTAAAACATAGAGGAGTGACTTTTTCCAGTTAATGGTATAGCCAGATACTCGTCCATAGGCCGCACATATATCTAAAAGGCGATTAAGGGAGCGCGCTGGGGATGCTAAGTATAATAAAATGTCATCCGCATATAACGATATACGGTCTTCCCAGTCGATTGCCCATCGTAGGCCACATATCACTGGGTCCCACCTGATCCATGCCGCCAGAGGCTCAAGTACCATTGCAAATAAGAGTGGCGACAATGGACAGCCCTGCCGTGTCCCTCTCCCTAGTGGGAATTCTTTTGATATAAGGCCGTTAACCACTACTTGCGCTATCGGTTGAGTATATAATAGTTGGATCCATGCACGAAATTTTGGCCCGAAACCTAGGTGTTCCAAGGCTGCAAAAAGGAAAGGCCACTCAACTAAATCAAATGCCATTCGTGCGTCAAGTGATATTATCACTGCGTCCTCCGCTATGGTCGACCTACGTTCCATCACCCCATGCAATCTTCTTAGATTTTGCGCTGTATTGCGGTTGGGCATAAAGCCCAATTGATCCGGGTGGATCACCGCGGCTAGGTGAGGTTGCAGTCTGGTGGCTAGCGCCTTTGCGAGTATTTTTGCTTCCGCGTTGATCAAAGAGATCGGTCTGTAGGACGCGCACTCCTGCGCCGGCTTGCCCGGTTTGGGTATCGCAACTATAGTTGCGAGACGTTGATCTCTTGGTAGGATCCCTGTTTCCAAGCTATCCTCGTACATGGCCAATAAGTGTGGCACCAGCTGGGGGGCTGCATACTTGTAAAACTCAACCGGGATCCCATTGGGTCCCATTGCTTTTCCTGCATGTAATGCTCTAATTGCCTGCGTGAGTTCTTCTGGGGTAATGTCCGCCTCCAAGGCTTGTACTGCCTCTGGGGTGAGCTTGGGCATGCGTATGTCACAAAGAAATGTGAGATTATCTTCCCCGGTCGCAGTGGCTATTGGTGTATATACTGTCGTATAATGTGTTGCCAGTGCTTCTGCAATTTGTTGCGGTGCAGTTACTATACGCCCGTCTTCTAATCTGATCTGTGCTATCCAGTTACGCCCCTTTTCCTTTCTCCCCAGCCAGGCAAGTAGTCGCCCTGCTTTATCACCCTGTTCGTAGACAGTGTGTTGCGTGGTGGTTAGCTTAGCAACGGCTTCCCCCTTGTGTAAGCTGTGTATTCCTGTTGTGCCAGGTGTAACCTGTGTGTCGCTTCTTTAGTGGCGTCTGCCGCATGCGCAGCCTCTGCCTTCGCTACTTCCTGCTCCAATTTATCTACGTGGCCTTGTCGTTCCCGTCTCTGTCCCACTATTAAGGGGATTGCCTGCCCACGGAGGACTGTCTTGTATGCCTCCCATAGAGTCGTTGGGGAGGGGACCGAGTGCTGATTTTCTTTAAAATAGCACTTCGTCGCCTTAATGAGGCCCTGTCGTATTGTACGATTTTTGAGATACCCCGGGCGAATTGGGAATGTCCGCTGGTTCCGGGGGCCAAAGGGTGCATATGCAATAAGTATCGGTGAGTGGTCCGATATTCCCCTGGGCAAGTGTGTGATCTCAGTCATTCCCAACATTCCTGTGGCTAAGGTGAAGACGTAGTCTATTCTGGAGAGACTATTATGTACTCCGGAGTGGAATGTATATTGTCGCCCCGTCGGGTGTCTGATTCTCCAGACATCCAGTAGTCCCAGCGCCTCTATAAATCCGTTCAATTTGCGATTGGTCCCTCCCGGATCCCTAGGGGGCTGTCGGTCTACGGATGTATCCATGACGGCATTAAAGTCGCCTCCCATAATGAGTTCTCCATCTGGGAGTGCGAGTAGAAATTTCCCCAGCTCTGAAAAAGCATTCTGGTGTAGCATCGGCGGGATATATACTGACACAATATTATATAGTCTACCATCCCATTGGCATGTGATTGCTGCAAACCTTCCCTGATCATCCTTGTGTGTTCCAGTTATTATCAAGGGGAATCGCCTGTTTATTAGGATCCCCACCCCTCTGGACCCGGAGGTGAAGTCGGAGTGAACTGCCATGCTAAACCCCCATCTATCGAGAGCCTTTACGGTCGTTCCCTGCAGGTGAGATTCTTGGAGGAGTGCGACCGTAGGATTTTTACGTCTAAGGTATTGTAAGACCAGACCTCGTTTGATTTTGTCCCCCAGGCCGTTGACATTCCACGAGAGTATTTTCAGCGGGGGCCAGACTCATGAGAAGTCTGTGTCCGGAGGCCAGTGTCACTGTCTTCTAGGGTCGTGTCTGCCATAGTGATTATTAACGGCTAGTCTGCCGTGGATAACTGGGAGCTCGTCTCTTCTTCTGTCATCTACTTTAATCTGACCTGTAGCACCAAACATTAAAATTGTAATCATAACAAAAATAAACCCAAATAACTGACCCCATCCCCCCCACACCCCTCCCTGCATAGCGGATTCAAAACTACCCGCCACCCCAACTTAGCAGAGTGCTTTAACCCCATAACTTTGTACTTGCGTAAAGGGGGGGGAGGAGTCGTCCCGTGCCCTCCGCCTGTCCCCAAGTGTGTCCTCATTGTCCAGGGCGTACAGCTTGCACCTTTTATCTTCCCGGTCCAGGTCCCATTGCTCAGATAGAGCATCGTGCGGCCACTATTTCCACTCCCCTGGCATGAGGCAGAGCCCTGCGGGGCGCCCCAGGCCAATCCCCTTGCGCCAGACACCTCAACAAGTACGTCATTCTATGTCACTGCCAGGCGCAGTCTCGATGTTGGTCGCTGTCATGATCTCTGTTCCTGAGGGTCGGCCTGTTTGAGAACGTTGCTGTCTATACTTTGCTCCTTGCCGGTTACCCCCCGTGGCCGGGCGCCACCCCTCCAGCCAGTCATGGGCCTCCTCCGGCGTCGCAAAAAACCAGCTCTTCCCTTCCGCTTCAACCCTGAGCTTTGCTGGGAAAAGCATTGCATATTTCAGTTCCCTGTTTCGCAGCTCTCGTTTGACTTCCAAAAAATTTCGCCGCTGTCTAGTTACCGCCGCCGTGTAGTCCGGGTACAGTGTCACATCGCTGTTGTCTATTCTCAAAGGGGGACCGACTCGGGCCGACTGTAGGATCGCATCCCGGTCCCGGAAGTTAAAAAGTCGTGCCAGGATAGGTCGCGGGGGGCCCCTGGCTTGGGTCGCCCGCCCGGTACACGGTGGGCTCTTTCCACCGAGAAGAATCTGGAGAGACCGCGAGGTTTGAGTTGCGTTTGGATCAGTTCCTCCACAAAGAGATCAAGTGCTGGTCCCTTGACGCTTTCTGGTACCCCTACTAAGCGGATGTTGTTGCGCCGAGAGCGCCCTTCCTGATCGTCGAGTTTCTCAGCCATCTGCTTGGTCACTTGCTCAAGATGCCGTACTTGCTGTTGCAGCGCTGCCGTGTCCGTCGATAGGGTCGCCGTGGTGGTTTCAACCTCTGTCACTCTTGTGGTTATTTTTGATACATCGGCTCTTAGCAGTGTGATGTCACAAGATATGGCACCTATGGAGGTTTGCATTTGTTGAAGGGTGGCCATCACATCTTGCAGGGTGACCTCCTTTGGTTTTTCAGCTTGCTTGCCATTAGCCGAGCTCGGGGCGTCACCTGATGTGTCCTGCTGCTCTTTAACAAAGGTGTATTTGTCTAGGCGGTTGCTTTGTACTGAGCGCTGTCCCCTTCCTCCCATGGCGCCTTCAAACTCAGAGGGGCAGTTGGGCCGAGGGGTGGTTCAGTGTCCAAAGTCTCTTAACTGCGTTGAGATAGGAATCAGGGCGACCTGCCTGTTGTTTCTTTTGTTAACTAGCAGCTACCGAACTTGTCCATAAGGGTGAGGCAGGGCTATGCTGTCTTGTGTTTCTTTTTGTCTGTAATGACTTTGCTGCTTCGCGACTGTGGGGCCTTTAAATTATAGTAGTCCGGTCTGGTCATGGTTATAAGGCTTTCTTAATGACCCGATGCTGTCCACACACGATGCGCAGTTCCCCTTGCTGGCGGGGGGGGGGGAATTAAGGTGACCTACGATTCCCTGGGGGGGCCCAGTAGGTGGATCCGGGCTTAGGGGTTATGCTATGTGGAGCGGCGCCGATCTAGGGTGTCTCTTGCCGCTCGCTTGGTGCTCACCGTGTCAAGAAAGGTTTTGCTTCACCCGGCCGCTCCTAATTCCAGCTGCGGCACCTTCTTGATCTTCCCTCAGCTGTGAGCAGTGATCAGTAGGTGCCTGCAACTGCGGTCCGTCTTATCCTACCTCCGAGTCCCGGGTTCGCTGCCGGGGGTTATGTGGTGCCGTTCACCAACTGGACGGCAGGTCCCTTCCGTGATAGCGATCGCGCTGCTTCTCGATCGTCACTGTAGACCGGCGTTACGTCGGCCCCCTGCTGCAAGCTTTCCTTTTCCGTATCGGAGTGAGTGCTTATTGTTGCAGATCGTGTTGTGCCTTCTTTGGCACCAATGCAACAACTGCTGCTGTGTTCAGCCGGGTGTCAGCGCTCTCGGTGCAGTCGGGTCGAGACCAACTTCAGTCCCCGGCTTCAGTTTTAATTAAAGGCCGCACTCCTTCTCCTCGGTGCTGCGCTGCCGGGGTGTGTTTAGCGGGAGTCGCACCAGGCGCGTCGGAGTCTCTGTCCCTTCCGACCCTTAGTTCATTGCTTTCGGGGTCACTAATGCCCACGGATTACAGGCCGAATCGTTGGGGAGTTGGCTGGGTAACGGAGCCTCCTTAGGCAGCGGCCTATTGCTTCGGCTGCTAGCCATGCCCCAGCCAGTAGCTTTTATTAGCAGAAGGCTGACCCCTAGAGAGAAACGTTGGACAGCCATAGAGAGGGAGGCCTTTGCTGTGGTTTGGGCTCTGAAGAAGTTGAGGCCATACTTGTTTGGTACTCACTTCCTTGTTCAAACAGACCACAAGCCCCTCCTATGGCTAATACAAATGAAGGGTGAAACCCCAAACTGCTTAGGTGGTCCATTTCCCTACAGGGAATGGACTTTACAGTGGAACATAGACCTGGGAGTAACCATGCCAATGCAGATGGACTCTCTAGGTACTTCCACTTAGAACATGAAGACTCAACTGGTCAAGGTTAGTTTAATGTCCCTACGTTTGGGGGGGGGGTTGTGTAGGAGAGTAGGATCTGCTTCACATGGGTACCCCCACTTTTTTCTGATGCTTCACTGTTTTTCGACTTTAGTCTGGCTGGGGCCCTGCTAATCAGAACCCCAGCCTAGCTGCTTCCTCTCTAAAATGGTTTCCATGTGCCTTAGGCACATCTCTGATTGGAATCTGGAGTGCCCTTATAAGTCCCTAGTACTATGTACCCAGGGCATAGGTACCTCAGAGGCCTACCAGGGGCTGCAGCATGTATTGTGCCACCCCTGGAAGGCCATCCAAAATGACACCCCTTGGTCTGCTACTGCAGCCTGGGTAAGGTGGTGCATGCACCCCTTACAGTGATATAGGCTACCTATATCACTACCATTGCACACACATATAAACCTATAAGTAACTCCTATGGCAGGCCTTACCAATCCTGAAGGCAGAGTGCTTGGTTTTTATGTGAGAGGGTGCCCCTGCATGAGCAGAGCCCCTCTACAACGTTCGGAGTCCCTCCTCTGATGCTGTTTGTGGTACAGCCTGACCATATACTCTTAAGTGCATTATATCCTCGCGGTACAATGCTAACTTTGGACTGGCTGCACCAAAACATGTCGTGTTTGGTGTCAAACATCTTGGAATACTACCCCCCCGCCAGTCCTGGCGGCGGGGGTAGCATTCCACCCTTCTAGAGGGAGAGACATGTACACACCGGGCTACCCGGTAACTTCTTTCCAGAGCCCTGGTATCACAAAATGGGTGCTGCTGCCACAGACATGGGTCTGGCCTCCTGCTGCTGACTGAAACTCCGGCAGGGGAGGCCTGGACAATAGGTTTCCTGTCGAAGGGAGGTGTAACCACCTCCCCAGACAGGATAGTGTGTATTGGGGCTGGGCGGGAGCACCCTCTGGTGCTTTGAAGTCCTGCACTGGGGGCACATTTGGTGTCCCTGTGCATATGCCAGTTCAAACCGGTTGCAGGGGCTACCTGCCCCTGCGTCGGCACGAAACTGGACAAAGGGAAATGGGTGTAACCACCCCTCTTCCCTGACCCTCCCATAGGTGGGTCCCCAGAGTATGTCCAACCCCCTAACTTAGTATAAGTATGGGACCCTAGTCCTTAGGACTTTAGATTTACCTGGACGAAACTCTGATACAGAATCCTGGACCTTCGACGCTCTACTTTAAGATTAGCGGACTGAAGAATCTCCCTTGGGGTCAAGGAGTGACTCCCCTGCTTGGCAGGCACCTAAGAAGCAATTGTCCGGTCTGCATCGCCGAAGCTCCCGCCGGATGCCGAAGTCTTTGCATCACCAGAGGTGGATTTCCAGACTTCCCCGAGGCTGCCCTGAGTCCCCAGCAAAGCTGAGGCCCGTAGCTGTCGTGGGTAACGTGGAACCGTGACCCCTGGACACCGAGCACATTTGCAAGTACATCCTCTTCCTGGTCTCCCACGAAGTTGTGCTTTGGGCTCCGAGTAGCCCCCGCCTCCAGCACCGACTGCACCGAAGATCACTGGCCTCCACTCCACGAGTGTCCTGTGAGCCAGCTCTAAGTGCGTCCACTTGAGGCTCCTTTGCGGTCGCTAGTCCGTTGGCTAGTGGGCCTTCCCGAAGGCAACTCTTCTTCTGCTTGGGCTTCCCTGGTTGCTCCAGACGTGCCCTGACTTACCCTCGCTGGGTGAGTCCCTCAGACCTTGCTGGTCTGTACCACCGTCCTTCTTCTATTTCCACGTTTCTTGCCGTTGCCAAGGCTTGTTGGGTCTAATCCGGTCGCCGACACCCCTGCAATCGACAGACGTTGTGGGACAGCTCGAATCCAGCTCCTGGTTGTCATCGGCGCCTCCTGGACCTCGTGGCTGAAGAGTCAAGACGACCATCAACCTACCTGAAGCACCCGACATCGGTGGGCATCTGCTCATCGCCTTCCTGGTCACTGGCTAGTGACCCAGACTCTGTCCCCTCTGCTTTCAGGTTCTTCAGATCTTCGATCCACCTTTGGATCCACCCGAACACTTTCGACTTGGTCGCCAGCAGCACTTTGCAGCAGATCGCCATTGAAAACGACGACGAAACCCGACCCCGAAAGACACCTATGCACCCGGCTTCCCTGGGTGAGGTAACTCGAGTACTCCGGTGCTCCCGTGGGTATAGACTCTAGAACAACCTAGTTCTAAAGGGGTTTGCTCCAAGTCCTCCTCTAAGTGTCCTTTTTCTTTAAAACTCCAACCGCGACATTCCCCATAGAAGTCAACGGCGGCTCGCGGCTGTGTTCTCACACTGCACGCGTCCCCCGTGGGTCCCCTGTGTCACTACCTTGGGTGGTTCCTTGAGGGCCAAGCACTTCTACAGGCTGTAGGCCTTGTGTCTAGCTCAGTCGTGGTTCTTATACCACTTTATTGGTATATGGTTTGGTACGCCCCTAGGGTTCAAACGTGTATTTGTGCTATTACTGTTGATAACTAACTTATAACTTATGTACTTCGAACTCTAGCCTCATAAAGAGACTAGAGGGGTGTGTTTAGCAATAAATACATATATTTTGAATATATACCTGGTGTGGTCCTCTTTCATTTGGTCACTCAAGAGATTATAGACTGGTAAAACAAGCTGCTTTACATTCCTTCAAGACTTAGCCTGAAGGCTGCTCTCCATAGCTACCACTAGGATAGCTTTCAATAAAGGTTGTCTTTAACCTATCTCCAATAAGGGGTTGTTTGGACTGGTGCAAGGTGCCCACTATAATTAGTGGACAGCATATACCAGGCCAACTTCTCACATTGGTGTGCAGCGTGTGGGATTCCAGCTTGTTATTGTTTTACCAGATAATCTCAATTGAATTGATCAACTGAAAACCACTAAGGGTACCTTAGGTACATATAAATCAAGCTTAGGATACAGTAAGTTCTACTGAACTTAGAGTTGTGTGTTAAGGGATAGCACACCCTTTCTACAACTCAAGAGAGTTTAGTAGGCCACACTAGAGTAGGTAGTGCATACACCACACCACACTAGTAATGTCTTCACTGCCAGGAACCAGTGAGCTCCTGCCAACCAGATATGACACCCTCACATTCTTGGAATTGAGGGAGTTGTGCAAAGTTAGGAAGTTGAAGACAGGCAAAAGTGCCAACACCCAACGTCTCCTGGAGATGCTTCTGCTAGATGACTTTAGAAGACCCATAAGGTCTGAAAGGGTAGGCAGAGAGGGTGGGGCAGAAGAAGAGGGAGAGTCCAGGGATGAAAATACCCAGGGCCCAACCTCTGAAACTGGCCAGGGGGATGACAATGATCCTGACCTGGAAAGTGCAGCTACTCCTGAGGAAGAGGAGGAGGCCCAGAATGACCTCCCCCCTGTCCCCCCAGGAAGAGTTGAGAGTGTGCCCAGAAGGACTAGATCTCCTTCTCAGGAATCTAACCACTCTGACACCTCAATAGGGACCTCTGTCTCCTCTAATGGAAGGGAATCCTCTCATGAGAGGAGAAAGAGACTGATTCAGTATGAGCAAGCCCAGCTTGAACTCAGAAAACAGCAATTGGCTATAGACAGGGAGTCCCTAGATCTCTATAGACAGAGAAAAAAGATGGGACTACAGTCCCATGGTGGCAGCAATTTTCCCAGAGATAGGGAAAGGTCTTATGACCATAGAAACCTGAGCAAGATTGTCCCTCCCTACCAGAGTGGGGATGACATCCACAAATGGATAACTGCACTGGAGAGGGCCTGTAAAGTACAGAGGGTCCCTCAGGAGCAGTGGGCAGCAATCTTGTGGCTCTCCTTTGCAGACAAAGGTAGAGACAAGCTCCTCACTGTTAGAGAAGAGGATGCTGACAATTACAAAGTCTTGAAGAGTGCTCTGATTGAGGGGTTTGGCCTAACAACTGAACAATCCAGGTTAAAGTTCAGAGATACCCAAAAGCACAGACTCAAGACTGGGTGGACTATGTGGATTGTTCTGCTAAGGCTCTGGAAGGTTGGTTGATGGGCAGTAAGGTATGTGACTTCACAGGATTGTACAATCTTATCATGAGGGAGCAGATTCTTAATAACTGTCAAAATCAGCTGTTGCATCAGTACCTGGTGGACTCTGATCTGACCTCTCCCCAAGAATTGGAAAAGAAGGCAGACAAATGGGTCAGAACCAGGGTGAGGCAGAAGGTACAGAACCAAGGTGGTGACCCTAAGAAGCAAGATGCTAAAAACTCTGATAAGGGTGAGGAGAAGGGTAAAGACCAGAAGTCTTCACAAGGCCCCCAAAAATCTTCTTCAGGTGGGGATTCACAGTCTAACAAGGGAAAAGGCCAAAAGAAACCATGGTGCAAAGTCTGTAAGCAAAAGACACACTGGACCAGTGATTGCACCAAGTCCAAAGACTCTATTCCAGCCACCAACAATGCCCCTAAGGCACCTGTTCCCCCTAGTGCAGTTACAGTTGGTGGTGGGAGTACACAGGCCAAGGGTTTAGTAGGGTTGACCCTGGGTAAGGAGATGAGCTCTGACCTAGTCAGAGAACTCACTCAGGCTGTCCTAGTCTGTGATGGAGGCATGGATGTGACCTCCTCTGTGAGTCCCAGTAATCTGGGCAAGTACAGGCAACAGCCCTTAATCAATGGAAAAGAGGCTTTGGCATTTAGGGACACAGGGGCAAGTGTCACCATGGTGACACAAGACCTTGTGGATCCTGGGCAGATTATACTTGGTGAAATGTACCAAGTGACCAATGCTAGCAATGTCAGAACAGACCATACTCTGGCAGTTGTTAACTTCTCCTGGGGAGGGGTAACTGGCCTTAAGAAGGTTGTGGTGAGTGCAAACCTACCAGTGGAATGCTTGCTTGGCAATGATCTTGAAACTTCAGCTTGGGCAGAAGTGGAGCTCAGGACCCATGCAGAAATGCTGGGGATCCCTGCAGATGTGTTTGCTGTGACCAGGTCACAGAGCAAAATGTATAGCACTGAACAGGCCTTGGATCCTGAAACCATGGACCAAGTGCCCTCCAAGAGGAGGAGTAGTAGGGTTAAGGCAGTGCCTTCCCCCTTGGCTCAGAAGGAAGATCAGTCTCTTGAGGGGGATGATCTCAGTCCTGAGGAAGGAACTGTCCCAGAGGAGCTTGAACCTGACCAGGTTGAGTTCTTCCAGGGCAGATCTGAGCCAGGAGCAGCAGAGCTGCCCCTCTCTTGAACCCCTCAGACAGCAAGCTGCTGCTGAGGTAGCTGGGAATGCTAGTGGTCCCCATAAAGTATATTGGGATGATGGACTCTTGTACTCAGAGTGTAGAGACCCCAAGCCTGGTGCCACCAGGAGGTTGGTTATACCTCTGAAGTTCAGGGGCTTCCTATTGACCCTAGCCCATGATATTCCCCTAGCAGGTCACCTGGGCCAGAACAAGACTTGGGACAGACTTGTCCCTCACTTTCACTGGCCCCACATGTCTGAAGACACCAAGGAGTTTTGTCGCTCCTGTGTAACCTGCCAGGCCAGTGGCAAGGCAGGTGGCACTACAAAGGCCCCCTGATACCACTACCTGTGGTGGGGGTGCCCTTTGAAAGGGTGGAGATTGACATAGTTGGTCCCATGGATCCCCAAACAGCATCTGGGCACAGGTTTATCCTGGTGGTAGTGGATCATGCCACCAGGTACCCAGAGGCTATTCCCCTTAGGACCACTACAGCACCTGTGGTGGCAAGGGCCCTCCTGGGAATTTTCTCAAGAGTGGGCTTCCCTAAGGAGGTTGTATCAGACAGGGGTGCAAACTTTATGTCTGGATACTTGAAGGCAATGTGGAAGGAGTGTGGAGTGACTTACAAGTTCACCACACCCTATCACCCACAAAGCAATGGTTTAGTTGAGAGATTCAACAAAACCTTAAAGGGCATGATTAAAGGGCTCCCAGAAAAGCTCAGGCGAAGATGGGACATACTCTTGCCCTGCCTTTTATTTGCATACAGGGAGGTGCCTCAAAAGGGGTTGGCTACAGCCCTTTTGAACTTTTGTTTGGTCACCCTGTCAGGGGTCCATTGTGCTTGGTAAAGGAAGGATGGGAGTTACCTCTCAAGCCCCCAAAGCATGACATAGTGGACTATGTACTTGGTCTCCGCTCCAGGATGGCTGAATACATGAAAAAGGCAACTAAAAACCTTGAGGCTAGCCAGGAACTGCAAAAAGCCTGGCATGACCAAAAGGCTGTGCTGACTGTTTACCAGCCAGGACAGAAGGTGTGGGTGCTGGAGCCAGTGGCCCCAGCAGCTCTCCAAGACAAGTGGAGTGGACCCCATACCATTGTTGAACAGAAGGGTGAGGTCACCTATTTAGTAGACCTAGGAACACCCAGGAGTCCCCACAGGGTTCTCCATGTCAACAGATTGAAACCATATGTGGACAGGGCAGACATGGGCTTGCTCATGGCTACTGATGAGGGACAGGAGGAAGAGAGTGACCCACTCCCTGACCTGCTCTCACAGAACCCTGATGATGGGTCAGTGGATGGTGTAGCCTTGGCAGGCAGCCTCACTGCTCAGCAGCAAACTGATTGTGGACAAATGCTCAATCAGTACAGACATATGTTCTCTCTGACTCCAAGTCAGACCACCTGGTGCACTCATGAAGTGGACACTGGGGACAGTCTGCCTATTAAAAATAAGATTTATAGGCAACCTGACCATGTCAGGGACTGTATCAGGACAGAAGTCCAGAAAATGTTGGATTTGGGAGTTATTGAACCCTCAGATAGCCCTTGGGCTAGTCCAGTGGTCCTTGTGCCAAAACCTCACACCAGTGGTGGAAAAAGAGAGATGAGGTTTTGTGTGGACTACAGGGGTCTCAATGCAGTCACTAGGACTGATGCCCATCCAATACCTAGGGCAGATGAGCTAATTGACACTTTGGCCTCAGCCAAGTATCTAAGCACATTTGACCTGACAGCTGGCTACTGGCAGATCAGACTAGCTGATGATGCAAAGCCAAAAACAGCATTCTCAACCCCTAGTGGACATTATCAATTTGTGGTAATGCCCTTTGGTCTGAAGAATGCACCTGCCACTTTTCAGAGGTTGGTGAATACAGTCCTTACAGGTCTGGAAGCCTATAGTGCAGCATATCTAGATGATATTGCTGTCTTTAGCTCCACCTGGGAGGATCACCTGGTCCACCTCAGAAATGTTTTAGAGGCCCTGCAAAAGGCAGGCCTCACTATCAAGGCCACCAAGTGCCAGATAGGGCAGAGTCAGGTTGTGTACCTGGGCCACCTTGTGGGTGGGGGCCAGGTTCAACCATTGCAGAGCAAGATCCAGACCATCATGGACTGGACTGCTCCAAATACCCAGACTCAGGTGAGAGCCTTTTTAGGCCTGACTGGGTACTATAGGAGATTTGTCAAGGGGTATGGATCAATAGTGACACCCCTGAATGACTTAACTTCCAAGAAAATGCCCAAAAAGGTTCAGTGGACAGCTAGCTGTCAAAAGGCATTTGATGACCTGAAGCAGGCCATGTGCACTGCTCCCATTCTACAGAGTCCTGATTACTCCAAGAAGTTCATTGTCCAAACAGATGCATCTGAATTGGGGGTAGGGGCTGTACTGTCACAATTGAATGATGAAGGTCAGGATCAGCCAGTAGCTTTTATTAGCAGAAGGCTGACCCCTAGAGAGAAACGTTGGTCAGCCATAAAGAGGGAGGCCTTTGCTGTGGTTTGGGCTCTGAAGAAGTTGAGGCCATACTTGTTTGGTACTCACTTCCTTGTTCAAACAGACCACAAGCCCCTCCTATGGCTAAAACAAATGAAGGGTGAAAACCCCAAACTGCTTAGGTGGTCCATTTCCCTACAGGGGATGGACTTTACAGTGGAACATAGACCTGGGAGTAACCATGCCAATGCAGATGGACTCTCTAGGTACTTCCACTTAGAACATGAAGTCTCAACTGGTCAAGGTTAGTTTAATGTCCCTACGTTTGGGGGGTTGTGTAGGAGAGTAGGATCTGCTTCACATGGGTACCCCCACTTTTTCTGATGCTTCACTGTTTTTCGACTTTAGTCTGGCTGGGGCCCTGCTAATCAGAACCCCAGCCTAGCTGCTTCCTCTCTAAAATGGTTTCCATGTGCCTTAGGCACATCTCTGATTGGAATCTGGAGTGCCCTTATAAGTCCCTAGTATATGGTATACTATGTACCCAGGGCATAGGTACCTCAGAGGCCTACCAGGGGCTGCAGCATGTATTGTGCCACCCCTGGAAGGCCATCCAAAATGACACCCCAGGTCTGCAACCTGGGTAAGGTGGTGCATGTACCCCTTAAAGTGGTATAGGCTACCTATATCACTACCATTGCACACACATATAAACCTATAAGTCACTCCTATGGCAGGCCTTACCAATCCTGAAGGCAGAGTGCTTGGTTTTTATGTGAGAGGGTGCCCCTGCATGAGCAGAGCCCCTCTACAACGTTTGGAGTCCCTCCTCTGATGCTGTTTGTGGTACAGCCTGACCATATACTCTTAAGTGCATTATATCCTCGCGGTACAATGCTAACTTTGGACTGGCTGCACCAAAACATGTCGTGTTTGGTGTCAAACATCTTGGAATACTACCCCCCCGCCAGTCCTGGCAGCGGGGGTATCATTCCACCCTTCTAGAGGGAGAGACATGTACACACCGGGCTACCCGGTAACTTCTTTCCAGAGCCCTGGCATCACAAAATGGATGCTGCTGCCACAGACATGGGTCTGGCCTCCTGCTGCTGACTGAAACTCCGGCAGGGGAGGCCTGGACAATAGGTTTCCTGTCGAAGGGAGGTGTAACCACCTCCCCAGACAGGATAGTGTGTATTGGGGCTGGGCGGGAGCACCCTCTGGTGCTTTGAAGTCCTGCACTGGGGGCACATTTGGTGTCCCTGTGCATATGCCAGTTCAAACCGGTTGCAGGGGCTACCTGCCCCTGCTCTGGCGCGAAACTGGACAAAGGGAAATGGGTGTAACCACCCCTCTTCCCTGACCCTCCCATAGGTGGGTCCCCAGAGTATGTCCAACCCCTAACTTAGTATAAGTATGAGACCCCAGTCCTTAGGACTTTAGATTTACCTGGACGAAACTCTGATACAGAATCCTGGACCTTCGACGCTCTACTTTAAGATTAGAGGACTGAAGAATCTCCCTTGGGGTCAAGGAGTGACTCCCCTGCTTGGCAGGCACCTAAGAAGCAATTGTCCGGTCTGCATCGCCGAAGCTCCCGCCGGACGCCGAAGTCTTTGCATCACCAGAGGTGGATTTCCAGACTTCCCCGAGGCTGCCCTGAGTCCCCAGCAAAGCTGAGGCCCGTAGCTGTCGTGGGTAACTTGGAACCGTGACCCCTGGACACCGAGCACATTTGCAAGTGCATCCTCTTCCTGGTCTCCCACGAAGTTGTGCTTTGGGCTCCGAGTAGCCCCCGCCTCCAGCACCGACTGCACCGAAGATCACTGGCCTCCACTCCACGAGTGTCCTGTGAGCCAGCTCTAAGTGCGTCCACTCGAGGCTCCTTCGCGGTCGCTAGTCCGTTGGCTAGTGGGCCTTCCCGAAGGCAACTCTTCTTCTGCTTGGGCTTCCCTGGTTGCTCCAGACGTGCCCTGACTTACCCTCGCTGGGTGAGTCCCTCAGACCTTGCTGGTCTGTACTACCGTCCTTCTTCTATTTCCACGTGACTTGCCGTTGCCAAGGCTTGTTGGGTCAAATCCGGTCGCCGACACCCCTGCAATCGACAGACGTCGTGGGACAGCTCGAATCCAGCTCCTGGTTGTCGTCGACGCCTCCTGGACCTCGTGGCTGAAGAGTCAAGACGACCGTCAACCTACCTGAAGCACCCGACATCGGTGGGCATCTGCTCATCGCCTTCCTGGTCACTGGCTAGTGACCCAGACTCTGTCCCCTCTGCTTTCAGGTTCTTCAGATCTTCGATCCACCTTTGGATCCACCCGAACACTTTCGACTTGGTCGCCAGCAGCACTTTGCAGCAGATCGCCATTGAAAACGACGACGAAACCCGACCCCGAAAGACACCTATGCACCCGGCTTCCCTGGGTGAGGTAACTCGAGTTCTCCGGTGCTCCCGTGGGTATAGACTCTAAAACAACCTAGGTCTAAAGGGGTTTGCTCCAAGTCCTCCTCTAAGTGTCCTTTTTCTTTAAAACTCCAACCGCGACATTCCCCATAGAAGTCAACAGCGGCTCGCGGCTGTGTTCTCACACTGCACGCGTCCCCCGTGGGTCCCCTGTGTCACTACCTTGGGTGGTTCCTTGAGGGCCAAGCACTTTTACAGGCTGTAGGCCTTGTGTCTAGCTCAGTCGTGGTTCTTATACCACTTTATTGGTATATGGTTTGGTACGCCCCTAGGGCTCAAACGTGTATTTGTGCTATTACTGTTGATAACTAACTTATAACTTATGTACTTCGAACTCTAGCCTCATAAAGAGACTAGAGGGGTGTGTTTAGCAATAAATACATATATTTTGAATATATACCTGGTGTGGTCCTCTTTCATTTGTTCACTCAAGAGATTATAGACTGGTAAAACAAGCTGCTTTACATTCCTTCAAGACTTAGCCTGAAGGCTGCTCTCCATAGCTACCACTAGGATAGCTTTCAATAAAGGTTGTCTTTAACCTATCTCCAATAAGGGGTTGTTTGGACTGGTGCAAGGTGCCCACTATAATTAGTGGACAGCATATACCAGGCCAACTTCTCACATTGGTGTGCAGCGTGTGGGATTCCAGCTTGTTATTGTTTTACCAGATAATCTCAATTGAATTGATCAACTGAAAACCACTAAGGGTACCTTAGGTACATATAAATCAAGCTTAGGATACAGTAAGTTCTACTGAACTTAGAGTTGTGTGTTAAGGGATAGCACACCCTTTCTACAACTCAAGAGAGTTTAGTAGGCCACACTAGAGTAGGTAGTGCATACACCACACCACACTAGTAATGTCTTCACTGCCAGGAACCAGTGAGCTCCTGCCATCCAGATATGACACCCTCACATTCTTGGAAATGAGGGAGTTGTGCAAAGTTAGGAAGTTGAAGACAGGCAAAAGTACCAACACCCAACGTCTCCTGGAGATGCTTCTGCTAGATGACTTTAGAAGACCCATAAGGTCTGAAAGGGTAGGCAGAGAGGGTGGGGCAGAAGAAGAGGGAGAGTCCAGGGATGAAAATACCCAGGACCCAACCTCTGAAACTGGCCAGGGGGATGACAATGTACCTGACCTGGAAAGTGCAGCTACTCCTGAGGAAGAGGAGGAGGCCCAGAATGACCTCCCCCCTGTCCCCCCAGGAAGAGTTGAGAGTGTGCCCAGAAGGACTAGATCTCCTTCTCAGGAATCTAACCACTCTGACACCTCAGTAGGGACCTCTGTCTCCTCTAATGGAAGGGAATCCTCTCATGAGAGGAGAAAGAGACTGATTCAGTATGAGCAAGCCCAGCTTGAACTCAGAAAACAGCAATTGGCTATAGACAGGGAGTCCCTAGATCTCTATAGACAGAGAAAAAAGATGGGACTACAGTCCCATGGTGGCAACAATTTTCCCAGAGATAGGGAAAGGTCTTATGACCATAGAAACCTGAGCAAGATTGTCCCTCCCTACCAGAGTGGGGATGACATCCACAAATGGATAACTGCACTGGAGAGGGCCTGTAAAGTACAGAGGGTCCCTCAGGAGCAGTGGGCAGCAATCTTGTGGCTCTCCTTTGCAGACAAAGGTAGAGACAAGCTCCTCACTGTTAGAGAAGAGGATGCTGACAATTACAAAGTCTTGAAGAGTGCTCTGATTGAGGGGTTTGGCCTAACAACTGAACAATCCAGGTTAAAGTTCAGAGATACCCAAAAAGCACAGACTCAAGACTGGGTGGACTATGTGGATTGTTCTGCTAAGGCTCTGGAAGGTTGGTTGATGGGCAGTAAGGTATGTGACTTCACAGGATTGTACAATCTTATCATGAGGGAGCAGATTCTTAATAACTGTCAAAATCAGCTGTTGCATCAGTACCTGGTGGACTCTGATCTGACCTCTCCCCAAGAATTGGAAAAGAAGGCAGACAAATGGGTCAGAACCAGGGTGAGGCAGAAGGTACAGAACCAAGGTGGTGACCCTAAGAAGCAAGATGCTAAAAACTCTGATAAGGGTGGGGAGAAGGGTAAAGACCAGAAGTCTTCACAAGGCCCCCAAAAATCTTCTTCAGGTGGGGATTCACAGTCTAACAAGGGAAAAGGCCAAAAGAAACCATGGTGCAAAGTCTGTAAGCAAAAGACACACTGGACCAGTGATTGCACCAAGTCCAAAGACTCTATTCCAGCCACCACCAATGCCCCTAAGGCACCTGTTCCCCCTAGTGCAGTTACAGTTGGTGGTGGGAGTACACAGGCCAAGGGTTTAGTAGGGTTGACCCTGGGTAAGGAGATGAGCTCTGACCTAGTCAGAGAACTCACTCAGGCTGTCCTAGTCTGTGATGGAGGCATGGATGTGACCTCCTCTGTGAGTCCCAGTAATCTGGGCAAGTACAGGCAACAGCCCTTAATCAATGGAAAAGAGGCTTTGGCATTTAGGGACACAGGGGCAAGTGTCACCATGGTGACACAAGACCTTGTGGATCCTGGGCAGATTATACTTGGTGAAATGTACCAAGTGACCAATGCTAGCAATGTCAGAACAGACCATACTCTGGCAGTTGTTAACTTCTCCTGGGGAGGGGTAACTGGCCTTAAGAAGGTTGTGGTGAGTGCAAACCTACCAGTGGAATGCTTGCTTGGCAATGATCTTGAAACTTCAGCTTGGGCAGAAGTGGAGCTCAGGACCCATGCAGAAATGCGGGGGATCCCTGCAGATGTGTTTGCTGTGACCAGGTCACAGAGCAAAATGTATAGCACTGAACAGGGCTTGGATCCTGAAACCATGGACCAAGTGCCCTCCAAGAGGAGGAGTAGTAGGGTTAAGGCAGTGCCTTCCCCCTTGGCTCAGAAGGAAGATCAGTCTATTGAGGGGGATGATCTCAGTCCTGAGGAGGAACTGTCCCAGAGGAGCTTGAACCTGACCAGGTTGAGTTCTTGGGGACAGGGGCCCTTCCAGGGCAGATCTGAGCCAGGAGCAGCAGAGCTGCCCCTCTCTTGAACCCCTCAGACAGCAAGCTGCTGCTGAGGCTGCTGGGAATGCTAGTGGTCCCCTTAAAGTATATTGGGATGATGGACTCTTGTACTCAGAGTGTAGAGACCCCAAGCCTGGTGCCACCAGGAGGTTGGTTATACCTCTGAAGTTCAGGGGCTTCCTATTGACCCTAGCCCATGATATTCCCCTAGCAGGCCAGAACAAGACTTGGGACAGACTTGTCCCTCACTTTCACTGGCCCCACATGTCTGAAGACACCAAGGAGTTTTGTCGCTCCTGTGTAACCTGCCAGCCCAGTGGCAAGGCAGGTGGCACTACAAAGGCCCCCCTGATACCACTACCTGTGGTGGGGGTGCCCTTTGAAAGGGTGGGGATTGACATAGTTGGTCCCATGGATCCCCAAACAGCATCTGGGCACAGGTTTATCCTGGTGGTAGTGGATCATGCCACCAGGTACCCAGAGGCTATTCCCCTTAGGACCACTACAGCACCTGTGGTGGCAAGGGCCCTCCTGGGAATTTTCTCAAGAGTGGGCTTCCCTAAGGAGGTTGTATCAGACAGGGGTGCAAACTTTATGTCTGGATACTTGAAGGCAATGTGGAAGGAGTGTGGAGTGACTTACAAGTTCACCACACCCTATCACCCACAAAGCAATGGTTTAGTTGAGAGATTCAACAAAACCTTAAAGGGCATGATTAAAGGGCTCCCAGAAAAGCTCAGGCGAAGATGGGACATACTCTTGCCCTGCCTTTTATTTGCATACAGGGAGGTGCCTCAAAAGGGGTTGGCTACAGCCCTTTTGAACTTTTGTTTGGTCACCCTGTCAGGGGTCCATTGTGCTTGGTAAAGGAAGGATGGGAGTTACCTCTCAAGCCCCCAAAGCATGACATAGTGGACTATGTACTTGGTCTCCGCTCCAGGATGGCTGAATACATGAAAAAGGCAACTAAAAACCTTGAGGCTAGCCAGGAACTGCAAAAAGCCTGGCATGACCAAAGGCTGTGCTGACTGTTTACCAGCCAGGACAGACGGTGTGGGTGCTGGAGCCAGTGGCCCCAGCAGCTCTCCAAGACAAGTGGAGTGGACCCCATACCATTGTTGAACAGAAGGGTGAGGTCACCTATTTAGTAGACCTAGGAACACCCAGGAGTCCCCACAGGGTTCTCCATGTCAACAGATTGAAACCATATGTGGACAGGGCAGACATGGGCTTGCTCATGGCTACTGATGAGGGACAGGAGGAAGAGAGTGACCCACTCCCTGACCTGCTCTCACAGAACCCTGATGATGGGTCAGTGGATGGTGTAGCCTTGGCAGGCAGCCTCACTGCTCAGCAGCAAACTGATTGTGGACAAATGCTCAATCAGTACAGACATATGTTCTCTCTGACTCCAAGTCAGACCACCTGGTGCACTCATGAAGTGGACACTGGGGACAGTCTGCCTATTAAAAATAAGATTTATAGGCAACCTGACCATGTCAGGGACTGTATCAGGACAGAAGTCCAGAAAATGTTGGATTTGGGAGTTATTGAACCCTCAGATAGCCCTTGGGCTAGTCCAGTGGTCCTTGTGCCAAAACCTCACACCAGTGGTGGAAAAAGAGAGATGAGGTTTTGTGTGGACTACAGGGGTCTCAATGCAGTCACTAGGACTGATGCCCATCCAATACCTAGGGCAGATGAGCTAATTGACACTTTGGCCTCAGCCAAGTATCTAAGCACATTTGACCTGACAGCTGGCTACTGGCAGATCAGACTAGCTGATGATGCAAAGCCAAAAACAGCATTCTCAACCCCTAGTGGACATTATCAATTTGTGGTAATGCCCTTTGGTCTGAAGAATGCACCTGCCACTTTTCAGAGGTTGGTGAATACAGTCCTTACAGGTCTGGAAGCCTATAGTGCAGCATATCTAGATGATATTGCTGTCTTTAGCTCCACCTGGGAGGATCACCTGGTCCACCTCAGAAATGTTTTAGAGGCCCTGCAAAAGGCAGGCCTCACTATCAAGGCCACCAAGTGCCAGATAGGGCAGAGTCAGGTTGTGTACCTGGGCCACCTTGTGGGTGGGGGCCAGGTTCAACCATTGCAGAGCAAGATCCAGACCATCATGGACTGGACTGCTCCAACTACCCAGACTCAGGTGAGAGCCTTTTTAGGCCTGACTGGGTACTATAGGAGATTTGTCAAGGGGTATGGATCAATAGTGACACCCCTGAATGACTTAACTTCCAAGAAAATGCCCAAAAAGGTTCAGTGGACAGCTAGCTGTCAAAAGGCATTTGATGACCTGAAGCAGGCCATGTGCACTGCTCCCATTCTACAGAGTCCTGATTACTCCAAGAAGTTCATTGTCCAAACAGATGCATCTGAATTGGGGGTAGGGGCTGTACAGTCACAATTGAATGATGAAGGTCAGGATCAGCCAGTAGCTTTTATTAGCAGAAAAGCTGACCCCTAGAGAGAAACGTTGGTCAGCCATAGAGAGGGAGGCCTTTGCTGTGGTTTGGGCCCTGAAGAAGTTGAGGCCATACTTGTTTGGTACTCACTTCCTTGTTCACACAGACCACAAGCCCCTCCTATGGCTAAAACAAATGAAGGGTGAAAACCCCAAACTGCTTAGGTGGTCCATTTCCCTACAGGGGATGGACTTTACAGTGGAACATAGACCTGGGAGTAACCATGC
The DNA here is from genome assembly GCA_963921515.1 of Calotriton arnoldi. Lineage (NCBI taxonomy): Eukaryota > Metazoa > Chordata > Amphibia > Caudata > Salamandridae > Calotriton > Calotriton arnoldi. Next base: position 982,808 of record CAWUFW010006532.1, on the reverse strand, counting down.
CAATGCAGATGGACTCTCTAGGTACTTCCACTTAGAAAATGAAGACTCAACTGGTCAAGGTTAGTTTAATGTCCCTACGTTTGGGGGGTTGTGTAGGAGAGTAGGATCTGCTTCACATGGGTACCCCCACTTTTTTCTGATGCTTCACTGTTTTTCGACTTTAGACTGGCTGGGGCCCTGCTAATCAGAACCCCAGCCTAGCTGCTTCCTCTCTAAAATGGTTTCCATGTGCCTTAGGCACATCTCTGATTGGAATCTGGAGTGCCCTTATAAGTCCCTAGTATATGGTATACTATGTACCCAGGGCATAGGTACCTCAGAGGCCTACCAGGGGCTGCAGCATGTATTGTGCCACCCCTGGAAGGCCATCCAAAATGGCACCCCAGGTCTGCAGCCTGGGTAAGGTGGTGCATGTACCCCTTACAGTGGTATAGGCTACCTATATCACTACCATTGCACACACATATAAACCTATAAGTCACTCCTATGGCAGGCCTTACCAATCCTGAAGGCAGAGTGCTTGGTTTTTATCTGAGAGGGTGCCCCTGCATGAGCAGAGCCCCTCTACAGTGTTCGAGTCCCTCCTCTGATGCTGTTTGTGGTACAGCCTGACCATATACTCTTAAGTGCATTATATCCTCGCGGTACAATGCTAACTTTGGACTGGCTGCACCAAAACATGTCGTGTTTGGTGTCAAACATCTTGGAATACTACCCCCCCCCGCCAGTCCTGGCGGCGGGGGTAGCATTCCACCCTTCTAGAGGGAGAGACATGTACACACCGGGCTACCCGGTAACTTCTTTCCAGAGCCCTGGCATCACAAAATGGAGGCCGCTGCCACAGACACGGGTCTGGCCTCCTGCTGCTGACTGAAACTCCGGCAGGGGAGGCCTGGACAATAGGTTTCCTTTCGAAGGGAGGTGTAACCACCTCCCCAGACAGGATAGTGTGTATTGGGGCTGGGCGGGAGCACCCTCTGGTGCTTTGAAGTCCTGCACTGGGGGCACATTTGGTGTCCCTGTGCATATGCCAGTTCAAACCGGTTGCAGGGGCTACATGCCCCTGCTCTGGCGCGAAACTGGACAAAGGGAAATGGGTGTAACCACCCCTCTTCCCTGACCCTCCCATAGGTGGGTCCCCAGAGTATGTCCAACCCCTAACTTAGTATAAGTATGGGACCCCAGTCCTTAGGACTTTAGATTTACCTGGACGAAACTCTGATACAGAATCCTGGACCTTCGACGCTCTACTTTAAGATTAGAGGACTGAAGAATCTCCCTTGGGGTCAAGGAGTGACTCCCCTGCTTGGCAGGCACCTAAGAAGCAATTGTCCGGTCTGCATCGCCGAAGCTCCCGCCGGACGCTGAAGCATCACTAGAGGTGGATTTCCAGACTTCCCCGAGGCTGCCCTGATTCCCCAGCAAAGCTGAGGCCCGTATCTCTGTCGTGGGTAACGTGGAACCGTGACCCCTGGACACCGAGCACATTTGCAAGTGCATCCTCTTCCTGGTCTCCCATGAAGTTGTGCTTTGGGCTCCGAGTAGCCCCCGCCTCCAGCACCAACTGCACCGAAGATCACTGGCCTCCACTCCACGAGTGTCCTGTGAGCCAGCTCTAAGTGCGTCCACTCGAGGCTCCTTCGCGGTCGCTAGTCCGTTGGCTAGTGGGGCCTCCCGAAGGCAACTCTTCTTCTGCTTGGGCTTCCCTGGTTGCTCCAGATGTGCCCTGACTTACCCTTGCTGGGTGAGTCCCTCAGACCTTGCTGGTCTGTACCACCGTCCTTCTTCTATTTCCACGTGACTTGCCGTTGCCAAGGCTTGTTGGGTCCAATCCCGTCGCCGCCACCCCTGCAATCGACAGACGTTGTGGGACAGCTCGAATCCAGCTCCTGGTTGTCGTCGACACCTCCTGGACCTCGTGGCTGAAGAGTCAAGACGACCGTCAACCTACCTGAAGCACCCGACATCGGTGGGCATCTACTCATCGCCTTCCTGGTCACTGGCTAGTGACCCAGACTCTGTCCCCTCTGCTTTCAGGTTCTTCAGATCTTCGATCCACCTTTGGATCCACCCGAACACTTTCGACTTGGTCGCCAGCAGCACTTTGCAGCAGATCGCCATTGAAAACGACGACGAAACCCGACCCCGAAAGACACCTATGCACCTGGCTTCCCTGGGTGAGGTAACTCGAGTACTCCGGTGCTCCCGTGGGTATAGACTCTAGAACAACCTAGTTCTAAAGGGGTTTGCTCCAAGTCCTCCTCTAAGTGTCCTTTTTCTTTAAAACTCCAACCGCGACATTCCCCATAGAAGTCAACGGCGGCTCGAGGCTGTGTTCTCACACTGCACGCGTCCCCGTGGGTCCCCTGTGTCACTACCTTGGGTGGTTCCTTGAGTGCCAAGCACTTCTACAGGCTCTAGGCCTTGTGTCTAGCTCAGTCGTGGTTCTTATACCACTTTATTGGTATATGGTTTGGTACGCCCCTAGGGCTCAAACGTGTATTTGTGCTATTACTGTTGATAACTAACTTATAACTTATGTACTTGAACTCTAGCCTCATAAAGAGACTAGAGGGGTGTGTTTAGCAATAAATACATATATTTTGAATATATACCTGGTGTGGTCCTCTTTCATTTGGTCACTCAAGAGATTATAGACTGGTAAAACAAGCTGCTTTACATTCCTTCAAGACTTAGCCTGAAGGCTGCTCTCCATAGCTACCACTAGGATAGCTTTCAATAAAGGTTGTCTTTAACCTATCTCCAATAAGGGGTTGTTTGGACTGGTGCAAGGTGCCCACTATAATTAGTGGACAGCATATACCAGGCCAACTTCTCACACTCGCCTCCTCTATTCAGGCCATTTTCCTGAGTCCCCTTCATTATCAGGCTTTCCAATGGGTCAATATTCACCACTTACAGAAGGGCCTGTCCTAGTCAGACTCGGGCCTGATTTAAATCGCAGCGAACAGGTTACTCCATCACAACGGTGACAGATAATCCATCCGCCGACCGAAATATAAATCAAATTATATCCTATGGGATTTATATTTTGTTGGATACGATATCAGTCATCGTTGTAACGGAGTAACCTATCCACTGAGATCTAAATAAGGCCCTTAGTTCCCCTGTCCCAGAAGAATAGAATGGAGATGGAATGATGGTTGAGTCAAATGGAGGCCTGGAATGGTAGGCGATTTTCAGTTCTTAACTAGACATATATAAGAAACAAATGGATCCACCCTCAGACTTATGTCTAACCGTGTCCTCCCAGACCACGCGTGTTTCCTACAGTGGTGGAAAGCACACAACTTTGTTAAAATACCCCTCACACACCAAAAGGACCCTTGGTGTCATGCTTCATCATAGGGGTCTTCCCGCCCCGCTGCGGGACGGGGCATGCTACGACCTATGACTACGCGGGAGCACTGTTCTTGAAAAACTATGTGTAGTGTAGGAAAATTAGTAGAAGGGTCAGGAGTGAGTGAAAGAGTGATTCTAAAGTAAAAAATACCTGGCTCTATGGACTAAAAAACTTTAATATTCCTATGAGCTGGTATTGTTAAAAGTGGGGAATAGATTGGAGGTACAATGCTATAATGAGCAGTCCCTCCTATGTCGTCAACATGTTTCGAAGCCCTCCCCTGGCTTCTTCATCAGGACCAAAAGATCCCTTCTACACTCACAATATAGTACAAGGAAATGTAAAAAAGGTATCAAAAAATAGTGTATGTACATGTAGTCAATACTACGTGGTGAGCATGCCAAATAAACATGCACAACATACAATACCCCAATAGGTATGCTACTTCATGTAAATTTGTTCTTAGAGGAGTAATTACCCCATGAGCCTTAAAACGGGTTGGGAGGGTGCCTATAGTCACACAAACTCCAAGGTCACTGCCTCACCTCGATCCAGCCTCCCCGCGGCATAGTAATTGAGTCTGACATGAGCAGCTGGGGCTGGGAAGCCAGTTGCGGTTCGATCTTCACTGGGGTTCGGTGGTCAGAGGAGGCGCTTTGGCTCCATATCATTTGCCTGTAACTCATAGCAGGTTCGTTTGCCATCAGGTCTCTGTCTTCTCTGAAGTTTTCGGGTTGCATCCTGCTGAGGATGGACAACGTGTCAGCAGTTTGTTATGTCAACAAATGTTGGCAGATATTGCCAAGGAGTCTTGGCATTCTTGCCTGTAGTGCAAGATCTCAGTGTTTGAGGAACATTTGCCGGGTCAGTCCAACACAATTGCGGACTGGAATTCCAGATTTCTGAGAGACTTCAGCAATTGGAGGTTATACCCGCCCCGCCCCGCCCCCCAATCTTTCAGTGGGGTCCATTTCAGATAGATTTGTTTACATCCCACCTTAACACTCAGATTCCTCAGTTTTTCAGTTGGAGGCTGGCCTTATGCCCTTGGCGATCGATGCTTTCCTACAGGAATAGAGCCAAGGGTTAATGTACGCCTTTCGCAAGGGTGAACATGGTTCTAATGACGTTTCTCTTGAGAGTGCAGTCCTGATTTCCTACTGTGTAAGATCTGTCTTGCGATCTGACAGTGCAACTCCCTCTGCAGCAGGAGCTTCTAATGGACCCCTCGGGCAGGCCACTCTCTCTAGTTCTGCAGAGGTCTCTGCATCTCATGGCGTGATGTCTTTCCAGAGATGCTGGTGTCTGTTGGGGCTTTTGCAACAGGCTGAGCTTTGTCACACAGTCTTGGTCATCCAGTACCCATAAACCATATGCTTCTGCATGACGTCAGTGGGTCAGTTGCTGTAATCCACAGGGTCTTGATCCTGTGGGGGCAGACTTATCCCAGGTAGTGAACTTCTAGTCTTCTCTTGCAGCGGATGGTATAGCTTATCGTTCTGTGAACAATTTTCATTCAGCCTTTCCTGTCGGCCATGTTCCCCTGGAGGGTAAATCCATTGGAGAGCATACCTTGTTATGTAGGTTATGAGGGGCATTGGAGTTTCAAAGCCCCCGCCCCCCTGATATTTTCATCTTTGAGATGTTGACGTAGTGCTTCGATTCCTTCAAGATTGGCCAGAGAATTCCTTTTGGTCTCGTAAGCAGTTATCGGCCAAATTGACTACTCTCTATGTCCCATATCCTGTCGCAGGGTCTCGAATGTGAGAGCGCTTGACTTAGCAGGTAGAGTATTTATTCCGGAAGGAGTTTCTTTTCTGCTTTACAGGCACATGAAAACGGTCTCTAAATGAATTTCATACCCCTGTTTTTCTGATGTTCCACAGCTGTGTGTTGTTCAATGACTTAAGGCTTATGAGCAGGCATCCAGTTCTGTCAGAAGTGACCCTGCAGGGCAATTATTGATTGATTTACAGAGTGCTGAGGGGGCGTGGCTAACCGCCGAAAATGGCGGCCGCAACCTAGCGGAGCTCCACAGCGGGACCCGAAGAATCCTGCAATATCACCAAAACTGGGGGCCATCAAATAGAAATCACCCCCCTGTACAACGTGTATCAGTAAGGGCGGATAGCTGTGTGAGTTATGGCCCCAACGAGCTACTGCCGACGACATTAACCCAGCCGAGACTGCGCCACCACGCTGTCCACATCTCAGCCTCAGAGACCGCGTTGTAAGCCTGCCGTCGCCCCCGACATCGGAGGTTCCCCACGACGTAAACTGCAGGAACGAGAGACTGACTTACCAGCGAAGGCAGTGATCTCATCTTGCGGGGATTAGCGGAGGAGCTGGGCTGACGACAGAAACGGCAGCCAGGCCTGCAGGGAGCCAGCGCCCCCTCCCCCCTCTGAGCGGTCGCGCTGGGTGAACTGCATCGGTGGCGGACCTGCGGTGCAGCCGAGAATCAGCAATCCTGCGGGCCTACGAGGGCGCCGAGGTACCGGGACTGCGCAGGGCCAAACACGAGCAGCGGTGAGGAGCTCCCCGGATGGCCCAGATTAATGAGAGAAGCCGGTGCACGCCCATGCAGAGTCTGGTGAGTTGATCCAGCAGAGAGCGACCCCCGTTTCCTGGGCCTTTCCAGATTCTGAGGCCCACGCCTTTGTAGTCCCCCAGGAGATACTTAAAACTGGCTTGGGGGCCCCCCTCACGTGTGTCGCGGCCTCCTTGGGCAATGAGAGTGCTGAACCTGGGCTGCCTCCCAGAGCAACGGGAACTTTAACTGTAAGCCCACAACTGTAAACTCTGCAATGTACTGAACTGCTGAGGTCTGGCTTCTTCAGTCGGTGACCCCTTTCTGTACCAAAAGGCCTCACTGGACCAGCTTGACACAGGAGTTGCCAAGGGCCGTGGGACCCTTGGTGTGGTCACTGAACAGTGCTCCCCACATTGAGTCGCCTTTCTCCCTTCGCTGTCATCGCGAGTCAGACTTAATTGGCCTACGGACTGTACTGCGGAGCCTGTTGGGGTTACCCCCTCGCATCAGTAGAGGCCCTCGAGGGCCCTTTCCCTCCTTCCCCCCCTCTCAGTCTACGGGGGCAGCCTATACATGAACTATCAAACACTGAGCAATATTTCAGTGCCCGGCTCGGGCCACGTATCACCTAGCGGGCAATAGAGACCTGGTTGGTACTCACCAAATACTTCACCATACTTCACCATGGGGCGCACGAAAGGTAAGGCACCAGAAATACCATCTACAGGCTCTCAGACGCAAGAGGAGTCGTTGGCAGCCTCCCAAGCACTCTCATTAAGCTGCATCCTACCAACTAATATGGACCCTATTCCAGACAAACTGGATCTAATCCTACTGGAAATTCGAGACTTGCGGAAGTCTATAGGGCACCAAAGCGGATCCCTTACTACTGGCCTCACCCTCCTTAAGGCGGATCACGAAAAGCTCTCCAGCACAGTAAAAAGCAACAAACAGACTCTGTCAGACTTATTGCCTCAACACAAGGAACACTCAGAGCGCATATCACAAATGCAGCGGCGACTGGTAAGTCTTCTCAATATAGCGGAGGATGCTGAGGGCAGTGCGAGACGAAACAACGTCCGCATAATAGGCCTACCAGTACGCGCAGAAGGCCCCAACGCCACCCTTTTTGTGGAACAGTGGCTCCGTAATCAGATAGCCCCGGAGGAATTGTCGGACTTCTTTTGTGTAGAGAGAGCGCTCCGGATCCCTACTGGTAAACCAACACCGGGTGCGCCAATGATAGCCCCTATCATGAACTATAGGGACCACGATATCCTGCTTCAAAAAGCAAGAGAGAAAGCACCTATACAGTATGAAAACCATCGGATCTCTCTCTACCCAGATTACACGGTCCTGGTCCAAAAACAAAGAACTTCCTATCAGCCTCTTAAAAAGAAGCTCCAAGCCCTGGATCTTAAATATGCTTTACTGTTCCCGACGACCTGAAAATCAACTACGAACAAAAGTCAAATTTTTTTGATAGCCCACAGGCAGCAAATGACTGGCTGGAAATCACCCTCCCCTCCCAAGCGCTGGAGAGACTGGATGAGAAAACTCACCAAGACCCGAAAAAAGCAACAGGACAAAGAACTTGCAGAGACCGATCGACTCGTAGAACTACTGCCAAAAGCCCCTCACTGTAGCAGGCTCTGCAGGGACAGGAATCAGCACTGGCAGCGGTGGCTGCCATTTGAGACTCTAACCCCCCTTCATCGCCGGAACAGTCGGATGAGAATATTATGCACTCGGACTCTGATAGTAACGATATATTATTTCCCTCGATCACTCCACAAACGGTGCAAGACTTATTCGGCTAATGGCATCCCAAGGCTGGACGACTCTCCAAGACTACTGTCATGTGGCTACAACGAAGGGGAGTAAGACATTACTTATGTATTTAACTTTCTCTCCCCCCATTTCCTTTTAAACATTATTCAAATTAAGGGTCCTGTTATGCGTGTAGCTTCGCCCTAGATGATGTATTATGCAACACATAGGTAATACCCCCCCTGCAGCAAATGCATTTCAAAACCAAATGGAAGTTCAGATTGTTTTATATAACGTTTGGAGCAGCATAGTTTATGCGCTAGTCAGAGTATTGGGAGTTACAGTTTTTTGTTGGGTATCTGGCTCACCTCACACCAAATCATACATATTGTTTACTATACGGCCCCAGGATTTCCGTAACATGGAACAAACCCGCACATGGCCACACTAGGTAAATATACTGTAATTACTTGGAATGTCAGGGGGATGGGATCCGTGCATAAAAGTCACAGGATTCATGCGCAATTGAATAGACGAAAGGCACAGATCGCCTTGATCCAGGAATCCCATCTCACTGACTCCGAGGCAGTTAAACTCTGCAAGAAATGGAGAGGCCAAATATTTACTACATCATAATCTGCATTTGCGAGGGGGACATTCATATGAGTTAGGCATGGGGTCCCGTTTGTGTCCATGGAACAGCGCACAGACACTCAGGGCAGATACGTGCTTGTTCATGGCATGTTGGATGGCATACATATAGTTATTGGCAGCATATATGCCCCAAATTATGAACAAGACAAATTCCTCATGAATCTAATTGCTGTGTTGGCAGACTGGGTGGACTCCCCATGGATATTAGGCGGGGACTATAATTCCATTCTGGATGTCCATTTAGATCGCTCTCATCCGCCTCTCTGAGGGGCCACCGCAATCAAACAAGCAGAATCCTTATGGACCTGGGCTGTAGGCTGGTCATTACAAGATGTATGGAGGTTAAAAAAAATCCTAACCACCATGAATATTCATTTTACTCCCCAACCTACCAATTGCATACCAGACTCGACAGAATATTTTTCTCCCTGCCCATTACACCCCAAGTCTCACATGCTACATATGTGGGGAAAACTCTGCCTGATCATAATCCACTCTAGATCACCCTAGCTTGGGGAAGAATTCCCACCCCTGTCCCCACATGGAGGCTATGGCCGGGGATGCTGGAAGACGCGGTCTTCCGTGACACATTAGGGTCGACTATCACAAACTATTGCAATGAGAATGCCAACTCTGCCTCATCCAACCTCCTAGAGTGGGATGCCTTCAAGACAGTTATCCGAGGTACTGCTATCGGTGCCATGGTGGGGGCCCGACACGAGGTCCACAAAAACCTAACAGCACTAGAGGCCTCTTTAAACACTATAGAACAAGAGGCGAGCAACAATCCCTCCAAACAAGAAACACTGCAAGAAGGGCGAATACGGCACGCGGAACTCCTAGAACAACTTCGATTGATAGACTATCAGGCATACACCCAACATAAACACGTAGAAGCAGATAAATCTGGAACATTATTGGCACGACTGATACGAGAAACACTCCCCTCTGTTTCCATACACAAAGTGGCCTTGCCAAACGGTACCATAGTGTACACCCAGGAAGAAATAAACTTAGCCTTTAGTAATTACTACGAGGCATTATACAGTGTCCCTAATGTAGAAATAACAGAGTCCATAGCGACCTTTTTGGATGGATTAACCTACCCCAAGTTAACAGAGGCCGCTCAAGAGGAGCTAGCCTGCCCCATTACACGGGCCGAGATTAATGAGGCTATCCGCGAACTCCCCACAATAAAACCCCAGGATTGGATGGTGTCTCAGCAGAATTCTACACCACCTTTGCAGACAAATTAACACTGCATCTCGAATGTATGTACCAATCAGCTCATGAGTCCCATTCTCTTCCACTCTCTACTATGCAAGCCATAGTCACATCCCTCCCCAAACCAGGCAGAGACCCACAAGATATGTCTGGCTACCGCCCCCTCTCCCTCTTACCCACAGAATACAAAATCCTAAGTAAAATCCTTGCCTGTCGTCTTCTCCCTTACCTCACAAAATTAATTCACATTGACCAGTGCGGCTTTGTCCCGGGTCGCAGTACGTCCCTGAACATCAGATGCCTGCACTATATCATGGAAGTTGCCCCTGAGGTCTCTCGCGAGGCTGGATGCATCTCTCTTGATTTGTAGCAAGCCTTCGATACTTTAAATTGGGAATACATGGCAGCGGCCATAAATACATTTGGCATCCCACCGGGATACATGGGTTGGGTTAAGTTATTATATATGGCTCCAACAGCCCGGGTCCATACTGGTTCTCACATTTCCCATTCCTATCCAGTAGCAAGAGGTACGCGACAGGGCTGCCCCCTGCCACCACTGCTGTTTGTACTAGCTCTAGAGCCCCTTACCATCAAGCTCCGGAAAGAGGTGGAGAACAAAGGGTTCAGAATAGGGGGTACGCCGCATGTAGTATCGGGATATGCCGATGACCTTATTCTATATATCCATGACCTGGCAGCAGACTTAGAACCTATGCCGAGTATATTTCAGCAATTTGAATGCACGTCAGGGTTGGCTATCAATGACAAAAAATCGCACGCTTTCTTTGCTCGCTGCAGGGAAGGTCTGGAGACCGTCAAATTCGGGCAGTTCACCCTAGCAAGCGCCCCACAAACTTTTAAATACCTTGGCATACAAATCTACAGGACCTCCCAAGATCTTATAGAAGGTAATTTACTGAAAGCGATCAGAGCACTACGTGCCCAGGTCTCCTTTTGGACATCCCTACCCCTCTCAGTGCTGGGCAGAATAGTCATCTCCAAGATGGTGGTTCTCCCACGACTATTATACTTCTTCACGAATCTTCCGGTCCTGGTCCCCGCCTCTATTTTCCGGACTTTAGACACCCTTCTATCAGACCTTATATGTGGGAAGGGATGCAGAAGAGTGAACCTGGCCAAAATGCAACTGAGGCCAGACAAGGGAGGGCTGGGAGTACCGGACTTTCGCGCATACTGCTTAGCTAGCCAATTACAATGGCTATCATATTGGCTTGCAGGCTGTAACCTACATGAAATAGACTACACGTTACAAACCCTGGGCCGGGGCACTTTACACACCCTACTGCTACCTGGGACTAAGACCCCCCCTAACATCCCCCACTGCTTCGTATAGCACTTCTATATTGGAAACGGGCCTTACAATACACCAGACGGAACCTTCCATACGCACCCAATACTCCCTTACTCGGAGTTCTCACTGCAACAGGTCTATTCACCAGACGTAGTATCTCACACTGGACAAAAGAAGGGGTATCCACAGTGGGAGCGTTGTTCATTGACGGTACGCTAGCGGACCATGAAAACTTCGCTAATAGTCAGGGAGTCCCTTGCTCCCTGTTCATATTACATGCTACCATTACTCGATACATTAAAAAGTACTGGTCCCCAGATGGGAGCGACTCTCCCACACATGAATTAATATCTGCAGTATATCTAATGGGGGAGGGACAACACCTAATCAGATGGCTATACAGGGGAGTCTGGGCACATGCAGGGACATCCCTCACGTTTCTACGAGAGAAATGGGCCAGAGATATTGGTAGAGACCTAACTGACAAGGAATGGTCTTCTCTCCTGGAGTTCCCAAAAAAGGTGTCTCGCAATGCCAAATTCAAACTTATACAATATATGATCCTACACAGGGCATACCTTACCCAACATCGCCTTAACTGTATATACCCCGAGGCACAAGTCTGTTGCCCTAGATGCCAGAGGCTGACGCAGACATAATGCACATGTTATGGGACTGCCCACGATTGGGCAGGTTTTGGCATATAGTTGGACAGGTAGTGAGAGGCACTATAGGTACCTCTGGATGGAACACGACAGAGAGCTGCTTGCTTGGTCTACGCCGCTCCCCGAAAACACAGAAAGCACAACACCGCTTGGCCATCCTCATAGCGAAACGCGCCATCACAATGAGATGGAAATCAGTCCTCCCCCCTACGCTAGACGCTTGGCATAAAGAGATGGTCCCCTGGGGCAGAGCAGAGAGTGCCGCCATCAGGAGGGAGGAACTCCGAGGGATGCGTTAAACACCCATATCTCTGGAATGGGATCAGATGTTAGAAACACTCAAGGCCGTTGACCCCTTTATGCCCTTTAATACACAAAACACGTCGCCCCCTCCGGCTGAACCGTAGTATAGTTATCCAGCACGAGTTTTTTTCTGAGTACTAGTCTACTCATTTTGAAAGCTATTGCTAAAACATTCTACTTTCTCCATAGGCTATTTCTGCGCATGATAGGTATTACCCTAGGCCACGGGTACTCATAGTACGGCCCGCGGCCCGGCAAGCCTTCCTTGGCGGCCCGCGGACCTTGCAGACATCATACCTGTTTTTTTTTTTTTTTAAAGTGTCAGCAAACACCGCAGCGCGGACTCTGAGAGACTCTGCTCTATGGGGGCCGGGCGATTCTTTAAAAGACCATTCACTTGTTAATGAGGCTTTGTTGTATTTACCTCTTCTTAGCGCCCCTGCATCTCCACGAGATGCAGGGCGCTAAGAAGAGGTAAATACAACAAAGCCTCATTAACAAGTGAATGGTCTTTAAAGACCTGTGAAGTACTCAGGTGCGGCTGTGTGTGTTCCCGGGAAGCTGTCTCAGCCCCGGCTGACACACGTGGGGTGAGGTGAGAGAGGGTGACAGAGAGAGGGTGACAGAGGGAGGGAGACAGAGACAGAGGGAGACAGAGACAGAGGGAGAGAGAGGGAGGCAGAGAGAGAGGGAGACAGAGGGAGAGGGAGAGAGAGGGAGAGAGAGACAGAGGGAGACAGACCGAGAGAGAGTGAGAGAGAGAGATGGAGAGAGAGACAGAGGGAGACAGACGGAGAGAGAGGGAGGGAGAGAGAGAGGGAGACAGAGAGGGAGAGAGAGGGAGGGAGACAGAGAGGGAGACAGAGAGGGAGACAGAGGGAGGGAGAGGGAGGGAGACAGAGAGGGAGACAGACAGAGGGAGAGGGAGACAGACAGAGGGAGAGGGAGACAGACAGAGGGAGAGGGAGACAGACAGAGGGAGGGAGACAGAGGGAGAGGGAGACAGACAGAGGGAGACAGACAGAGGGAGACAGACAGACGGAGACAGACAGACGGAGACAGACAGATGGAGACAGACGGAGACAGACAGAGAGAGAGGGAGACAGAGAGGGAGGGAGACAGAGAGAGAGGGAGACAGAGAGGGAGGGAGGGAGACAGAGAGAGAGGGAGACAGAGAGGGAGGGAGACAGAGAGGGAGGGAGACAGAGAGGGAGGGAGACAGAGGGAGAGGGAGGGAGACAGAGAGGGAGACAGACAGGGAGGGAGACAGAGGGAGACAGAGGGAGACAGACAGAGGGGGAGGGAGACAGAGAGGGAGACAGACAGAGGGAGACAGACAGAGGGAGACAGACAGAGGGAGAGAGAGAGAGGGAGACAGAGAGAGGGAGACAGAGAGGGAGACAGAGAGAGGGAGACAGAGAGAGGGAGACAGAGAGAGACAGATAGAGGGAGACAGATAGAGGGAGTTAGACAGATGGAGGGAGACAGATAGAGGGAGGGAGGGAGACAGATGGAGGGAGACAGATAGAGGGAGGGAGGGAGGGAGACAGAGGGAGGGAGACAGAGGGAGGGAGACAGATAGAGGGAGGCAGAGGGAGACAGAGGGAGAGGGAGGGAAACAGACAGGGAGAGGGAGGGAGACAGACAGAGGGAGACAGAGAGGGAGACAGAGAGAGGGAGACAGATAGAGGGAGGGAGGGAGACAGATGGAGGGAGACAGAGGGAGGGAGGGAGACAGAGGGAGGGAGACAGATAGAGGGAGACAGAGGGAGGGAGTCGGGGGGAGACAGAGGGAGGGAGAGGGAGACAGAGGGAGACAGACAGAGGGAGACAGACAGACAGAGACAGACAGAGACAGACAGAGGGAGACAGAGGGAGACAGAGGGAGACAGAGACAGACAGAGGGAGACAGAGGCAGACAGAGGCAGACAGAGGGAGACAGACAGAGGGAGGGAGACAGAGGGAGGGAGACAGAGGGAGGGAGACAGTGGGAGGGAGACAAAGGGAGGGAAAGGGAGGGAGACAGACAGAGAGAGAGAGGGAGACAGAGAGAGAGAGGGAGGGAGACAGAGAGAGAGAGGGAGGGAGAGACAGAGACAAACAGAGGGAGGGAGAGTCAGAGACAAACAGAGTGAGTGAGACAGAGGGAGAGAGGGAGGAAGGGAGAGAGAGGGAGAGAGAGGGAGAGAGATGGAGAGAGAGAGAGAGAGAGGGAGACAGAGCGAGAGAGAGAGAGATAGAGAGAGAGAGAGAGATGTGTGTATGCCGGGTCTGGTGGCTCAGTGGACGAAGGCGTCCGCTGCAGGGGCCTGTGTTCAACCTCATGGTCATAGTTTTTTTTTTTGCTCTAGCCCTGCCTCCCTCCCCCACTGACCCCGCCCCCACCGGTGCGGCCCTCGGCCACAAACCACACTGTAAATTTGGCCCCCGAGAGAAAGTTTGTGAGTACCCATGCCCTAGGCCAAATCCCATGATCAATAGGTGAGCCAGTCAAGTGGGTGGGGGGTGGCAAGTTAAGGTATTTTGTTTTTTTTAATTATCCGAATTGTTTCTTCCTCAGGAAGAGAGTAATTGTAACAGCTAAAGCCAACGGTGGATCTTACAAAGCAAATGTACAATAAGAGAAGGTGCGGATGTACCTGTGCTACTTATATGATACGATATTGCTGAAATGTAAATAACCGCAAAGCTAGAAACAATGTTGGACTGTACCGTTGGCTAAAGTACTGGATTGTTGTAACATGTCATATAAAACCAATAAAACTATGTTTTAAAAAAGAGAAAAAAGAAAGGGAAAACATTTTTTATTGCTTTACAGAAGCCCGTTGGGCCGGTGACCTCTGCCACGTTGGTACGTTGGGTTAAATGGTTGCCTGTGGAGACTGGGGTGTCTGTGTTTGGGGCACATTTATTTTTGTGCGCTATGGCCTTGTAAGGCGGCCCCCTTGAGACCCCAAAACATACCCAAACCTCCGGATCGTTGTGCTCGAGTCGGCTCTCCACAGGAGACTGGGACCCAGAAGCATAACACCAACAGCATGGCCGCCGAGAGGATAATCCCGCCCACCTATCGTGTATCCATGCAGGAGAGAAGACAACGGAGTGACGTCGCGGGAGTGGGAGGCGCTGATCCCGGAAGCATCGACAGGGAGAGAGAGAAAAAGGACTGGCCCAACGAGGAAGAGAACGCGAATCGAGGAGACGGAGAGAGGACGAGTGAAGGCGATCGGGTGGAAGATTCAGGAGGCGGCGTCGAAGAAGAGGACAGGACCGCAGCTGAAGAGGAAGACGAGCGGTGGAGCGAGGAGTGGTGGTGCCCACCGGAGGATGCTGGAGAGCGGCCGCAACTCAGGAGAGTTGCGGCGGAGCCGGTGAGTGCCTAGGGGGAGAGTGAGAGGAGGGAAGGGACCGCGGGTGACGGGAGGGAACCTGGCACATCGGGAGGAGCAACGGAATAGCAGACACAAAAAGCTGGCAGTATTCTCCCACATTTTCTCCCTTAATACCCTGGGCTCCAAAACTGTGCACTCTTTTCCCTAAAACTCTCCCCCCCCTTTGCAAGTTACTCCTGGTTTAAAAAGGAGAAGTGCTGAGACAGGGATTTAAAAGAAGTGAAAACTCAGGAGCGGACAGCCCTGAGAAGACACACACTCTGACAGTGTTGTTTCTTAAATAATTTTTCTTTATGTATCTTGGACTACTGGCTATTCTTTCCCAAAAGCACAACCCACATTTCCTTCTTCCTATTTTTTTCTTTTACACCGGTCGGGTGTGGTGACGGGTAAACAACTTTCAAGCCCTATGACCCATCAATGACTGATCGCTCCTTTCTCTCTCCATTTATGAGCCTCCGAGGAAGACCACTGGACCAAGAAAACAGAAGATGAGACTGAGGACATCGGCCTTTGTATCCTGGGAGAAGAAACTTGATGAAAGGAGGATCTTATTATGCCATCTCTCCCCCAAGACTTTGTACACCTTTAAATAAACCTTCACCATTAAGAAGTATATACAGCCTCCTCGTCTGTTCATCCGGCCCGCGCTCCCACAGGTGGTGTCAGAAGTGGGATAGCCCGGAGACATGGAGGCCGTGATCACCATGATGGCGGAAAGCCAGGGAAGCCTGGAGAAGGCGATGGAGCGATTCCTCACGGTGGTTGAAGAAGATCGGGGCAAACTACAACAAGTGCTCACAGGTCAAAGCCGGACCCAAGAGGCAGCCATAGAAAAACTTACTGAAGCCATCGGACAACAAAGAGGACCTACCTCCCTTCCATCTGTGGTAACGCAGAGATACGTGAGTGGGGAGGATCTGGACTATTTTTTTAATAATTTTGAAAGGATGGCCATGGCAGCGGCCTGGCCGGCAGACAAATGGGGACAGTACTTAGGCCCTTTGTCAGGCGATCTGCAAGCAGCATATCAAGCAGCGAACCTACAAGGAGTGACCCCGTATGCAGACATAAAACAATGTATTTTAGAACGGTTAGGAGTCGATGACGAGACATACAGGATGAGACTCCGCCAGATAAAGGAAGGCTCCCAAGAGACTCCCAGAGCATTATACTTCCGAGTAAAAGACATGGCTGACCGGTGGTTGAAACCCTCTAATACCACCAAAGAAGAGATAATGGCCAAGATCTACCTGGAGCAATACCTGTCGTCCCTGCATCCTCCGATCCAAAAGTGGGTCCGACAGCATGCACTCCTCACACTGGAATCAGCTGTCGAGATCGCCAGCGCATATAGTAGAGCCCAAAAAATACAAAGGGGCCGTGACGAACCACCCTGGAAATCTGGAGGTAGTGGGGGCCCCCGTCCACCCCGAACCCCTATTGTACGGAAGCCCGATCCTGTCACAGTGCTACCCGGTCCAGCCGTATTTAGACCCCCCCAGCTGGACCCCAATGTTTTAATTGCGGTGGTATAGGACATATAGCGAGGTTCTGCCCACAAAAAGAAGAACCAATGGAAGTCGGAATGATACGAAACTACTACTGCTCACCTCACGAAGGTAAACCACCCCCGTACCACTGCAAGGTATCGGTGAATGGTCAGCCCGTCTCAGCCTTAGTGGATACAGGGTGCCTTCAAAGCGTCATACGACCTCAAGATTTCAAACAGGGTGTCAGTTCCATTGATGGGATGGTAACCATACAATGCGTTCATGGTGACAAAAAACAATACCCTACTACCCATGTACGCATTAAACACCAAACAGACCCTGGGTCCTCTCTGCGGGTGGGTCTCATTCCCCGATTACCTGAACAGTTAATCATTGGAAACGATTATCCGAACCTGCCTACGTTAATCAAAGAAACTCAGAATGAAGGCGAGGAGTGGTGGAAGACGGCACCTTTTTCGCAGGACGAAAACCCAGAATGGCCTGCCTCCAAAGCTAGAAAAAGTCGGAAACAAAGAAGAGAAGAGAAAAAGAAACCTGTCCCGGTGTTGCTGGTTCTCCAAGAAGAAAATCCATGGGAGACTGATAGGAATTTCCATGCGGCTCAAAGAGAAGATCCTGTCCTACGAGAAGCCTGGGATCGAGCGGTAGAGAACGAAGACCCCCTCCAAGTAGGTCCCTACTTCTTTGTCAAGAACGGATTGTTGTACAGAAAGGGAGGCCCTGCACAATTTCCCCAACTGTTAGTCCCGGGACCATTTCGTGAAACGGTCCTGTACTTGGCCCACAGTCATCTCTTAGGGGGACATTTTAGTAATGACAAAACAGAAAAGTTGATCCTAGAAAAAGTCTACTGGCCAGGGATCTACCAGCATATAAAAGCGTACTGTCGGGAGTGTCCCATTTGCCAGAAAAACCGCAGATATAAGCCTCCCCGGGTGCCCCTCCATCCTCTCCCTATAATTGATGAGCCCTTCTGTAGGGTAGGAATGGACATCATAGGACCTTTGTTGCCTTCTCGAAGCGGGTGTCGTTATGTGCTAGTCCTGGTTGACTATGCCACCCGTTTCCCGGAAGCGGTGGCCTTACGGCACCCGAACGCTTCCAGTATCGCTAAAGCCATGGTAAGCATCTTTTCCCGGGTGGGGTTTCCAAAAGAGATTTTAACGGATCAAGGAACCCCATTCGTATCCAAACTAATGAGACAAGTGTGTGCCCAGCTAGGTATCAAACAGATTTGTACGGCGGCGTACCACCCACAAACGGATGGCCTAGTCGAACGATACAACGCCACCCTAAAAACCACTCTAAAGAAACTCCTAGCCCTGGAAACCAGGAAATGGGAGGATATGTTACCCCTGGCGTTATTCGCCATCCGGTGTAAGGTACAAAAGAGCACAGGCTACTCCCCTTTCGAGTTACTATATGGCCATCAACCACGATCTCTACTGGAAATGGCTCACGAAGTCTGGGAGAACGAGAAAAATGACACTAAACCCTTGATAGAATACGTGTCGAATCTTAAAACCCATCTAGGATAAATTCGGACCATAGTCCGAAACAGTATGGAAAAAGCCCAGGCTGCCCAAAAGGCTCAATACGACAAGAAGGCCAAAGAGAGGTCTTTCAATGTAGGGGATTCCGTGTTACTTATGATAGCCTCATCTGACCACAAACTATTGGGACAGTGGCAGGGCCCCTGTACCGTGGTTGAAAAAGTGACCCCAGTGACCTACCGTATTGAGACAGACGCAAACGTCAATCTGCTTAAAAAATGGGAGGGGCCCCTCCCCGTACTTGTAGGTATGTCGGCAAGACAAATTCCCCTGTTTGACCAATGTATTGACCATGACTTACCTTCCAATCTGAGGGAAAAATTGGTAGATGTCCTCTATCCCTTACGAGAAGTATTTTCCCAGTCCCCAGGAAAAACGTCCCTACTAGAACATACCATCAAAACCCTTCCAGGAAAAAAGGTGCGCCTCAGACCCTATCGGATACCCAAGGCCCGTAGGAACACTATTAGAGAAGAGGTCCAGCAAATGTTAAAAATAGGTATTATTGAACCATCGGTAAGCGAATGGAGTTCGCCTATTGTCTTAGTGCCGAAGCCGGATGGATCGGTGCGTTTTTGCATAGACTTCCGGGAAGTGAACAAAATATCAGAGTTTGACTCCTATCCCCTCCCCAGAGTCGATGAAATGATTGAACGAATGAGTAAAGCCAAGTACATCAGCACCTTGGATTTGTGCAAGGGATACTGGCAAATCCCACTAAGAGAACGAGATAAAGAGAAAATGGCCTTTTCCACCCCTGACGGGTTGTACCAGTTTACAGTGTTGCCATTCGGGTTACACGGGGCCCCCGCCACTTTCCAAAGAGCCATGAATCTCATTTTACAACCCCATGAGAAATACGCTGGAGCCTATATAGATGATATTGTCATCTATAGTGAAACATGGGATCAACACCTGGATCATCTATACAATGTAGTTGAGGCCCTAGGGTGTCACGGACTAAAAATCAACCCTGCCAAAAGTCATCTAGCAGCACAAACCATCAGGTATCTGGGGTATATGTTAGGGGAGGGAGTCATCAGACCTCAAAATAACAAGCTAACGGCCATTTCTCAAATACCTTTTCCCAAAACCAAACAGGACCTCCGAGCATTTTTAGGCATTCTCGGATACTACCGTAGGTTCATCCCCAACTTCTCTCAGACTGCTGCACCCCTGACAGACTTATTGCAGAAAACGGTAAAAACAGAAACCATCTTACGGCATCCAAATCCTGAAGTGATCCAGGCGTTTGATACCTTAAAAGCCTCCCTTACCTCCAAAACCGTTCTTCCGAGCCCTGATTTTATTACTCCCTTTCATTTTGCAGAGAGATGCCTCAGACAAAGGTCTTGGGGCGGTGTTGTCCCAAAGGACACCCCAGGGAGAAGAGAAGCCCATTCTGTATGTAAGCCGGAAGCTGTTCCCTAGAGAGAAAAACTATGCCGTTATAGAAAAAGAAGCCCTTGCCATCAAGTGGGCAATCGAAACCCTGAGATACTACCTAGAGGGACGTGAATTTACATTATATACAGACCACGCCCCATTGGAATGGTTGGCACGCAATAAAGGCAACAACGAGAGGGTGTTGAGATGGTTTTTAGCCCTACAACCGTGTAGGTTCCAAACCAAACATCGAAGAGGGATAGACCAGGTAAACGTAGACTTCCTATCACCATATCCTCAGGAAACGAACACTACTAGAAGGACAGCAAGGGAAAAGGGATGTAAGGCGGCCCCCTTGAGACCCCGAAACATACCCAAACCTCCAGATCGTTGTGCTCGAGTCGGCTCTCCACAGGAGACTGGGACCCGGAAGCATAACACCAACAGCATGGCCGCCGAGAGGATAATCCCGCCCACCTATCGTGTATCCATGCAGGAGAGAAGACAACGGAGTGACGTCACGGGAGTGGGAGGCGCTGACCCCGGAAGCATCGACAGGGAGAGAGAGAAAAAGGACTGGCCCAACGAGGAAGAGAACGCGAATCAAGGAGACGGAGACGGAGGTTGAGTGTAGGCGATCGGGTGGAAGATTCAGGAGGTGGCGTCGAAGAAGAGGACAGGACCGCAGCTGAAGAGGAAGACGAGCGGTGGAGCGAGGAGTGGTGGTGCCCACCGGAGGATGCTGGAGAGCGGCCGCAACTCAAGAGAGTTGCAGCGGAGCCAGTGAGTGCCTACAGGGAGAGTGAGAGGAGGGAAGGGACCGCGGGTGATGGGAGGGAACCTGGCACATCGGGAGGAGCAACGGAATAGCAGACACAAAAAGCTGGCAGTATTCTCCCACATTTTCTCCCTTAATACCCTGGGCTCCAAAACTGTGCACTCTTTTCCCTAAAACTCCCCCCCCCTTTGCAACTTACTCCTGGTTTAAAAAGGAGAAGTGCTGAGACAGGGATTTAAAAAGAAGTGAAAACTCAGGAGCGGACAGCCCTGAGAAGACACCCACTCGGAGAGTGTTGTTTCTTAAATAATTTTTCTTTATGTATCTTGGACTACTGGCTATTCTTTCCCAAAAGCACAACCCACATTTCCTTCTTCCTATTTTTTTCTTTTACACCGGTCGGGTGTGGTGACGGGTAAACAACTTTCAAGCCCTATGACTTATCAATGACTGATCGCTCCTTTCTCTCTCCATTTATGAGCCTCCGGGGAAGACCACTGGACCAAGAAGACGGAAGACGAGACTGAGGACATCGGCCCTTGTATCCTGGGAGAAGAAACTTGATGAAAGGAGGATCTTGTTATGCCATCTCTCCCCCAAGACTTTGTACACCTTTAAATAAACCTTCACAATTAAGAAGTATATATAGCCTCCGCGTCTGTTCATCCGGCCCGCGCTCCCACAGGCCTCTAAGTTCTTTATGTTGGGGTCTTGTTTAGAGGACATTATGAGAGGTTCTGATTCGTCCTCTGACTCTACTTGCAAACAGTATTATTATAAGCCTATTGTAAATGTTGCATCACACATAATTGTAGCCTCTGGTCCTTACATAGAATGAAAAACACACTAGCATTCGCATCAAGAATTTTCAATTCTATTAAGGACACAGAGGCGAGGATCATCCCACCCATTGCAGTGATTGTTTGATCAAGCTATAACTGTATAATGTTGATGTTAATCCCAGCTTTGTGTAATTAGCTGGTTATGTATACAGATATTACTCTTCTCTTTTTCTTGGCAGGTTCAGACCAGAAGCAGAACTGAGTTTTTGGCAACATTCTTGTTGATGAACAAGATTTTCTGCAATGGCTGTAGGAAAGTGCCCCTTTTGCGTTGTTACCCCCTACGTCTTGTCTGACATCTGATGCATTTTGACTTGATGTGCCCTGGGGCCCTGCCAAGCAGGTTCCCAGGGCCTGTGTTCTTTCCCAAAGCTGTACCTTTGTACCCACAATTGGCACATCTCTGGCCACAGGTAAGCCCTTTGTAAAAGGTACCAAGGGTACCAAGGGCACTGTGACAGGGGAAGGCCTCTAAGGGCTGCAGCACCTATTGTGCCACCCTTAGAGGCCCTGTACCTTAACAACCACACACTGCCATTGCAGGCTGCGTATTTTGGTGCAGAGAACAGTGAAGAGTCGACATGGCACACATCCCTGTGTGCCATGCCTGCAATCCACTGTCTGTGGCCTAGGTAAGCCACCCCTCTAGCAGGGTGCACTAACCCATAGGTGAGGGTACAGTTGCACGAGCCCTGTACCCCTACAGTGCCTAAGTCCATTCTTAGACATTGTAACTGCAGTAAAGCCATAAAGAGTATATGGTCTGGGAGTTGGCCATTACAAACTCCACAGCTCCATAATGGCTTTACTGAAAACTGGGAAGTTTGGTAGCAAACGTCTCAGCACATTAAACCCACACTGATGCCAGTGTGGGATTTAATGTAAAAGGCACTCAGAGGGCATTTTAGAGATGCCCCCTGAAAAACGGCCGGGCCTGGTGTGGTTCCTGAATGGCTGCCTGCCATTTGCCACCATCAGACAGGTTTCTGGGCCCTGGTAGGCTCTCTGGGTCCAGAAACAAAGCCTATCCTGGGCTTGGTCCACAAAGGGGAAGCTTCAAAGGCCTATCGCCTTTGTAAGC
This sequence comes from Calotriton arnoldi, assembly GCA_963921515.1. Classification (NCBI taxonomy): domain Eukaryota; kingdom Metazoa; phylum Chordata; class Amphibia; order Caudata; family Salamandridae; genus Calotriton; species Calotriton arnoldi. The sequence continues at coordinate 960,434 of CAWUFW010006532.1, read as the reverse complement.
TGTCCCTGCCTTTTGCTGCCCCCAGCAACTGGCTCCCACCGGTTCTGACCCCCACTTTGGATGGAAGTTAGGAGGAGAGGTGTGCCTACCTTTGCCAACCCCACCCCTCAGTTGGGGGAGGCGAGGTGAACCACACATCTAAGTCCCCTCCATCTTGAAGATGAGGGGACCCAGTCAATTAGGAAAAGGCTCATGCCCTCTCCAACTGGAGGGTTGCATAATAGGGGGTGTACTCACCCCAAGGAAAGGACACATTGGTCCCGACCTGCACACCCCTGTAAAGGACCCTAAATTTAGTATTTAGGGGCGACCCTGAACCTTGCCTCCTCAGATTGGAGGAAGAAGGACTGAAGAGCTGTGCTAACCCGGGAAGAAGAGGACACCAACTGCTTTGGCCACAGCCCTACCTGCCTGTCCCAACTGCGACCTGACTACAGCGGAAACCCAGCGTGTCCAGCATCCAGCAGCCCCCCAGAGCCCGGAGGACCTGCCCTGCACTCGACTTAAAGACTCTGTCTCCTGTGAGCACCGGATTTGCGTAAGCAAAGACTTCCAACACAGAACCCAGCTACAGGCGGCTCCACAGTTCTGCACCTGATGCCCATTCCCGAGTTCGAGTGGCTGAACACCACGAGGAGGTCTCCTTAGTGATCTTGACCTGGAATCTGGTGATCCCCAACCTCCTTCAAGCTTCAAGCTGACGCCTGCAGCCTCAACCTGACGGGACCCCCTGACAGCTGGTAAAAAAAAAACAGACACCCCAGCACCCGACACCCCACGACCTCGGGTGTCCCAGCCGACAGTGTCCAGGCATCCCACAATAATCCAATTTACCTCTCCAGTCAATGATCGCCTCCGGGAAGTCTCCTCGACCTAGCCTGCAGCATTCCAAACCGGAGATCTCCATTGAAATCCACAGGATGCCTCACTGCATCCGGCTGCCTCCGTGCCTCTGGTGGTGCAGCTCCTGTGCTGACTGTTGGCCCCTGCAGTGCTAATCCTAACCCCAGGAGTTTAGCACCCACAGCCGAGTGGCCTGCTCATGAGCAGTCCCTGACCGAAGGCCCCCTTAGCCCCATTGGCTAACATTGGGCCCCTGCACTCTTCACCTGGCTGCCCCAGTGCCGCTGGTGGTGCAATTTGAGTGCCTACGTGGACCTTGGAGAACCTTGGTCCTAACCCCCAAAAATCATACTTGTAAGTTATTTACTTACATGTAAACTGTTAACACTCTTTATCCCATAGGAACCAATGTGTGAGTTTTCTGTTCCTAAAAAATGTCTGTTGACCTGTGTTTTGTATGAAAGAAAAGTAGCTGTGTCTTAAACTTGAAAAAGTCCTACTTACCTTTGTATTGTAGGATCCACGGTGTGATATCTAGGCATATCACCCCGAATAGTCAATGTAATCCAAAAGTAACGCAAAAGTAATCGAAAGTAATTTCTATGTAATTTAAACTGTTTTCAAGACAAACCTGTAACAATTGCAAATCCATTCCCAATTGCATTACCTTGTAAAGTTTTACAATTGCAAGTACATTTTACCTACCTGTACCAAGTCCTGCTTGGTTCTAGAAATAAAACATAATATACCTTTTTTATCCTTACCCAATTGGTCTGGATTCTGTCTCTGTGCGTATGTAATCAGCCCTTGATTTAGTGAATACAATAAATGCTTAACACACCCTCCTGAGAAGCCTAACTGCTTGCCCACACTACCACAAAGAGAGCTGTTAGTGTTTATCTAATTTTGCCTCTGCTGTACCTCTGAGGACCCCCTGGACCCTGTGCACACTATACCTTACTTTGGTATAGTATATACGGAGCCAGCTTCCTACAATGGTGGATCAGTGGTGGAATGTAAAGCATGATTTATTGTACTAACTTAGTCAACACGTGATCACACAACAAGAATCTCTTGTCTGGCGATGGAGTGTTCGAAGGACTGTTGGAGCCTTTGCTGTTGGATTCTTTGAAATGTTTGGAGTTTGTTAAGCTGTGTGGACTTATTCTGCAAAGAAAGAGGAGGAGTTCTCATGGGCTGTCCATGATATATGGGATGGTGGGCTCTGATTGCCTGATATACTTATGGAAAATGTAGTTTTTGTGTTTACTTTGTTTTGATTGGCTGCTGAAAGTTTTGCAGTAAAGATAGAGAAGCATAATCCTCGCCTCCATGTTCTTAATAGGAATGAAAATTCTTGAAGCGACTGCTAGAATTTTTATTTTCCTCTGCAGAAATTATGCAAAATGCCCAAAAATGACATGTTATGATGCAAAATGCCATTACAGCACCACATATAGGAGATGGACGAGCAGAGACCTTTTTTGCTATAAAAAAAAGTGCAATTTGTGTTGGTTTGGTATTCCTTTGGCAGCATTTTTACCCAAACAAAATCTCGTTTACGTGGCATATGAGGCATTACACAATACAATCCTAATGCAAAGTGCTGGAAATTATGCAGATTACACTAGAATAAAGGAAAGTTCACCTGGGTTTACAAAATTCTACTGTTATATCCTATTCTGTTGATATTTAGCTACCAAATTCCATAGTCCTTGAGAGTTCTAAAGAGCTTTCTCGGCTCTTGAGAGAGAAGCTGCTCCATATGTATAATTAATATAGCGCTTCGTAGACCGTACGAGAATACTGAAGCACTTTGATTTTCATAGGGTTCCCATGCTTGTTAAATCTTCAAGGAAAAAATTGTATTGTTGCATTTATATAGTGCATCCTACCACTGTTTGGGGCACTGAAGTGCTACCCACATGGATAACAAGCAATGCCATGCAGAATGGGTGGTTAGACAAGAGTTGTGTATAGTTGTGAGCCTATGTGGGAAGTATTTTGGTGGTGTGCAAGAGTGACCAGGCGGGTGCTGTTATCTTATCTGTGGCCACAGCACTTCATAGTATGATGGTGGGAAAAAGTAATTGATAGAGCAAGTAGGGTTAGCAGATTTTCACAAGTAAAAAAAAACAGGACATGCTGCCAACACAGAGGAACTACAGTCCTGCCAACATTATAGAAAAGTGACTACAATTTGATTGCGAACACAGAAGAACTTAAATTGTGTTGCCAACATAGAAAGTGCCAAATTTAACTGTTAAAGCACTTTATTTTCTGTAAGAGACAGTTTGTCTTGGCATAACCAATTGTTCACTCAGCAACTAATGACATACATATTGGCTACATACTCTTAAATGGCCTGCTTGGTTACACCAAACAATTGTTTCCAAGTACAGTAACTCCACCTAGGCCTCTATATGTTCCTCCTATCAAGTTGTTTATGCTATGCCTCAGAGCAATATCAGTCATTCCAATGTAAACATTTACATTGTGGTAGTTCAATCAATCAATCGGTATTTGTTAAGCGTGACTACTCACCCGTGCGGGTCTCAAGGCACTGGGGTGGGGGGGGAGGGGTGGGCTGCAGGTCCATCTGGGCTTTGAGGTTCAGTCGAGGAGCCAGGTCTTGGGATCCTTCCTGAATTGGGTCAGCGATGGGGATAGCCTGAGGTGGAGAGGCAGGGTGTTCTAGGTTTTTGGGGAGAGGTAGGAAAAGAATCTTCCTCCGGTCCTGGTCTTGCTGGCCTGAGGGACTGTGGCAAGGGACAGTTGGGCGGAGAGGAGGTGTCTGGTGGGTACGTGGAATGAGAGTCGGTGGTTCAGGTAGGCTGGTCCGGCGACGTGGAGGGCTTTGTAGGCATGTTTGAGGAGCTTGAAGGTGACTCTTTTGTTGACTGGGAGCCAGTGGAGTTCTCGTAGGTGTTCAGAGATGTGGCTGCGGCGGGAGATGTTGAGGACCAGTCTGGCTGCAGCTTTTTAAACTTTCTGTAGTTTCCTGAGGAGTTTCTGGGTGACGCCTGTGTAGAGTGCGTTGCCGTAGTCGAGTCTGTTGCTGATGAGTCCGTGGGGGACTGTTTTTCTGGATTCGGTGGGGATCCATCTAAATGTCTTTCGAAGTAGGCGAAGTGTGTGGAAGCATGATGAGGAGACGGCATTGATCTGATGGTTCATTGTGAGCGAGGAGGCCAGTATGATGCAGAGGTTTCGTGCGTGGTCCGTGGGTGGGGTTCCCAATGCGGTGAGCCACAAGGAGTCGTCACAAGCTGAGGGGGTGAGTCCCAGGATGAGGACTTCGGTCTTGTCCGAGTTGAGCTTGAGGCAACTGTTTTTCATCCAGGTGGCAACAACCTTCATCCCGCTGTGGAAGTTGGTTCTGGTGGTTGTGGGTTCTTTGGTGAGGGAGAAGATCAGTAGGTTGTCATTGGCGTAGGAGATGATGTTGAGTCCGTAGTTCCCGACGATGGTCATGAGTGGAGCCATGTAGACGTTGAAGAAGGGGACTCTGCAACCAATCTCCGTGGGCTCTGAGAGGAACGATGGTAGTGTGACTCGCTGTGTTCTACCGGTGAGGAAGAAATTGATCCAGTCCAGGGCTTTGTTGTGGATGCCGGTGTCGTGGAGTCTCATGCTTAGGGTGCGGTGGGAGACGGCGTAGAAGGTGGCCGAGAGGTCTAGGAGGATGAGGGCTGCTGTTGTCCCTGGTCAAGGAGGGAGCAGATGTCATCAGTGGCAGCGAGGAGTGCGGTCTTGGTGCTGTGGTTGCTTCGGAAGCCGGATTGAGAGGAGTCCAGGACGTGGTTTGCTTCGATGAATTCAGAGAGTTTGGCATGGATGACCTTCTTGATGACCTTGGCTGGGAAGGGGAGCAGGGAGATGGGTCTGAAATTCTTGAGCTCTGTCGGATTGGCAGTTGGTTTCTTTCGCAGAGGGATGATCTCGGTGTGTTTCCAGGCGTCGGGGAAGGTGGCGGTCTCGATGGAGCAGTTGATGGTGCGGCGGAGCTCAGGGGTGATGGCAGTGGCTGCTCTATGAAAGATGTGGTGCAGGCATGGGTCCAAGGGGGGTCTGGAGTGAATGCTCTTCATGGACTTGAGAGGGTCGTCAGTGGTGAGCGGGGTCTAGTTGAGCAGGATCTGTTGGGGGCACTGTCATCGTATGTGGTGGTGGTGGAAGTGATGGGCGGGTCTTGGGTGTCGAAGCTGTCGTAGATCTGCTTGATCTTGTGGTGGAAGTAGGTGGCCAGTTTGTTGCAGAAGTCTTGGGAGGGTGGGACGTCCATGGTCTCGCTGTTGGGCCTGGCAAACTCCTTAACAATGGCAAAGAGTTCTTTGCTGTTGTGTGAGTTCATGTCTATTCTGTCCTGGAGGGCCATTTTCTTTGTGGTTTTGAGGAGGAAGTGGTGTGCGGTGATTGCGGCTTTAAGGTTGTGTGGGTTTCTGGGGTTTTGTTGCTCTTCCATTTCTTCTCTAGTCATCTGCAGGTGCGCCTGGACTCGTGGAGGGTGGAACTGAACCAGCTGGCTTTCTTGGAGTGTTGTTGTCACGTGCCTTCTTGAGGGGTGCCAGAGTGTCGGAGCAGTTGGAGATCCATTGGTGGAGGTTGTGTGCTGTGGTATTGGCGTCGGCGGTGTGGTAGTGCTGAGGGAGGCGGTGAGATGTTCTTCAGTGACCTTGTTCCAGGTACGGCCGGGGGGGATGCAGGGGGTGGTGAGGGCATTGCTGTGTGGTGGGTTTGGTGAAGTGCACGCAGTGGTGGTCGGTCCAGAGGAGTTTGGTGGTGTGGCTGTAGGTGACATTTCGTCTGGCGTAGAAGATGGGGTAGAGCGTGTGTCCTGCTTCATGGGGATGGAGCGGTGACTAGCTGCTTAAGTCCTATGTTGGCGAGGTTCTCCAGAAGGGATGCAGTGTTCTTGTCATCGGGGTTGTCCAGGTGAAGTTAAGGTCGCAGAGTAGGATGTAATCGGTGGATGCAAGACCCTGGTGTGCGATGAAGTTGACAATGGTGTTAGTGAAGAGCGGGTGGGGGCCAGGAAGTCTGTAGATGAGAGTGCCGCGGAGGGTGGTGTTGGTCTGGATCTGGAAGTGGAGGTGTTCTATTGTTGTCGTTGAGTCTTCCAAGTGGGTGGTCAGGCGGAGGGTGTTTTTGTGGATGATGGCAATACCTCCTCCTGGTCGGTTGGCGCGGTCCTTGAGGGTGATCTTGTAGTCGTCGGGGATGGCGGTGGCAATGTTCGGGCCAGAGCTAGAGTTTGTCCAGGTTTCCGTGAGGAAGGCAATGTCGGGAGGGACGGATTTGAGGAGGTCCCAGATTTCTGTGGCGTGTTGGTGGAGGGAGCACATGTTTAGGAGGATGCAGCTGAGCCGGTCGGGTCCACTGTTGGTCAGTGAGGCGGCAGGAGGGGCTGGAGTGTGGAGGTGGGACAGATTGCAGCTGCAGTTTTGGCAGGAAAAAGGTCCCTGGGTGTCCTTCGGCGACGTGAGGTGGCAGGTGGCGTGGCGTCTGGTGTTGAGGGCGAGGAGGGTGCTGGTGTCGTATCGGTGGAAGGTCCGAGGACGAGGATCCGTGGCGCTGGGCACGGTCCAGGTGCGGACAGGTACAGACGGGCTTGCTGTTTTTATGCACCAGCGGTGTGGCCACACAGCGGCCGCCATTAAGTAGTGTACGGGAGGCTGGACAGCAGGGAGGTGGGAAACGCGGGAAAGTGGCACTGGAGGGGGCGGGGGCATGGAGATCCTAGTGGAAGGGGCAAAGCACGGCAAAAAGGCACAAGGAGAAAAAAAGGAAAAGTGCAAAGGGTGAAAGGGGCAGAAAAGCCAGGAAAAAACTGAAAAAGAGAGACAGAGGGCATTCCAGCAGCAGAGCAGTGACATTTTACCACTAAACCACCAGGGATGAGGGAAAAAAGCAGAAAAGCCAGAAAAAGGCAGAAAAAAGAGAGACAGAGGACAGTCCAGCAGCAGAGCAGAGGCGCTCTACCACTAGACCACCAGGGATGAGACTCAGGCGGGTACCTGCGGGTGGAGGAGGGCCTCGAACCACTAACCCGAGGGTCAAAATATCAGCAGCAGGGAGCTCGGGGCAGCAGCTACCAGGCAGAGCTGCTGAAGGAAGGGAGCAGTCCACTGAAAGGTCAGTGGATTGCACCTTCACCGTGCAGCGGCCGCCATTAAGTAGTGTGCGGGGGGGCTGGACAGCGGGGAGGTGGGAAATGCGGGAAAGTGGCACTGGAGGGGGGCAGGCCGTGGGGGATCACAGAGGCAAAGCGCGGCAAAAAGGCACAAGGAGAAAATAGGAAAAGGGTGAAAGGGACAGAAAGAAAAGGAAGAATAGCCAGGAAAAAGCAGAAAAAAAGAGAGACAGAGGGCAGTCCAGTAGCAGAGCAGAGACCCTCTAGAACTAGACCACCAGGGATGAGGTACAGACGGGTGCCTGTGGGTGGAGGCAGGCCTCGAACCACTGATCCGAGGGTCAGAAGATCAGCAGCAGGGAGCTCGGAGGCAGCAGCTACCACGCGGAGCTTCGCATGTAATGGAGCAGTCCACTGAAAGGTATTTTAAAATCCTACTACTGTCACTCCATGCTAATCCAATGTAAGCAAGAATCCATAAAATTTTAAAAATGAATACTTTTTTTTAAAGAAAACACTCCAGGAAAACAACAATTCTTAATCCAACTAAATACCCTTAAACATCTGAAAAAGACAAAAATTTCCCCCAAAGTAAAGGGGGAAAGAAATGTAGGAAATGTTTCTAAGTTTAAATTGGCAGCCCAAGCCCCTCCCTACATTCCAGGGCGAACTTTGTCAATGCCCATAAAAATCAAAATGTTTCAATTCAAAATAAAAAATGTGATAAACCAAAAGTAAAATCGCAGCTTACTATGTTGTAAATTGAAAACAGAAATGTAAAAAGCTCCCAACACTGAGAAAAAAAATTGGTATCTGGTAACTGCAATGTCTGACAACATGAATAGGGGAAAAGGTTTCAAAATACAAACAAAACATTGAGAAAAACAATATTGTTTAACTTAACGAATCTCCCTTAAAGTATCCCTACAATAATGGTACTCTTCAAAATGTTTTTTATTAAAAATTTATTTTACTGACCTCTGCTGGTCATTTTCTATCAAGAAAGTTAAATAGAGGTAGTTGCCAGAAAAATTAAAAAAAGAAAGTCCCTAAGCAGAAAGCAATTCTGGTATTTTACAGACCTCTACTGGTTGTTTTCTATCAAGACAGTTAATTAGAGGCAGTTGAACAAGCAGAAAGCAATTCTGGTATTTTACTGACCTCTACTGGTCGATTTTTATCAAGACAGTTAAATAGAGGCAGTTGAACAGTAAAAAAGTCCTTAAGCAAAGGCGGAAGCAGACAAGTCCTGGGGCTGATCTCCAGATCCCACAAAGTACATACAACAGATCTTCCATACAGCGCAAGCGTTGTCTAGTCTCAACCTAAAAAGGACTATTATTCGCATAGAAATTAATTGCAATATGTGAGAAAATGGTTTAAAAAGTAATTTGCAGTGAACATTTAAGTTTATGTTTTTATATAAACAAATTCTTTTTGTAAATAAAATGTTTTTTATTAATGTTTTTGGATATTTTTTGTTTTATGTTTCCATTTAAATTTTGTTATACTAAAAGAATTGATATTTTTAAATATTGACATATGCATATGTTTAATTTTAAAAACGCATTCGTAAATTTGCAAATATTTTGTATTTTTGTAAAAACTTTATAACAATTCCCCCTAGAGTACCTTTCTTTTTAAAAATATACCATTCTTAACATTAAAAGTTTATATCCAAATTTAAAATACTTCCCCCCCTGGGCCCCTAAACCCCTGGCATCCCACTTCTAAATAATCAAATCCATAATTTTTAGATTAACATTATAAATGACCATAATAAAACATAATTAAAAAATAATCTTCACAGCTATATGTCTTTGAGTATCAATTGTTTTTTTAAACCATTGTTAACATTAAAATGTTATACCCACAGTTAAAATACCCCCCACCCTGGACCCCTAAACCACTGCCATCCTATTCCTAATTAATCAAATCCATAGTTTAAAAAAAAAATTAAAGTAACAGTAATTATTACATAAAGGCACTTTTTAAAACATTCAGTGAAAAATATACTCCTTAAAATAACGTTTAGGTATTGAGACTAAATTGAAATTCAATTATTCTAATTGGGGGCGCCCCCAAACACCCTTTTTACCCATTACATCCTATTACTCAAAAATTCTCCTTTAACCCATTAAATATTATTACATAAATATTCACTTTTGGGGGGGTAAGCCCCGTCCCAACCTCCCTTTTTAGGTCTCGCCTAGTCAGCGCATGCGCTGCCTTGTTGAGACATGCAGTATATGCTTTAGTGAGGGAGTCTCCGCCTCCCTTTCCTATTTGTTTTTGAGTGTGTCTTTCAAAATGTCTTACTTGCTATTGGGTTAGCGTGTTTTATGTCCCTCCTTTTTTCCTGTTTGGCATGCCTATGGCTATTGGCCCCTTTACTGGTGTTAGTGCATTTTTTTTGTGTCTGTTGTTTTTCGTGGATCTCTTTTTTTTTTACTTCAATGCAAGCTAGTTTCAGTTTTATTCGCGCGAGGCAATGTTTTTTTTTTATTTGAGCCGCTGCTTGCCCGTCCTTTTTGCTCGTGCTTGTTTGCTCCCTCCTCTCAGCGGTGGGTGGAGATGGCACTGTGCTTCGCATTACAGAGACTCGGCTGCAGCGGCTCCCGCTTACTGCGCCCATTGTCTCCCGGAGCCTCTACTCGTCCCTGCCAGTCGCCGGCATTGCATCCTCCTCCCTGACCACCTCACCACTGCTCCGCGCTAATGGATTTATCAGTGGCCGCTGGGTGTCTGCCGCCGCCACCTTCCCAGTTCTGGACCCAGCCAGCGGAACCGAGCTGCTGCAAGTGTCGGACTGCGGGCTTCCGGAGACCTGGGAGGTGGTGAGCGCTGCTTAAGACTTGTTAAAATAGCTACACCAATAAAGTTAACAAGCTTTAATTTGGAAGCACAGCCCTTGATCCTAGGCACCGCTGGATGGGCAATGTTTTTTTTTTGTTTTTACACATTTTTTTATTAGCAGCTGCTTACTGTTTTCCGTCTTTTTCAAGATTACATTTTATCGTACTGTGTTGTTTTACAGCCAAGCGCGGCATGTTGTTAAAGTGCAAAATGTTTCAGCCTTGTTACACACGCATTGCTGTACGAAGACGGAGACAGCAGCGCTATCCCTTGAGATACCATGTAAACAACACACAGTGCTCTGCGAGGAATAAGACAGCAGCGCTATCCCTCGAGATACCACATACACACGCAGTGCTCTGCGAGAAAGGAGACAGCAGCACTATCCCTTGAGATACCACATACACATGCAGTGCTCCGGCGGAAGGAGACAGCAGCACTATCCCTTAAGATACCACATACACATGCAGTGCTCTGCGAGGAATAAGACAGCAGCGCCATCCCTTGAAATACACACACAGTCCTCTGCGAGGACGGAGACAGCAGCGCTATCCCTCAAGATACACACACAGTGATGTGCGAGAGCAGAGACAGCAGCGATATCCCTCAACATACACACACAGTGATGTGCGAGGACGGAGACAACAGCGCTACCCTTCGAGATACCACATACACACGCAGTGCTCAAATGGGCAATGTTTTTTTTTTGTCTAAGCCGCTGCTTGCCCGTCCTTTTTGCTCGTGCTTGCTTGCTCCCTCCTCTCAGTGGTGGGTGGAGATGGCTCTGTGTATTCTAGACAGAAATACAATTTCTTTTATTAGCAGCTGCTTACTGTGTCTCCGTCTGTTAGACCCGGTATCCCTGGTTGGCTGAGGTAGGTACCTTAGGCCAAATAGGGACCCTCGTTCTCACGTCAGGGAAAGGAAGGACACCTTCGCAGATAGCCCCCGCTCACCCCCTTGGTAGCTTGGCACGAGCAGCCAGGCTTATCTTCAAGGTAAATGTGTAAAGTATTTGCAATCACGCTCACAGCAACACAATGATGACACCACAAATGGACTCCACACAAGTTTTATAAAAACGAGTATAAATTTATATAAAAAAGATATACGATAAGACCACACGATATAAATCCAACATATGCGTATTTGTACTATTCTTCCTGGCCGGTTGTTAGGCCAGCCAGCCCTTGTAAGTTCTGGCGATATTAATGAGCACTTCTAAACGTTCCACTACAGTCCTAATACAATGCTATGCAGTTCAAAATGCTAGAATCAGGCACTTTGCAATGTAACAATAATGCAACTCGTAATGCTAGAATGAGGCACTTTGCAATGTAAAAATAATGCAATCAGGTAGTTCGTTATGCAGAAACAATGCAATGCGTAATACGCTAATCAGGTAGTTCGTTATGCAGAAACAATGCAATGCGTAATACGCTAATCAGGTAGTTCGTTATGCAGAAACAATGCAATGCGTAATACGCTCCAGCACCGTTCACGGTGCCTCAGGCGGTCTCTCCGCCACTCATATTACTCTCCGTCAGCCTCTGTCAACAGTTGCCCCCCACACGGGTATGATGTGAACAAAGAGTACAACTCCGCACTCCGGCCCCGGTACTGCCACACCTCTGGCAAGTACGGGCCGCGATACGAGCCGAAGCAGAGGCTCACACTGCAGAAAGGAGAGAGGCCGAGAGCGTCTCCTTCCGAGCCCGCACCCCGCCCCAGGCGTCCACACGTTACCTGGGGGGTGCGACCTCACTCTCCTCTCCTCTTCCCGCGACTTGGGCCTCCGATGCAATCTTTGTCAATTCCGGGCAGTGGGACTCGGGCCCCTCCCTCGACGAGGTTGGCTCGAAGTCCCGCTCTGGCAACGGCGGGCTCGGGCCGGCGGCTCGGCTCCTCCGGGGCTGCCGATCTGGGCTGCTGATGCTACGAAGATCTCAGGCTGCAACAGGGCACATGCACACAGCGTCGCTGAGACTCACTTGAGCTTCGGGTGCACGATCACAGGGCACTCCTCACAAAGGTCTCAGGCTGCACGAAGCACACGCACACAGCGTGGCTGAGACTCACTTGAACTCCGGGGGCACGATAACAAGGCAATCCTCACGAAGGTCTCAGGCTGCACAAAGCACACGCACACAGCGTCGCTGAGACTCACTTGGACTCCAGTGCACACGATAACAGGGCAATCCTCACGAAGGTCTCAGGCTGCACAAAGCACACGCACACATCGTCGCTGAGACTCACTTGGACTCCGGTGCACACAATAACAGGACAATCCTCACGAAGCACACGCACACAGCGTCGCTGAGACTCACTTGGACTCCGGTGCACACGATAACAGGACAATCCTCACGAAGGGCTCAGGCTGCAAAAAGCACACGCACACAGCGTTGCTGAGACTCTCCTGGAAACTTTTGTGTTCCTGAGTTTCCGCAACAGGGAGCCAGCTCACCTCGGGCCCTTGGGGATAAGTTACTTCCGGACACACCACACAGCAAAGTCCTTTCAAGCAGGGGGACACAGCACACAGCAAAGTCCCTTCAGCCTCTCCTTGGTTAAAGCAGCAAACTGCTGACCAGCCCCAGAACACACAGCAAGGGTCAGTCCTTTAGTCTCTTCAGCTGTTTCTTCCTTGGCAAAGGTTCCTCTTGACCACAAGTAGCTTCAGTCTTGTTCAATCTTGATCAAGCCATTTCTCCAAAGTTCAGGGGCTTCAGCTCTCATAGTTATACCCCTAAATGTCTTTGAAGTCTTTGTGTTCAGGGGGGCACTGACCCCAGTTCAAACCAGTTCTGGGTGCCTCCCTGCCAGTGACACCTTTATTCCTTTGATAGTGGGGGTCTGGATCCTCAATCACTCAGCAGGGGCCGGAGCCATTGGTTTATGGCTGCAGCCCAGGCCTCTTCACCTCTAGGGGCTACTCCTCCCCCTTATACTCCAGATGCAGGTCAGCCTGTTGCTGTCTCACCTCCTCCCCTGGGTCAAGACATTCCCCAGATCCTATCACTTTCAAATCCAGACAGTCAATCCACATCCAGGCAGAGACACACAGAAATGTTAGAGCACAAAAACCCAGCCACTTCTAAAAGAGTGGCTTCTAAACACACAATGCAGACACCACCTTCATAAAAAGATGTGTTATTACATTGTGAGTTCAGGCACACTAAACTTCACCTCTCCATCTTAAGCCTTTGGGGAGATAGGCTGGAAAACATATTACACAGCCTCCCCATGTTATCCTATGGGCAAGATGGCCTTTTCAAAGTGATAAAAGAAATGGAGATTATTTCACTGTCAGGACAAGGTACACACCTTAGTACATGTCCTACCTTTCACATGCACTGCACCCTGCCCAGGGGGTACCTTGGACCTACCATAGGGGTGTCTGATGTGCATAGAAAGGGAAGGGTAAGGTCTGGCAAGTGGGTGCACTTGTCAGAACAACATGGCAGTTCAACAAACTGCGTGCAGGCACTACAGTGGCAGGCCTGAGTTCCCTCTTTAAGGCTACTTGTGTGGGTGGCACAATTTGTGCTGCAGGCCCACTAGTAGCATTTGCATTACCAGCCCTGGCACACATAGTGCACTTTACTAGGGAATTTACTAGTAAGGCAAACATACCAATCATGGACAACCAATTACCATTACACTTTATACAGGGAGCACTTGCACTTTGACACTGATTAGCAGTGGCAAAGTGTCCAAAGCATCTAAGTTGGCAAAGCAAAATCCATCACAGCACCAAAAATAGAGGAGGTAGAGGCAAATATTCAGGGGTAACCACGCCAAGAAATGCCAGGTCTAACACGTGTCCCCTCCAGCCGAAAAGTGGGGGGAACTACCCACCCTCATGGGAGTTCTCATCACTAAGGCGGAAAAATCTGGACAGACCATCAGCATTGGCGTGTTCTGTTCCCGGGCGGTGTTCCACCGTGAAGTCCATTCCCTGTAGGGAGATTGGCCACCTCAACAGTTTTGGGTTCTCACCCCTCATCTACATCAACCATCTGAGGGGCCTGTGGTCTGTCTGAACCAGGAAGTGAGCCCCAAACAAGTAAGGCCTCAGCTTCTTCAGTGCCCAGACCACAGCAAAAGCTTCCCTTTCAATTGTACTCCACCTCTGTTCCCTGGGAAGTAGCCTCCGGCTAATGAAAGCTACTGGTTGGTCCAAGCCCTCGTCATTCAGTTGTGAGAGTACCGCTCCCACACCATGCTCTGAAGCATCTGTCTGCACTACAAATTCCTTGGAGAAATCAGGCGCCTTGAGCACGGGCGCCGTGCACATGGCAGTTTTCAGGGCATCAAAAGCGGTCTGGCAGGCATCAGTCCAGATCACCTTCTTGGGCTGTTTCTTTGACGTCAGTTCTGTCAAGGGGGCAACAATGGTGCCATACCCCTTCACAAACCGTCGGTAATACCCAGTGAGTCCTAGAAAGGCCCTCACTCCTGTCTGGGTCTTGGGGGGTTCCCAAGCCAGAATGGTATCAATCTTTGCCCGTAGGGGCGCCACCTGGCCGCTTCCTACCTGGTGTCCTAAGTACACCACCGAACCCTGCCCTATCTGACACTTACTTGCCTTGATAGTCAGGCCTGCCCTCTGCAAGGCCCTCAACACTTCACAGAGGTGTCGCAAATGTTCCTCCCAACTGGAGCTAAACACAGCAATGTCGTCCAGGTAGGCGGCGCTGAATTCCTCCAGCCCACTCAGCACCTGGTTAACCAGTCTCTGGAAGGTGGCAGGGGCGTTCTTCAACCCAAAGGGCATAACTCTGAACTGGTAGTGCCCCTCTGGCGTTGAGAACGCTGACCTCTCTTTGGCCCCCTCGGTCAAGGCAATCTGCCAGTACCCCGACGTCAAGTCAAATGTACTGAGGTACTAGGCAGCTCCTAGCCGATCCACGAGCTCATCAGCTCTGGGGATAAGGGTGAGCATCAGTCTTGGTGACGGCATTGAGCCCACGGTAATCCACACAGAACCGGAGTTCTGGGGTGGCACTTGGCGCAGCAGCTTTTGGCACAAGGACCACTGGGCTAGCCCAAGGGCTGCTGGATGGCTCAATCACCCCAAGCGCCAGCATCTTGGAAACCTCCTCCTTGATGCTGGCCCTGACCTTATCAGCTGCTCTGTAACATTTTTGTTTTACAGGTAGACTGTCTCCAGTGTCCACATCATGGATGCACCAATGGGTGACTCCCGGGGTCAGGGAGAACAGGGAGGCGAACTGACCCAATACCTGGCGACAGTCCCTCTGCTGTTCCGGGGTCAGGGTAGGCGAGAGGTTCACCCCATCCACTGACCCATCCTTCTCCTTGGCTGACAGGAGGTCAGGAAGAGGTTCACTCTCCTCTTCTGCCCCATCGTCTGTAGCCAAGAGCATGGTCAGATCAGACCTCTCAAAGTGTGGTTTGAGGCGGTTCACATGGAGGACCCTCAAAGGGTTCCTAGGAGATCGTAAGTCAACCAGGTAGGTCACTTCGCTCCTGCGCTCCACCACCTCATAAGGCCCAGTCCACTTGTCCTGGAGCGCGCAAGGCTCCACTGGCGCCATCACCCACACTTTTTGCCCAGGTTGAAATTCGACCAGAGTGGCATTCTGGTCGTACCATCGCTTCATTTCTTCCTGGCTGGCTTCCAGATTCGCCTGAGCGAGTTGCCTGAAACGCCTAGTTTGGTTCCTGAAGGCCAGCATGTAGCTATATACATCCTGGGGGGGTTTACTAGGAGCCTTCTCCCAGCCCTCCTTCACCAAACTCAAGGGTCCTCCTACCGGGTGTCCATACAGGAGCTCAAAGGGACTGAACCCTAAGGACTTCTGTGGCACCTCTCGGTAAGCAAACAGCAGGCATGGTAAGAGGACGTCCCACTTACGCCTCATGGGTTTCTCAAGACCCATAATCATGCCCTTCAGGGTCCGGTTAAATCTCTCAACCAGACTGTTACCCTGGGGGTGGTAAGGGGTGGTGAACTTGTAGGTTACACCGCACTCCTTCCACAGAGATTTCATATACCTAGATATGAAATTAGTACCCCTGTCGGACACCACCTCTCTGGGGAACCCCATGCGGGAGAAAATCCCCATCAGTGCACGGCCCACCACGGGGGCTGTCACCGTCCGGAGAGGGATAGCTTCCGGGTATCGGGTGGCATGGTCCACCAAGACCAGGATGAACCTGTTGCCCATGGCCGTCTTGGGATCCAGAGGCCCCACAATGTCAATGCCCACCCTTTCAAAGGGGGTGCTGACTACAGGGAAAGGTTGGAGGGGAGCCTTGTGCTTCCTTCCACTCTTACCACTCGCCTGGTAAGTCTGACAGGTCCTGCAATGAGTATCAGAACTCTTGCGCATTTGAGGCCAGTAGAAGTGGGTGACAAGCCTCTCAAAGGTCTTGTCCTGCCCCAAATGTCCTGCTAAAGGTACGTCATGAGCCAACCCCAGTAGGAAGGCTCTGAAGCGCTGGGGTACCACCAGCGCACGGGCGGACCTAGGCTCAACAACCTTAGGCTCACTATAAAGCAGATCATTCTCCCAGTAAATCAAGTGTGATCCAGACTGATCACCTGCTGCCTGGTTTGCTGCCTGTTGCCGCAAACCCACAAGAGAAGGGCACTTCTTCTGCTCCTCACAGAATTCCTCCCTGGAGGGACCTCCCTCCTGCTGCCATTCGGTCAGCTCAGGTAGGTCCCTCAGTTCAGCTACTTGTTCCCCCGTAGGTTCCAGGGCATCCCCCTCAAAGGGTGCCTCCTCCTGGACCGTGGGAACTGTGGGGGCCGGTTTCCTGCACCCCCTGCCTCTTCTCTTCACGGCAGGCACCTGGCCACTGTTTCAGGCTCCAGGTCCTCTTGAACACCTTTACTGGCTACTTGACTCCTCTGAGACATGATGCGTGGCTTAAAGGTCGCTCAAAAATAGAACCAACAAATCAAAAACACAATATGTGGTTGTGTCGTGGTCTGCGCAAAACTTGTGATGTACACCAATTACTGTGAGTGAATTTGCAAATACACGTTTCAATCCCACACTGCTGGCCACCAAATGTTAGACCCGGTATCCCTGGTTGGCTGATGTAGGTACCTTAGGCCAAATAGGGACCCTCGTTCTCACGTCAGTGAAAGGAAGGACACCTTCGCAGATAGCCCCCGCTCACCCCCTTGGTAGCTTGGCACGAGCAGCCAGGCTTATCTTCAAGGTAAATGTGTAAAGTATTTGCAATCACGCTCACAGCAACACAATGATGACACCACAAATGGACTCCACACGAGTTTTATAAAAGCGAGTATAAATTTATATAAAAAAGATATACAATAAGACCACACAATATAAATCCAACATATGCGTATTTGTACTATTCTTCCTGGCCGGTTGTTAGGCCAGCCAGCCCTTGTAAGTTCTGGTGATATTAATGAGCACTTCTAAACGTTCCACTACAGTCCTAATACAATGCTATGCAGTTCGTAATGCTAGAATCAGGCACTTTGCAATGTAACAATAATGCAACTCGTAATGCTAGAATCAGGCACTTTGCAATGTAAAAATAATGCAATACGTAACGCTAGAATCAATGCAATGCGTAATACGCTAATCAGGTAGTTCGTTATGCAGAAACAATGCAATGCGTAATACGCTAATCAGGTAGTTCGTTATGCAGAAACAATGCAATGCATCATACACTAATCAGGTAGTTCGCTATGCAGAAACAATGCAATGCGTAATACACTAATCAGGTAGTTCGTTATGCAGAAACAATGCAATGCGTAATACGCTAATCAGGTAGTTCGTTATGCAGCAACAATGCAATGCGCAATACGCTAATCAGGTAGTTCGTTATGCAGAAACAATGCAATGCGTAATACGCTCCAGCACCGTTCACAGTGCCTCAGGCGGTCTCTCCGCCACTCGTATTACTCTCCGTCAGCCTCTGTCAACAGTTGCCCCCCACACGGGTATGATGTGAACAAAGAGTACAACTCCGAACTCCGGCCCCGGTACTGCCACACCTCTGGCAAGTACGGGCCGCGATACGAGCCAAAGCAGAGGCTCACACTGCAGGAAGGAGAGAGGCCGAGAGCGTCTCCCTCCGAGCCCGCACCCCGCCCCAGGCGTCCACACGTTACCTGGGGGGTGCGACCTCACTCTCCTCTCCTCTTCCCGCGACTTGGGCCTCCGATGCAATCTTTGTCAATTCCGGGCAGTGGGACTTGGGCCCTCCCTCGACGAGGTTGGCTCGAAGTCCCGCTCTGGCAACGGCGGGCTCGGGCCGGCGGCTCGGCTCCTCCGGGGCTGCCGATCTGGGCCGCTGATGCTACGAAGATCTCAGGCTGCAACAGGGCACACGCACACAGCGTCGCTGAGACTCACTTGAGCTTCGGGTGCACGATCACAGGGCACTCCTCACGAAGGTCTCAGGCTGCACGAAGCACACGCACACAGCGTCGCTGAGACTCACTTGAACTCCGGGTGCACGATAACAAGGCAATCCTCACGAAGGTCTCAGGCTGCACAAAGCACACGCACCCAGCATCGCTGAGACTCACTTGGACTCCGGTGCACACGATAACAGGGCAATCCTCACGAAGGTCTCAGGCTGCACAAAGCACATGCACACAGCGTCGCTGAGACTCACTTGATCTCCGGTGCACACGATAACAGGACAATCCTCACGAAGGTCTCAGGCTGCACAAAGCACACGCACACAGTCTCGCTGAGACTCACTTGGACTCCGGTGCACACGATAACAGGACAATCCTCACGAAGGGCTTAGGCTGCAAAAAGCACACGCACACAGCGTCGCTGAGACCCGCTTGGACTCCAGGTGCCCACGATCACAGGGCACTTCTGACGAGGGTCTCAGGCTGCAAAAAGCACACGCACACAGCGTTGCTGAGAATCTCCTGGAAACTTTTGTGTTCCTGAGTTTCCGCAACAGGGAGCCAGCTCACCTCGGGCCCTTGGGGATAAGTTACTTCCGGACACAGCACACAGCAAAGTCCTTTCAAGCAGGGGGACACAGCACACAGCAAAGTCCCTTCAGCCTCTCCTTGGTTAAAGCAGCAAACTGCAGGCCAGCCCCAGAAGACACAGCAAGGGTCAGTCCTTTAGTCTCTTCAGCTGTTTCTTCCTTGGCAAAGGTTCCTCTTGACCTTGTTCAATCTTGGTCAAGCCATTTCTCCAAAGTTCAGGGGCTTCAGCTCTCATAGTTATACCCCTAAATGTCTTTGAAGTCTTTGTGTTCAAGGGGGCACTGACCCCTGTTCAAACCAGTTCTGGGTGCCTCCCTGCCAGTGACACCTTTATTCCTTTGATAGTGGGGTCTGGATCCTCAATCACTCAGCAGGGGCCAGAGCCATTGGTTTATGGCTGCAGCTCAGGCCTGTTCACCTCTAGGGGCTACTCCTCCCCCCTACACTCCAGATGCAGGTCAGCCTGTTGCTGTCTCACCTCCTCCCCTGGGTCAAGACATTCCCCAGATCCTATCACTTTCAAATCCAGACAGTCAATCCACATCCAGGCAGAGACACACAGAAATGTTAGAGCACAAAAACCCAGCCACTTCTAAAAGAGTGGCTTCTAAACACACAATGCAAACACCACCTTCATAAAAAGATGTGTTATTACATTGTGAGTTCAGGCACACTAAACTTCACATCTCCATCTTAAGCCTTTGGGGAGATAGGCTGGAAAACATATTACACAGCCTCCCCATGTTATCCTATGGGCAAGATGGCCTTTCCACAGTGAAAAACGAAATGGAGATTATTTCACTGTCAGGACATGGTACACACCTTAGTACATGTCCTACCTTTCACATGGACTGCACCCTGCCCAGGGGGTACCTTGGACCTACCATAGGGGTGTCTGATGTGCATAGAAAGGGAAGGGTAAGGTCTGGCAAGTGGGTGCACTTGTCAGAACAACATGGCAGTTTAACAAACTGCGCGCAGGCACTACAGTGGCAGGCCTGAGTTCCCTCTTTAAGGCTACTTGTGTGGGTGGCACAATTTGTGCTGCAGGCCCACTAGTAGCATTTGCATTACCAGCCCTGGCACACATAGTGCACTTTACTAGGGTCTTTACTAGTAAGGCAAACATACCAATCATGGACAACCAATTACCATTACACTTTATACAGGGAGCACTTGCACTTTGACACTGATTAGCAGTGGCAAAGTGTCCAAAGCATCTAAGTTGGCAAAGCAAAATCCATCACAGCACCAAAAATAGAGGAGGTAGAGGCAAAAAGTCAGGGGTAACCACTCCAAGAAATGCCAGGTCTAACACCGTCTTTCTCATGATTACATTTTATCGTACTGTGTTGTTTTTCAGCCAAGCGCGTCATATTAATAAGACATGTTGATAAAGTGCAAAAGGTTTCAACCTTCATACACACGCAGTGCTATGCGAGGACGGACACAGCAGCGTTATCCCTCAAAATACACACACAGTGATGTGTGAGAACAGAGACAGCAGCGCTATCCCTCAAGATACACACACAGTGATGTGCGAGGACAGAAACAGCAGCGCTATCCCTCAAGATACCACATACACACGCAGTGCTCAGCGAGGAAGGAAACAGCAGTGATATCCGTCAAGGAAGAAGACAGCAGCGCTATCCCTCAACATACACACCCAGTGCTCAACGAGAAAGGAGACAGCAGCGCTATCCCTTGAGATACCACATACACATGCAGTGCTCCGGTGGAAGGAGACAGCAGCGCTATCCCTTAAGATACCACATACAAACGCAGTGCTCTGCGAGGAATAAGACAGGAGCGCCATCCCTCGAAATACACACACAGTCCTCTGCGAGGACGGACACAGCTGCGCTATCCCTCGAGATACACACACAGTGATGTTTTTTCAGCTGGCGTAATGTTCATAAAGTGCAAAAGGTTTCAGCCTTTAATAATCATATGCCTCCCAGGTACACATATACATAGTTTTAATCAACATTACAATTTATTTTTGTGCTGTGTTGTTTTTCAGCCAAGCGTGTAATGTTAATAAAGTGCAAAAGGTTTCAGCTCCTGCCCACAGTGTGCTTCCTAGGCACACAGAAACACGTTTTTTTTTTTTTTGCTAAGTTGGTGACTGCTTTAAGGTCCGTTTTGTTGGAGCCGCAGCCAAGGAGTTCACAGGTCTCCTTCTGATTATATGCTTTTGGAGTACAAACAAACACATAATTGCAAACTTGCTGCTTGGCTTGGTGTTAAAGCCGCACCCGAGTACTTCACAGGTCTTCTTCAGATCGTGTGCTTTACAAGCAGAACGAAACAAATAACTTCAAAGTAGCTGCGTAGCCCTGTCCGTCTTCTTGAAGCCGCAGTTAAGTACTTCACACGTTTTTAAAATAGCATGCATATGTTAAAAAGGCTGTATTGTTTCTGTTGGTTAAAGGGCTTGCATTTCCACTGTGTCTATTGCTAAAACAATTATCCCTCCACGTCCAAGGCACAAATTTATGCCAAGCGCGTAGTGTTCATAAACTGCAAAATGTATACTACTTTAATGTCGCATATTATTACGATACTTATGACATTTTCTATTTGCAACAAACACAAAAAAAACAAAAAATATGGCGAGACCGATTGGCAATGCCAAAGCTTGTTTAAAATTTGTCCTTTACTTAAATATATATTCACAAAAAGAATTCCTCACAAGTCTCCCAGCTCTCACAGCCGCGGTGCTGCCCGGGAGTGAGAGCCTGATAAATTCCCAAATTAACTTCTTAATACAAGAAGAAAAGCACGCACTCCAGGGCATTGATGCAAGAAAATGTATTCCATTAAATCAGCAAATTAGGTATTTGTCCACACATTCACTTCTAGGGAGAAGAATAAAGGATAGACAAGAATAAAAATAGCAATCCACTCCCAAGGTGTACAGACTGAGATACAATAAAGGAAGAATCACAAACTCACCCACAATCAAAACGATTTTTATAATTGGAAAAACAAAATTATAAATATGCGATAAAAATAAATATTATAATAATTCAGACAAAATTACCCACTTAGAAGTTATAAATATTAGATAACACGAAGAAGTGGTTCTTTATGAAGTGTGGGACAAGTAAATTTAACAAGCATTAGCGTAGCCAATAGGTCCCGCGTTTGGGACCTTATAAGTGTTTAGCCAAAGCTATTGACATAGCCACTGTCTTTAAACTATGCGCCAGTCCACGTCCCCCCAGTGGCAAGCAGAAGCCCCAGAATGTACTCACTAGTGGTTTTGATTGAAACATTTTGTAGCCTGTTTACATTTCTGTGCGTTTTTGGCCTTATTTTTAAAGGCAGATGGGCTTGTACTGAGAAAGGCTTGGATTCGTGTAAGGAAAGGCAGGAGCAGCCTCGGAAAATCGTATGTAGCGAAGGGTGGACAGGGAGACTGAGCATTGCGCACTTCACACTTCCTACTTGTCTGGATGGGAGTCAGAAGAGGGGGACTGGTTGTGGTTTTAAAAAAGACACCCCAGGGGTAGTTTGCAGAAGTGGTTTGGATGGGTATTTGAAGAGGAGTTTTAGATTGGGGTTTTTAGCAGGTCTGGTGGTGCTATGAAAAGGGGTACTGAATGATGTCTTACTAAGTGGGTTCTGCGCGGACTTGGTAAAGGATGTCTGAATTGTGCTTTCTAGAAAGGGGCCCGAGTACTGCTTTTACAGGTGGGATCTGTGTAGTGCTTTTCAGATAAAATAGAGATATGGCTTTGCAGAGTGGGTCCATAGTGGGCTTTCTAGAGGACGTCTTGTTGAGAACTCTGGAGAATGAGTCTGGTCTCCCTGTCAAGTACCACGCATGGGTGGTTAGACTAAAGCATTTTAGTGCTGGTGTACACATCCCGGCACTAAAATGCATTAGTCATTAAGTGTTTAGGTCTCGCCTACGCAGCGTGCATGCGTTGCATAGGAGGGCCTTTAGCCGTCGCTCTTCACTTTTTCAAGCACTGCACTCGTGCTTGAGGCGGCATCCACCTTGCGGGAGCGAGCAGCGGCGCGCCACAAGCACGAGTGCAGTGCTTGAAAAAGTGAATACTGCTCTCCCAAGCACGCGCACCTCTCGCGGGTGCACCCCTCGGCCTCTCTCTCTGACGTTCCTACTGCTGCAGCCTGCACGCCTTTTTTTTTTTTTTTTTTTACTTTCAGTGCGAGGCGCGCGCGCGCGCTTGTTTCCCTTACAGCGCGCGCACATTGCACACCACTCGCGGGACGCTGTTCTTTAATTTAAGTTAGGCGTGTTTCCTGTGCCTTGTTTAGCATATTACAACTAAAGAAAGAGTTATGCAGCAAAAGAGGCTTTCTTTTTACAGTGCTGTAAGGACCACATGTACTTTTACTGATGCTTGGTCAGAGCAAAACGTATCCCAAAAAAATAAGAGCCACCCAAAACACAAGATTTATTCTTTTAAAGAAAACATATTCTACTATTCATGTTCTTGCCAATTACGTTAGAGAAACACATTTTGTTCACAATAACTGATTAAAAGAGCTGACGATAATATGCAAACCTAAAACAAAATAACAGTACTGTACTAATTTCTTAAGGCAATGGTTCCTACATTTTATTACAAATATGCTAATATTTCACAACAGCACACCCAAGCACAATATATGGCAATGATACCACTGAAAGCTTTTTTATCAAAAATAATATTCTGGATTCCGCAATAAATAAGTAACAAGAAAACATCTGCTGTGTTTAGAGTTAAGGTGAATAATCTCTCAAGACCAGATTACATAAAATACTGTGGTACAATATGTGTTAAAAAGATAGAAAACGGTCGATGAAAAGAACGGCCAATGCAAGAGCAGGAAATAATCCAGTTTTCTGAAGCTGGTAATAGAAAAGCGCGTGTGTGAGCCTTTCAAAATTTTCAGAATGGCACATCCTTCAAGTTAAGACTTCTTCCCACATTTCATACCAGTCTTTTCTCTGAATGCCATCACCTCATACAGGACTGCTGTTATACCAACTCTTAACAAATCTACATATCGAAATGAAGGTGACAAGATCTAGGGCTCATTATTGCTTTGTAAACAATGATAACATTATTATTAAATACATAAAATCCCATCACCTTCCCCAGGAGGAGTAGTATTGTCACGACACGATATTATCTGAGCACTTTTAACATAGCACAGCATTACATAGCACAAAATGGGGAGCAAGAAGGAAACCAAGCATCGAAATGCTGCGTGAATATCTGTTAAAGAGGTTTTGCAAAAGCTAAACTTGAGTTCATTCCTTAAAGCTATCAGCATGAAAATTAACATTATGGGTTCTTATATCATGAATGATGTATTATTCTTTAAGGTGTAAAGGCGATGACCAAGCTTAGTCATAGATAAAAGCATATTGCAAGTAAACAGACTGCTTTAAAGGCCTTTTACAACAGAAGAGGATTGCTTACTGTAACAAGCATTGGCATAGCCAATAGGTCTCGCCTTTGGGACCTTATAAGTGTTTGGTTATCCAGCACAATATCCTTGGTGCAACAACATCAACTGTTGCATGGCTAAACACTTATAAGGTCCCAAAGGCAAGACCTATTGGCTATGCCAATGCTTGTTTGTTATTGTCGGGTCATTAAGGGGTAGTAGGTTAGTGAACTTCCATTGCAGATGTTTTTCAACAGTTTCTAGAACTTTTTAATGCTTCTCATTGCTTAAAAGGGTGCAATTTCTAAGATCCAGCTCTTTCCATGCACTTCATTGCTTGTTTTTGTTCATGGGAAAGTCTTACTTTAGGTGTTGCACATTTGGTTATTGAATGTCACTCCTAAGCACACTGAAACCATGGAAATGTGACACATAAGCATTCAGAAAACGTAGCAGCTATGGTCTGTGTGCGAATTTCCAGGGCTTTCAGGATAGGGCGTTGTAAGTACAGCTCATGATGGTGCTCTGCAGAGAAGATAATCTGAATGGGGCTTTGGTTAGAGGACCTGGATGGGTCTTTTGCCCAGTGGAAATCCCAATGTACTGACGATTTAGTTAGCCTTCTTACCCTTGTCTCGATCTGCCCTTTCATATGTTTGAAGGGTGGCCTGACCCCCAAACATTTTGCTCAGAGGGGGGGGCTTGGCATACCAAAGTTTGAAGACCACTGCTGTAGAGCATTGTGGCTGCTGTGCAGCATGTTGAAAAGTTAAAATATAAAAGTGTTATAAGCATTTTTGGTACCTTATATAAAGCCAAGAAGACATTATGTATAACTGAACGACCCATTAAAAAAAGAATTAACATAAAATATGTCTTCTAGTATTTTTGTCCTTGCAATGCTGGCAACTTCTTCCTGTCTTTTCAAATGCGTCTTTTTTGTTATAGCTTTTTAGGTCTCGCCTGAGCCAGCGCATGCGCTGGTCTGGCGAGACATTTAGTGTGTGGGCTTTAAAAATCTGACCACACGCTTTTGCTTGTGGCCTAAAGCTTGTGGTTACGCGCGCGGTTATGCACATAGCCGCCATCTGGCTTTCCTATCTCTTCCTCATTAAGAGCATCGCTCGCGGGCACCCTTAAAGCGCGCGCACCAAATCAGCGCGCGATTGCGATCAGTTTCACTTTCATGGCCGCGCGTCCGCGTCACTTTCACGGCCGCGCGGCCAATGCTTGTTGCTTCCTTGTGCTCACCTTCTGTTTCCGTTCTTGCCTCCCCACCCCTAGCTATTGTCAGTTTGCTGCACCATCCCTCCCGCCCTCCATAGTCCGTGTGCTCCCCCTTTGCTGCCCATCCTCCGTTGTCTATGTACTTATAGATTGTTGGTGTGCTTTCACCTCTGTCATCTTTGTGCTTCCCAATGCTTGTTGCGTAGTCCGTGTGCTCCCCCTTTGCTGCCCATCCTCCGTTGTCTGTGTACTTATAGTTTGTTGGTGTGCTTTCACGTCTGTCATCGTTGTGCTTCCCAATGCTTGTTGCTGCCTTGTGCTCACCTTCCGTTTCCGGTCTTGCCTCCCCACCCCTAGCTATTGTCAGTTTGCTGCACCATCCCTCCCGCCCTCCGTAGTCCGTGTGCTCCCCCTTTGCTGCCCATCCTCCGTTGTCTGTGTACTTATAGTTTGTTGGTGTGCTTTCACGTCTGTCATCGTTGTGCTTCCCAATGCTTGTTGCGTAGTCTGTGTGCTCCCCCTTTGCTGCCCATCCTCCGTTGTCTGTGTACTTATAGTTGTTTGTTGGTGTGCTTTCACGTCTGTAATCGTTGTGCTTCCCAATGCTTGTTGCTTCCTTGTGCTCACCTTCCGTTTCCGGTCTTGCCTCCCCACCCCTATCTATTGTCAGTTTGCTGCACCATCCCTCCCGCCCTCCGTAGTCCGTGTGCTCCCCCTTTGCTGCCCATCCTCCGTTGTCTGTGTACTTATAGTTTGTTGGTGTGCTTTCACGTCTGTCATCATTGTGCTTCCCAATGCTTGTTGCTTCCTTGTGCTCACCTTCCGTTTCCGTTCCTGCCTCCCCACCCCTAGCTATTGTCAGTTTGCTGCACCATCCCTCCCGCCCTCCGTAGTCCGTGTGCTCCCCCTTTGCTGCCCATCCTCCGTTGTCTGTGTACTTATAGTTTGTTGGTGTGCTTTCACGTCTGTCATCGTTGTGCTTCCCAATGCTTGTTGCGTAGTCCGTGTGCTCCCCTTTGCTGCCCATCCTCCGTTGTCTGTGTACTTATAGTTTGTTGGTGTGCTTTCACGTCTGTCATCGTTGTGCTTCCCAATGCTTGTTGCTTCCTTGTGCTCACCTTCCGTTTCCAATCTTGCCTCCCCACCCCTAGCTATTGTCATTTTGCTGCACCATCCCTCCCGCCCTCCGTAGTCTGTGTGCTCCCCCTTTGCTGCACATCCTCCGTTGTCTGTGTACTTATAGTTTGTTGGTGTGCTTTCACGTCTGTCATCGTTGTGCTTCCCAATACTTGTTACGTAGTCCGTGTGCTCCCCCTTTGCTGCCCATCCTCCGTTGTCTGTGTACTTATAGTTTGTTGGTGTGCTTTCACGTCTGTCATCGTTGTGCTTCCCAATGCTTGTTGCTTCCTTGTGCTCACCTTCCGTTTCCGTTCTTGCCTCCCCACCCCTAGCTATTGTCAGTTTGCTGCACCATCCCTCCCGCCCTCCGTAGTCCGTGTGCTCCCCCTTTGCTGCCCATCCTCCATTGTCTGTGTACTTATAGTTTGTTGGTGTGCTTTCACGTCTGTCATCGTTGTGCTTCCCAATGCTTGTTGCTTCCTTGTGCTCACCTTCCGTTTCCGTTCTTGCCTCCCCACCCCTAGCTATTGTCAGTTTGCTGCACCATCCCTCCCGCCCTCCGTAGTCCATGTGCTCCCCCTTTGCTGCCCATCCTCCGTTGTCTGTGTACTTATAGTTTGTTGGTGTGCTTTCACGTCTGTCATTGTTGTGCTTCCCATCCCCCGCCCTCTGTTGTTTGTGTGCTTCCTTATTGTTGTCTCATGCTTGACCTTCTCTCCCCGACCCACATCCTTTCTCCTGCCCTCCCTCTATGTTGCTCCGCTCACCACCCCAACTCACTTTCTTTTTGTAAGCGCATTAGCACCGTATCAAGAAAGCACACTAGTGTTATATCAAAAAAGTGAATTTGGTGCACCGATAGTATGTACTAATCCATCTCGGGTTGGTAGATAAGAAAAACATGCTCGCCTCATTTTGTTGGCATGTGCATCCGTTTTGGCGTACGGCTACAAAAATGCTGTGTCTTAGCACATTTTTTCTTTTTTACATTATTTTCAGCCTTACTGCACAGCATGGCTAAAAATAATTTCCATAGCCTTTCGGTCTTAGGAGCACCGGAAGTGGGGGGGTGGCGGCAGCACCACCAAGGTAACCCTGCTGGTGTTCTGAAGGCATAAAGAGGACTGTACATTTTGTTTTTATTCTGTTGCATTAGGTGTGAGTTTGAAGACAGAGGTAAAGTGTCATTCAATATATTATGACATACTGCTGTTTATTTAACAAGGAGATGGGTGTTTACTTTTCTTTCCTGGATGACAAATGGGGTGAATTTTATAATGTGAAATAAGTGACAGTCTTGCAGGAGTACAGCGAGTATTGATAGAAAAGCTGCAGAATGTCACATGTTTTCTAACACAATAAAATGTAATTACTTGTAATTACCTTTTCAACCATTCCAAAATATATTGTCAGCAAGAAAAGTTCCATTGAGACACATTGTTGTATTTGTAATTCTGAGGTAAGAGGGAATTTTAATAGGATCAAAACGAACCAAGACACTTCACTTGTGTGATGCAAAAATGATAAATACACACAGAAATAAGATTTCTGCGCATTATCAGTAAAGATGCATGACTGATGCTAATCTAATGGCCATTTTAGTTGAAAATATGCTCTGTAAAAAGCAGCACCCTAGCACACCATGTTTAGTCATATATTTGGGACAATGAGCTGCACAGTGCACCACTGGACACACACTACTTGTACACCATTCTTGTGCCAAAGGGCAAGGCTCATTTGCTACACTTTGCATAACACTTCGATTTTTACAGCCCCTACACTTCAATGCAGGGCTCTGAGAGTGCTTGTTGGACTGGAGCTGTCATTTCTCATTCACAAAATTAAGTTGAATTGAGGTTTTCAACCCTCAAATGGGTTATTTGAAAAGTACAGAGATGTCTCCACAGAAAGTAATTCTAAGTCAAAAGACATTTAATTCAGTCAGTTGCAGTTTGAACACCATCAGGCTACTTTATTGGCAAATAAATGAATGAATAATTAAATAAAAACAATAAATACATCTCCATCAGCTTTACAGGTCTTGGGCAATAATTTTAGTTCAATCTAATAATTTAAGTTACAGGTCCTGCATGCATGATGACATTGGCATAGCCAATAGGTCTCACCTTTGGGACCTTATAAGTGTTTAGCCATGCAACAGTTGATGTTGTTGCACTAAGGATATTGTGCTGCATAAGTAAATACTTATAAGGTCCCAAAAGCGAGACCTATTGGCTATGCCAATGCTTGTTTTTGTTGGGGAGGGGACATAAACAACAGGAGGGTGGAGGTTGGGAAATAGTACCTTAATTACAACACAAGCAGCAGAGGGACACTAAGGGAGAATCAAGAGATGCCAGATTCCGAGGGCAGACTGAGGTGGTGCTGAGTGATGCTGAGGTGGTGGTGTGCTGGTGCGAAAATGATGCTCAGGTGATGCTGAATGATACTCAGGTGATGCTGAAGTGGTGGTGTGCTGGTGCTGAGGTGAGGCTGAGTGAGGCTGTGGTGCTGAGTCATGCTGAGGTGGTGGTGCTGCACTGGTGGTGCTGTGCTGAAGTGATGCTGAGGTGGTGCTGTGCTGATGCTGAAGTGGTGCTGCGTTCGTGCTGAATTGCTGCTGAGGTGGATTTCTGCTAGTACTGAGATGGGGCTGCGCTGGTGTTGAGGTGGAGCTGCACTGGTGGTGCACTGGTGCGGAGGTGGTGGTGCTCTGGTGGTGGTGCATTGATGAGTAGGTGGTGTACTGATGCTGAGATGATGCTGTGCTGTTGCCGAAGTGCTGCTGTAGTGGTGCTCAGGGGGTGCTGTGCTGAGGTTCTGTGCTGATGCTGAGGTTGTGCTGCGGTGATGCTGAGGTAGTGCTGTGCCTGATGCTGTGCAGGTGCTGAGGTGGATCTGCACTGGTGCTGAGGTGGTGCTGAGTGATACTGAGGTGGTGCTGAGTGATGCTGAGGTGCTGCTGAGTGATGCTTTCGTGGGGCTCCAGTCTTGCTGTGCTGATGCTCAGGTGGTGCTGCACTGATGCTGATGTCATGCTGCACTGGTGCTGCACTAATGCTGAAGTGGGGCTGTGCTGATGCTGAGGTGGTACTGAGTGATGCTGTGCTGGTGCTGAGTGATGCTGTGCTGCTGTTGAGTCATGCTGAGGTGGTGCTCAGGTGGTGCTGAGTAATGCTGAGTTGGTGCTGTGCTGAGGTGATGCTGTGCTGATGCTGAAGTGGTGCTGTGCTGATGCTAAAGTGGGGCTGCGCTTGTGGTGGTGCGCTGATGCAGAGATGGTGCTGTGCTGATGCTGAGATAGAGCTGTGTTGATGTTGAGGTGGTGCTGCGCTAGTGCTGTGCTGGTGCTGAGGTGGTGCTGCCTGGTGCCGAGGTTGTGCTGCACTGATGCTGAGGTGGTGCTGCACTGATGCTGAGTTGGTGCTGCACTGATGCTGAGTTGGTTGTGGTGCACTGATGAGGAGGTGATGCTGTGGTGGTGCTCAGTTGGTGCTGTGCTGATGCTGAGTGATGCTCTGCTGGTGCCCCAGTCATGCTGTGCTGGTGCTGAGTCATGCTGAGGTGGTGGTGCTGTGCTGGTGCTGAGCTAATGCTCAGGTGGTGCAGAGTGTTGCTGAATTGGTCCTGTGCTGAGGTGATGCACTGATGCTGCGGTGGTGCTGCGCTGTTTTGAAGTAGTGCTGCATTGGTGCTGAGTTGCTGCTGAGGTGGGGCTGCGCTGGTGCTGAGGTGAGGGCTGCGCTGATGCTGAGGTGGTGCTGCACTGATGCCACAGTGGTGCTGCGCTGATGCTGAGGTGGTGCTGAGTAATACTGTGGTGATGCTGAGTGATGCTGTGGTGTTGATGAGTCAATCTAAGGTGGTGGTGCTATGCTGTTACTCAGGTGGTGCTGAGCTGGTGCTCAAGTGTGCTGAGTGATGCTGAGTTGGTGCTATGCTGAGGTGATGCTACGCTGATGCTGAGGTGGTGCTGCAAAGATGCCGAAGTGGTGCTGCATTGGTGCTGAGTTGCTGCTGAGGTGGGGCTGCGCTTATGCTGAGGTGGGTAGGTGGTGATGCACTGATGTGGAGGTGGTGCTGTGCTGATGCTGAGATGGTACTGTGCTGATGTTGAGGTGGTGCTGCGCTAATGCTGAGTTGATGCTGCAGTGGTGGTGGTGCACTAATGAGTAGGTGGTGCTGTGCTGATGCTGATGTGGTGCTGTGGTAGTGCTCAAGTGGTGGTGTGATGATGCTGCAGTGGTGCTGTGCTGATGCTGAGGTGATGCTGCGCTGATGCTGCGCTGATGCTGTGCTGGGGTTGTGCTGTACTGGTGCTGAGGTGGTGCTGAATGATACTGAGGTGGTGTTGAGGTGGTGGTGAGGTGGTGCTGCACTGATGCTGAAGTGGTGCTGCATTGGTGCTGAGCTGCTAATGAGGTGGGG
Organism: Calotriton arnoldi; assembly: GCA_963921515.1. NCBI lineage: Eukaryota > Metazoa > Chordata > Amphibia > Caudata > Salamandridae > Calotriton > Calotriton arnoldi. The sequence continues at coordinate 929,445 of CAWUFW010006532.1, read as the reverse complement.
TGGTGATGGTGCACTGATGTGGAGGTGGTGCTGATGTGGAAATAGGGCTCGGCTGATATTGAGGCGATGCTGCGCTGGTGCTGAGGTGGTGCTGCACTGGTGCTGAGGTGGTGCTGCGCTGGTACTGAGTTGGTGCTGCAGTGGTGGTGGGGTGCACTGCTGAGGAGGTGGTTCTATGCTAATGCTGAGATGGTGCTGTGCTGATGCTGAGGTGGTGTGTGGTGGTGCTCAGGTGGTGCTGCGCTGATGCTGAGGCTGTGCTGCACTGGTGCTGAGGTGGTGCTGAGTGATACTGAGGTTGTGGTGTGCTTCTGCGTAGGTGGTGCTCAGGTGGTGCTGAATAATGCTGAGGTGGTGCTGAGTGATGCTGAGGTGGAGCTGAGTGATGCTTTGCTGGTGCTCAGGTGATGCTGTGCTGGTGCTTAGGTGGTGCTGAGTGATGCTGAGGCGGTGCTGCTCTCATGCTGACGTGGTGCTGCGTTGGTGCTGAGTTGCTGCTGTGGTGGGGCTATGCTGATGCTGTGGTGGGGCTGCGCTGGTGCTGAGTTGGTGATACCATGGTGGTGGTGCACTGTTGCGGAATTGGTGCTGTGCTATGCTGAGGTCGTGCTATGGTGGTGTTAACTGATGCTGAGGAGATGCTGCACTGGTGCTGAGTGATACTGTGCTGCGCAGATGCTGAGGTGATGATGATGCACTGATCCTGAGGTTGTGCGGTGGTGCTGTGCTGGTGCTGATGTGGTGCGCTGGTGCTGAGGCAGTGCTGTGCAGGTGGTGGTGCACTGATGAGGAGGTGATGCTGTGCTGATGCTGAGATGGTTTGACAGGTGGCATTTCTAGTAAAAGGAAATTAACTTTCTAATAAATGAAAAGATCATTAGGACAACTTTTACAAACTAATAACAATTTAAATATTTTGACAAACTTGTAGCCAGGTTTAAAATACTTGCCTCAGTTTCTCCTGAAATTTAGCAGATTAGTCGACAGAGACCTTTTAATTCAAACCTGAGCATAACAAGATGCAAGATTTCCAGCAGCATGGTGCCCAGTAATAACATGCTCTGTGGGTGGAGATGGCACTTCTTCTGGTACTGGATGCCCTGATCCCCCTTTCCACCACAGTCCTTTTATCTCCATTCCGCCGTGCATCGCCTCCACACCAGCTGAGGATGAGAAGTTCTGAGAGTGGTGTGGCTACTTCATTTGCTGACACCAGGCACCAGTGCTCTATTTTGTATGGTTCGTGTGTCTACCTGCGTGTGCAGGGGCATCTACTATAAACGCACAACAGGGGTAGCTGTACCATTTAATTGTAAATCCCATGTACAACGATGCATTAGGAAATGTGTTTGCTCAGTGTGCCACGCTAATTATACCCAGGTTTCACTGCAACAGTTTAACGTGTAGCTTGGGAATACATAGTTTATATTGGGCGCAGTAAACACACTCGGGAGTGCAAGCCTCTGTGGGGCTGTAAGAGGAGAGATGCAGCTTACGGTTACCAGAGTGAGAACAGAATCAACATGGATTTGAAGGAGGCATGCATCGTCAGTTTGTGGAGTCGGTTTGTTGTGGCGAATGTCAAATCATGAGCACTTTGTTTGCTCTCAAACCCTGTCTATATTATCCTGCCAGCAATGCTGGAAAGGGCCCAGAGGCACAATGGGTTCTCCTTAGATGCAAAGTTTTATGTACAAAAGTTGGTAAACAAATGATGCACTCTGACACAGCACATTCTCTTCAATGTAATATCAAAACATATTACTAATATGAAGAGCCAGAATTGCCACCAGCTAGCCCATCTTCTGGTCACACAATAATGGGGTGACCCTGTGTCCCTCAGAACCTGGGTATGGATATATGAACAAAAACAATGGTTCTGTCGGGTTTGACAATTATTTCTTATGAATACGTTTAGTGTTTATACGCTATTCTCTAAAGTCTTCAAAAATTCATAACTCGGCTGTCTTGACATATGGAACACATTGCAAATAGTAACACATGTGACACCAATTACTGAATGCTCTTTTGTTTTATATAAATTGAATCATTCATATATATCTACACATTTATAAATACAGGCTGTCAATACAAGGTGAGGTTTCTAAGTGATGTGTGATAGAGTGACATTTGTGCTCAGTGCTCAGTTTTATTGCGCAATATATACAACGTGATTATAAAATATGTACATGAGAAAGGAGGCCAGAAAGTTTAAGGAAAAACACAATGACTCAGTTGCCTATACATTAATTCGTTTTTTGGACACAGAGCCTTGGTCAATCTGGACCGCGTAGAATCGTCGACGTTTCAACCCAAACTATGCTCAATTAAATAGTCAAGGCGGGTCTTCATCAGGACAGAAATGGGGGTTGGGGATGACAGCCTGTAATTGAAGAAAGCGTAAATCAGGCGTGTTCCATAGCTAGGTCTAATAAGTGTACGAATGCGAAGAAAGGGTGACAACACTCACCCACAAAGAACCAGAGTAATTCCTGGTTAATCAGTCATCATGGGATACCTGGTGGTTAGATCATGAATGATCTTGGCACAGGTGATGTAGATCTAAAAGAAAACGGGGCGCACAATTCAAAACATACCCGCTCTATTGTACATAGAACCTGCTAATGATTATCAGGACTATGAAGAACAACCATAAAAACACCAAGGCTAAAGAATGCCGGCGTGAAGTCGTTATAGAATGTTACTTCTCTATTGTGCATTAAACCTGCTTGTGATTGTCAGGACTATTGTTAGTGAAGAACAACCATAAAAACACCAAGGCTAACAAATGCCAGCGTGAAGTCGTTACAGAATGTATCTTCTCAAAAATCCGGGGAAACAGTTTAAAATACATGCACGTAGTCGGGCATTTCATCTGCTAAATAGTGCCAAAACTCACTTTTCCCTGGGTAGTAGGTAAACACTCACCAAATTAATGGATCGCCAGAGTGGTGAATCTATAATGGAAAGGCGAGGTGGAAGTTGATTTAGAACGTGTTCGATCAACAACATTCGAACAATATCAGTTTGACTCTAATATAGCACACTCGAGTGCTTACCTAAAGGTCATGGAAGTGGCAGCAAAGAGTGATTCAATGCTACAGCGTGAGAACAGGCAGGAGTCCTGTAAAGATGCAGCCGTCCGTCAGCAAGACTTCCCGATACTGAAGGATCGTTAATAAGGGCTGAGGCACGCACGTAAAAACAGCGGTAGAGCAGCAGCTAAATGCTAGCGGCCTGGTCGCTAAGCAACAGACCAGCATTGCCTAATCGATAGTAGATATGGTTATTGGGTGCAAGGCATGCTTCTTATAAACTGGATGTGGTGATGGGACACAGAGTCATGTACGGAGTCATGTGCGGAGCGAACTTGGTTTAAAAGGGACCTCGCCAACATTCTAGTAATCAATCACATGGACATTTGAAATGGTAGCAAGTGACATATTCGCTTCGTGCACATTAAACACATTTCTTATGTAATAAAAGTGGTGATGAAAATTCGAAAGCATACAATGACAACAATGGAAACCAAATTCAATCAGTAGCAATTGTCAAACTCGAATCTCCGAAATCTGTATATTTAAACCATTAACAAATGATACGTGGTAATGCATGGTTGCGTATGATAGTGCAGTTACTTTCCCAACATAATTAAATAATTTAGACGTGGCAGGGTTATATCCAAGATTAATCTACGTTCCTGGTTGTCACTCGTCCACAGCCAGTGTGGATGAACTGAAGTTAAAAGTGGCATATGTTGGCAGACTTAGATATCAGTGATGTTTACAATGAAAACACGATGTAAAATGAACTGAAATTTTCAAAATTGGCATACATCGACAAACCTAAACATCAGTGGCGTGTATAGCCCAATGTAAAACTGTACCCTTGCGGTGCACTCTATAATACACTCTGAAACCCATATATGTATTATAACTGGCCCATCTGTTTAGAGGTCTCCTCAAGTTCGTTAAGTCCCATGGTCACTGAATTTAGGGAATGGATCCATCTACATTCCTTAAAATTCAGGGCCGCAGTAATGGAACCTCCTCTAGGATGGGGACAGATTTTTTCAATCACCCACCAACGTATGCTCTCTGGCGGGTGGTTGTGCATCGTGAAATGCTAAACCAAAGGGGCTCCCTGCACTTTACACCTGACTCTGCTCATGTGTTGCAATATTCTTGCTTTTACCCTCTGAGTTGTCTGCCCTACATAGAGTAAATTACACGGACAGCAGATGGTATACACAACGTTGGTACTGTTACAATTGGTGAATTGCGATAACTTGTGTGTTCGATTTGCAGTGTGGTTTGTGGCCTCATTGTCTACATTGCTAAGTTAGCTTAGGCCTGGCTGCCATGATGCCTTTTTGCACACGTTACTTTGTGACTTTGTTTTTCCAGCCTCTGCTTGTGCCCGGCTATATTAGAACTGTCTGCCTTTTTGCCTTTCACCTTTTCCCCTGTTCCCTGTGGGTTTCGTCTGCACAACATGTACAAGGTCGAAAAACAATGTCCCTTGTTCTTGCTGATCTGGTCAGCCCCTCGCACTTAGACCTAACACAAAATACAGCTGCACTGGAAGAATTCGTGTGCTTTTAATATTGTGATCTCGCTGTTTGTGGCACTCGGAGAAAAACCTTTCCAGAGAGAAGAGCTGTGCTTGTCTGATGATGTAAACCTTGCATCTAGATATTGAGGTATGGGGGTCCGTCCGACAAAGCCCAGAGGTCTTCTATTTTTATAATAAACTAGTTATTAGCACGGGGAGGGTGGTAAGGCTATTTAGCCCTATATCCACTGTCTTTATAAAATGTTATCCCCGTTTGTATTCTATGGAATTGTAACCATGCTTATTATTTTATCATTATGCATTATGCTGATAGTACTGGCACTTGTACTGTATCTTAGAGCACGATAGTTGAAATAAACATTTTAAACTATACTGTGTCTCTTATTACGCACGTTGTGGACAAGTATGAGTGAGTTATGAAAGAGTGTTCTTGCTCCCGCGAGTCCTGAGAGAGACCGTGTTCTGGGTTGTCTAATCATTGGTAGCTGCGCTGCGAATGAGACGCTAAAGCTAGTCGGATTGGGATTGTGGGTACTAAGGTGCATGGTTGGCTCACCACTATACGCTGAGGTACTATTATCCTGTGCATAGCTCTGTATATGTGCAGAATCCCTACAACATGGCGCCCAACGTGAGGCTGCTTATCTGCGAGATGCTTGAGTAGTGCTTGTGCTTGTCCACAACACCCTTCGCATACGCTTCCGGAAACGTGTGTGAGGGTGATACCTCCTATATTGATGTTTTTATAGGTTCTTTCAAGCTTGAAGTTATTAAAAGGTGTTTATGTTAACCCTATATTGCGCTGCCTCACATTAGGTTGTCGATCACTTCTGGTCTTAATGGTTGTGAATGTAAATATACCGGCACATAGCCGCGCTGCGCTACGGGCTCATTTATTGGCTTATGGAGTGCCCGACGCGGGTGTCGCACTCATCTTTGTGGTGCAGGCTGACCCGGCTCACCACTTTGAGGTGTTTTACTCTTGGGTCACTTTTCCGGCAGTGGACGGAGCTGACGATTTGTTTCATGAGTACGCTCTCACTGCCCTACCCAATGCTTATCGGCCTTATCAGGCTCTTGAAGTACCACTTACGGCATGGCAACACCGTATTTGGTTTAATAGCGCCCTCCCACATCCGGTCACCCCGGTTCGTTTAGGCCCCTTATCAATAGACGGGGCCACTTGGCCAGTCTTGGCTGGGTATACCCCACATCCGCGTTATTTGATGCTTGCGGTTGATGAACTGCGTGCCTTACACACGTCTTTGGTACGCGTTCACAGAGCTTTGGTACAATATGTTACTGGCAACGTCCAGGGGGCCCCTCCTGGAGTTGCGGCGCATCCAGCTGGACCGGGCAGTGTAACCATAAGTCCCGTCATGGTTAATTCGGTGATGGGCAAACGCCCACAAAATAAGGATGATTTGCCTTATTGGCTTGCAGAAAAATTTGACCAGCTGGAGGCAGTTTTTCCCAATACTGCTCCTGTGGACAAACACAGGATTTTAACGATTAGTTTGCCAAAAGACTTAATTCCCGAGTTGGCAGAATGCAACAACTGGGGCAAGGTATTCGCAGCAGTATATGCGAAGTGTTTCGGCACCCCTTCCATGACAGTACTCCCCTCTGTAATTAAACGAGTGCAGGATGAACATGGCCCTGAGGCGGCTGTGGAATTGGGGATGAGACTGGTGGGAGTGTTCGATGTAGTGGCTGATCTAATCCTTGCGAACGTCAAGGGCGATGCAGTTAACTTTCAAGTAGCTAATGCTTTGGCTTTGGTCCCAGAACCGGTCAAGCCAGGGGAATTACCAAAAATTATTGCACAGGCTTATAAAACCATTGGCCGCAATATTCTGGGAGTTAAGCCTTTTGCTAAAACGCAAACTCAATCACAGCCACAACAAAAAACTCAGTCCGAGAAAGATGAGAAACCGATCTTTACTAAAAAGAGCTGGAGGTTGAAGAAACAGGGTAAGCAACAGAAACAAACAGGGTCGCGTGCTGCGTCCCCGGTTTCCATATCTTCTGAACGCACTTATGATTTGCGTGACAGAGCGAGAATTAAATCTCCAGAGAGATTTCAAGTCCCTGATCCGCGTTCTCCTCGTTCTTCACAGGCACCATCGACCTCCCAGACTGGTGGAGGAGAACGCCAGGATAGAGGCAGGGGTCGTGAGGCTCCACAGGGACGAGACCAACCTCGACAACAGGTCCGAGGGAAACCAGAAGAATTTCCACATTCTCGCCCACAGTTTCAGAAGAAAAAAGTTGCTGCTTTAACAGCGAGATATGCCACAGATGGTGAGAACGAGACTCCTGAATTGGACGTGGGCAGTGACGCTACTAGACAGCGCCGCGGAAGTTACCATAGTGCGGGAGGCACTGCGTCCTCATGTGGAGGCGACAGCAACTGATACATTCATTACTGTCGAGACAGCTGACACCCGAGTGGCACCCCCTGACAGACTATTTAATATTGTCATTCAAATAGAAGGTGACATTGAGCGTGTTATTAAAGGGATTTTTTGGGAGCATCTGACCTCTTCTTACGATATTTTGTTGGTAGAGGCGGATTGGCCGCCCCCATTCGTACTTGCTGCTCATAGAGGGGAGGAGGTAATCCTTCCGAGCTTTTCTCGTCATGTCCCCAAGGACAAAGCGGAGGCTCTCGCAGCTGAATGGGCTGGGGCCCTGGCTCCGGCGTTATACCCTAATCACGTGGGCTGGGATGAAGACTCTCCACCCCATGATATTCCATTGCGGTCACTGCCACAGCCACAACCCCAATATCCCATCCGGCGGGAAGCTAAAGGTCCCGTTTCTGACATTCTGACACAGTTAGAATATCAAGGAGTAATTGAAACATGCGTATCACCAATGAATAATCCCCTTTTTGCGGTTTCTAAACCCAATGGATTGTACCGCCTAGTTTTGGATTACCGACACTTGAACTCTCACTGTCGGACCTTTGCGGTACAAAATACCCACAGTTCTGCGCTTGTAGACAGTCTTGTTCGTAAAAAATATAAAACGACACTTGACCTATCCAATGGATTTTACACGCACAACTTGTCCCCGGAGTGCAGCCAATGGAGCGCTTTCACTTCCGGTGGAAAACAATTTAAATTTCGGCGTTTGCCCATGGGCTACAAGAACAGCCCGGGTGTCTTCGCCGCCTGTGTTGTCTCTTTGTTGGACAGCATAGACCCAGATGCGTGTTCGTACGTCGACGATATCTATCTGACAGACGACGAATTATGGCCGCATCTTTCACGTGTGGACCGCATTATTCTGGAATTTGCGGTCTTAGGATACAAATTTCATTTTGCCAAATCTCACATTGCTGAATTTACCGTTTTGTTTTTGGGCTATCAGCTCAACAATGAAGGTAAGGGCTTAGCACCCCATTTCTTGGAGAAGTGCGCACTTTTGTGCCCTCCAACCACCCTGAAGAAGCTTCAGTCATTACTGGGTTTTCTAAACTTCGGGCGTACTTACATTCCCGAATATGCCCAGCGTATCAAGCCTCTTTATGCCTTGATACAACCTAACTTTTCGAAGTCATGCTGGCTTCCTGAGCATTCTTCGATACTGCAATCTTTGCAGTCTGATCTACTTGAATCTAAATTCTTGTTGACTCGTGATAACCACACAAACCTGGTGATTAGAATTGTACCAGGGGCAGTGGGTTTCACGTACTTAACCTTTAATGAAGGTGACACAGTACCGATGGCATACAAGTCACATCTTTACACTTCAGCGGAGTTGCGCTTTTCCTCTGTGGAGAAAGTTTTGACTGCAGTGCAAATGGCGATTTTAAAGGAACGCGCACTGGCACAGGGAAAACACATTTTAGTGGTGACACCATATCCTGCCCTTGAGGCAGTAACAAAGGCAAGTGTACCGAACTCTAAGGCTTTGCACCCCGTTGGATACAATGGGCTACATCTCTGACGTCCCCGGAAGTCACTTTCATCTTTGATTCCTCTCTTCAGACACAGGAGTTCTTACAGTACGAATTTGTTCATCCTCCTCCTCTGTCGTTGCTACCGCTTGAGGAGTACGAATGTATTATATACACCGATGGTTCGGCACAACCGGCCACGGGTTCCAAGCATGCTTATTCCGCAGCGAGTGCTATTGTTGCAGGTACTATGGTGAACGGAGAGTTCAAATCGACTGTAGTGCACACACAGGCACTAGGAGACAGTACTGCACAATTGGCCGAGCTGCGTGCTTTGGTGCTCGCACTGGAGTTCACGAATCCAGACGTGACTACTCTTGTTGTATGCGATTCCTACTACTGTGTTCAATCTTTCAATGACAACCTATTCTTTTGGTCGCAAAACGACTATAAAGATGCGAAAGGCAGCACAATTAAGCTTAAGATGCTTTGGGTTCGAGTGACAGATCTTAAACAACGTTTGCCTCTCACACAGGTGATTCACACCCTTGGCCACCAGCGTGTGAGCGCACACGCGGTAGGTAACAGTTTGGCAGATGAAGCTGCCAAATCAGCACTAGCCACGTGCTCAGTAGCAGCAGTTACAAGATCCATGACTAAAATAGATAATGATATTTTGGCAGCTATTGCTGCCACAAAGGAAGGTGCTAATTACCCACGGGGTTTCCCTTCCAAGTACTCTTATCAAGTTGGTCCCGAACAGGTTCCTTACGTAAGAATTCCAGACGTTGGTGATCGTCTGATTCCCAACGCGGACCGCAGACCTTCCTTGATAACGGCCGCACACGAAGGCTTGGCTTCGGCCCATGCTGGCGTGTCTGCGACGGTTTCCATCTTGCAGCAGCGTTACTGGTGGCGTGGTTTATATAAACAGACCCGTACTTATGTGCTTTCTTGTGACGTTTGTCAGCAAATTAAGCCTTCAATGGTTACACGACCACCACAAACACCGCTCTGCATTTCTAACAGACCTTTTGGGTGTGTTTACCTGGATCACTGCGGTCCATTTTCCTCTGACACTGCATATAAATACATCTTAGTTGCAGTGGATTCGTGCACACGTTTCATCTGGGTTTGGCCACAACGGAGTGCTGACGCTCGAAATGTCATAAGGGATTTGCGTGTCTTTGTGGGAATTTTTGCCTGTGGCACCTTCCATTCTGACCAAGGTCCGGCGTTCGCCTCTAAGGCGTACAAGGACGCGATGGGGTCACTGGGGGTGCGGGTGCAATTTTCGTCTCCATATCGGCCTGAGGGCAATTCGATTGTTGAACGAATGAACCGTGACTTAAAGCAATCCTTGACAGCTAGAGTCTCAGGTACTGGCAGGAACTGGCTGGCCCACTTGTATAGCGTACAACGTGCACTTAATAATCTCCCTAGAAGATCTCTGGGTGGGCGGACCCCATACGAAATGCTCTTTGGCATACGAATGTTTGTGCCCGACCTTGATGGTCTAGACATGGCGGTGCAATCCGCAATCTTTGATGTAGATAACCATTCTACTATGTTGCAGAACTTACAAGAAGCCCGTGACAAACTTGCAAACGAACATTTACCTTCAGCCACAGATGCTGCGCTGCAGATTCCGGTTGCCGGCTGGCTTCCGAAGGTTGGAGATCTGGTCCGAGAGAAGGTGGAGAACAAAAAAGAATTTGGCCCCTCTTATCGTGCACCGGTTCCAGTCCTTGGCTTGAAGGGTACTCGTACAGTCATCTTACCGCCGCTTCCTGGTCGCAAGGACAACAGATACATCTCAGTGGACAATGTCAAGCTACAACATCTGGCCGATCCTGAATAGCGTAACACCAGCGGTCTCCTGTCCAGCCATTTCTAGGACTCATGTTTGTGGCCCTCCAGCGCACACGGACACTGATGTTGCCGTTGAGATGGTCGATTTGCCTGATCGCCTGCTCGACTTCCCGGCTTCCTCCTGCAACGAGGAGACCGAGTATACCTATCCCGCCACCGAGTCGGTGGCTCATTTACCAACAACACCACTGAAAGCGACCCGTTTTTCCTTTGATTCGGATTCCACCTCATCACTTATCCCGTCCAGCTTCAGTATTTTTGTATCCTAGTTCAGAGACAATTTTTTGGTCCCACCATGGACGTACATCTGGTTGGTACTGTTCCTGATTTTTCTGTTTATGTCCATTGGCTTTGTGACAGTTTTTTTCTTGCTTATTAATGGTCACTATTTACCAGAACGCTCTGCGGTGAGCTGTGTCGCTGGAACTTTGGCTCCGCATTCTTCCTCTCACATCATGAAGCGTGACCACACATTTGTGAACATTTCAGCTTTCCCAGTCGCTGATGGCATCGTATGGGATGCGGTAAATTTCCAAGTTCATGGACCAACCGAGATTATAAATGTACCAAATGTCCTACGTGTTTCTATGGGTGATGTCGTTAAAAGTAATATTCATTCTGACGATTAGGATGTGCATGCAGTTGAATCGTTATTTTCTGATTTGAAATATTATGCTGCTTTTAATGCTGAAGATCTGTATTTAAATTCTGCAAGTTATGCTGACCTATATTGTTACCAGCATTGGGGCAACCACTTTCTCCATAAACCAAGTACTCTTCAGGGTCCTTTTAATTACACCCAATGGGAACATTGTCCGACCCCTTTGCCAGGTAGCTCCCAAACTCTTCGAAGTAAATTTACTTACTTTACAGACTTTGATAGATCAAACCCTGGGTCCTATTATTTTAAATTGAACACTTCGTCCGCTCAGAAGATCATGTTGACCCACACCAAATTGCTATATTCAGGTTCCTTTTTGAACGCCTTAGCAGTGGGTGGTTATGAACACTGGCAGGACACCATTGACTTAAAGTCTATTTGGGGCACCAAATCATGGCAGGTCCGAGGCACGGAAGCCTTACACCGTGCTTGCCTCATCCCAGCCCAAATTTTGTTTTTAAATCATACGATCTATCAAACGACCTGTTGGGGTTTGGCTACTTCTAAACAATTGAATGCACCCTCCATTCCCGCATTGTCTTCCACTCCCAACGACAGCTTGCGTTTTAATATTTCCCTGACCACATTGCAAGCTTTGTTTCAAAACAATTCGTTTAATACCTCAACGATTGTTCAGTCACCCTGGTTGGCTTGGCCCATAGCATCTAATGCCTGCCAACTGCGTTTTCATGACTCAGCTCCTGGTTACAAACAGGATAGGCCAGATCCGAGGTTTTCTGACACTCGTACTTTTACGACATATTCTGTTGGTAAATTGTGTAAATAGTGGTTGCAGCACTCTTCATTAGATTCTGTAAAACAACATTTATCCCTCCTATCAGGCAACATTGATCTGTCCGATTTTGCTCTGGGGCCTCGTGGTCCTCGACCTAAGAGATTCATTTATGAAACTTACAATGAACTCTGGAAGCTTTCGCAAATTGAAGCTGCTTTCCGTCTTCGGGAAATCGATCAAGCAAATCTAGAAAAAGTGCTTGCTGTTGTTGACAATAGTATTAATACCCTGTCTTCCCGCATTTACACATTAGAGAATATTGTTTCCTCTGTTGTTGATATTGTACAAGATGATGTGTCTGTGTTATATCATGGTCAAAATCAATTGCGTTCAGTAATGCAGTTTGCGTGGACTTTGCAAACACTCAAAATGGGTAAAGTTCCTTGGCATTTTTGAACACCTCTGCCTTATTCCTGCCGTTTAATTTAACTGAGAAACAGCAATTCATGTCCATGAAAGATGCAACATACACTCTCTTACATATCGAGAAGATAGAGCCGTTACCATTCTCTGTGGCGGAGTTGGACTCTGCAGTGTGGCTAGTTCACGGGGTTATCGCTTTGCCTTTTTCTTTATTTGAGTTCAGTTCCTGCATGAAACATTATCCTGTTGGCCGTTTTCAGCCTTTAGGCAGTGCCTTCTTGTATGAACTTTGGTCCCTGCCTTTCATGTACAGATGTCTTAGGGACGGAAAAGAGGTTTTTCTCACAGGGGAGTCATGCGATTCTACTGTGGGTCATTCCCTGATTTGTAAAAACATTAAATTGCACGGGGCTTGTAATGTTTCAGCTCCGAATCTTGCTTGTGTTTTAAAGGGCATTCCTGCTCCTGCTATTTCACCTACTTTCACTGTGCTTGCAAATGGTAGCTATCTCCTTCTGAATAATCAGGACTGCTGTGGAATGCTGGCCGGCATCCCCTATATTATAACAGTTTCCCACCGGGTTGTGTGCTGCAAAAATGTGCTTTTTCCTCCCCCGCACGACATAATAGATAGTTCCATTTGGCCTTCCATTCTGACTTTGAAGGCGGATTTCAATAAATTGAGCAGAATAAAGGCGCTATTATTGAACCAGGAGGTTATGCTCACATCCGCACGGGAGACATTCATCCTCCAAGTGGCTAGTACCCACAGTGAGATACAGGCCCTTTTGAACACAAACCTCCCACAACATTTCGGTGAACTGATTCACCGTGTTTTCAATGCATCTAGAACCGAAGGTCTTGTGCACTTTTTTAAGGTTGTGGGCTCTGGCCTTGTTACCTCCTTTCAAACTATATTTGGTGTAATTCCGGCTTTTATTCATTCTATTTTTTCCAGCGTCTTTGGCGGCCTTCCGTTGCTCCTTGCCTTAGCTGCTGGTATATTGCTTTTGGTCTGTTTGCTGCGCAATGGCTGCACTTCCTAGGGGCCTCCTCGACCAAGGTCGACTCCGGATGCTCCGTGAACGCATACTCATCGGCTTCGGCATCCTACCATTGGCGACACTCAGTGTGTCCTATAGACTCTCTTTTCGCTTTGCGTATTTCACTTGCGTGGAACCTGTGATGTCTTGCATCCGATGTCCTTTCTCTTGGTCCTTGGATTTTTGCCTTTCCAATACGTCTCTGTCGGACCCGGATTTTGGCCAGTTAATGGGTCCCTTAGAGGCCCATGAATGGGACTGTTCCGGCGATGGCTTGATGGCGCGTGCGGCTGCACTTGGAATTTTGGCGCAATGGGATGTCTGGGCGGCTGCTCAGACTCTCCTACGACAAAGTTATATTGAGTATCACACAAGTTGTCCCGCAATGCTGATCACTGCTCCCTCTTGTGAGGAACATGGATGCAGTTTTCATTTGTTGGACTGGATGGCGTCTCTTTTTTCAGACGATTCCAACGATGTCCTCTTGGAAGGTGTGGCGGTTTTTTGCACTTACACTCTGATGGATTAGGGGGCCTCCGCTTTCAGCGTCCTGCCTCTCTGGATTTTTTTATTGGGCCTCACTGGAATTTTTTGTATCCTGTATGTTTTTTTTCTCTCCCATTCATTGTCCTTCATTGGGGACTATTCCAAAATAGACCTTTCCATTCTGCTCCATCTATTTGAACTCTGTTTTCGTCCTATGTCTTGGCCTATGGACTGACCAGGGGAGGGTGTAGTGTGGTTTGTGGCCTCATTGTCTACATTGCTAAGTTAGCTTAGGCCTGGCTGCCATGATGCCTTTTTGCACACGTTACTTTGTGACTTTGTTTTTCCAGCCTCTGCTTGTGCCCGGCTATATTAGAACTGTCTGCCTTTTTGCCTTTCACCTTTTCTCCTGTTCCCTGTGGGTTTCGTCTGCACAACATGTACAAGGTCGAAAAACAACGTCCCTTGTTCTTGCTGATCTGGTCAGCCCCTCGCACTTAGACATAAAACAAAATACAGCTGCACTGGAAGAATTTGTGTGCTTTTAATATTGTGATCTCGCTGTTTGTGGTACTCGGAGAAAAACCTTTCCAGAGAGAAGAGCTGTGCTTGTCTGATGATGTAAACCTTGCATCTAGATATTGAGGTATGGGGGTCCGTCCGACAAAGCCCAGAGGTCTTCTATTTTAATAATAAACTAGTTATTAGCACGGGAGAGGTGGTAAGGCTATTTAGCCCTATATCCACTGTCTTTATAAAATGTTATCCCCGTTTGTATGCTATGGAATTGTAATCATGCTTATTATTTTATCATTATGCATTATGCTGATAGTACTGGCACGTGTACTGTATCTTAGAGCACGATAGTTGAAATAAACATTTTAAACTATACTGTGTCTCTTATTACGCATGTTGTGGACAAGTATGAGTGAGTTATGAAAGAGTGTTCTTGCTCCGGCGAGTCCTGAGAGAGACCGTGTTCTGGGTTGTCTAATCATTGGTAGCTGCGCTGCGAATGAGACGCTAAAGCTAGTCGGATTGGGATTGTGGGTTCTAAGGTGCATGGTTTGCTCATCACTATATGTCGAGGTCCTATTATCCTGTGCATAGCTCTGTATATGTGCAGAATCCCTACAACAGATTATTGTGTGTAAAGGTTGATCCCTCAATGGTCATGGGACACGCTTTGCAATTACCACATTTGTGGTGTCCAGTTAATGGTGGTAGACCTAGATGGCTCCTCATATCAATTGGCTTGGGCGGCTCGAGATAGGCTTTGACTACATTGTCCTTGATGTTCCTGCCTCTCTTGAAAGTGAAAACTGGATCTTCTGATGTTAAGTTCGCTGGCAACCAAATTCCAATACTTTTTTACAATCTTTTTGATGTCATTGCTTTTAGAATTAAATGTGGTCACACAAACCATGTTTTCGGTCTCCGTCTGTTTCTGTTTTACTTGCAGTAGCTGATCCCGCGGGCAGTATCAAGCCCGTTTGCAGGCTCGTTTGAGCAATCCTGTCGGGTAGCCTCTCTCTTTCAAACGGATCGTTAGAGTTTCGGATTCTTTAAAGAAGTCTCCCCTTCATGTACAGTTCCTCCTGAGCCTGAGGTATTGGCCATATGGCAGGTTATCCCTCAAACTCCGTTGATGATGTGATTCATTCTTGAGCAGTGTATTTCTTTCCGTTGGTTTGCGGTATAGGTCACAGTATAGAAGAGCCTCATCAACTCTGAAAGTGAGGTCCAAGAAGTCGATTGCTTCCTTGTTGTAGGACATGGTGAACTGGATGTCCCTTGTTCTATTGTTCAACCAGTCCCTAAACTCCTTGAGGTCGTCTTCACTCCCAGACCAAATCATTATGACGTCGTCTATGTAGCGTTTCCATGCTGCAATATACTCAATGTAAGGATTGTCATGACTATACAGGTATTCTTCTTCATAGTCATCCATGTAGATATTGGCCAGACTCGGTGCATAAGTAGCACCCATCGTAACACCCTTACATTGGAAATAGAATTGATTCTTGAAGATGAAGTAGTTCTTCTTCATTGCGATTTCCAACATGGCAATCAGGAAATCCGTGGGTATCCAGTGTGGTCTAGGGCGTTTATCATGAGTGAGTCTCACTACGTCTAATGCCTTGCCTGTGGGATGGACGTATAAAGCGAGGAGACGTCAAGAGTCACAAGTAATTGTGTTTGGATATCGAACGGTTGGCCTTCAAGCAATTGAATGATGTGCATCGTATCTCTTACGAACGATTTTGTCTCTGGAACCCAAGGTTGTAAGAAGTGATCAATGAACGGGTTCAGTGGTTCGAGGATTGACCCACAGCCAGAGACGATCGGTCTCCCGGGTGGCTTTTCTAAGCGCTTGTGCACCTTGGGGAGGGTGTATATTGTCTGAATTCTGGGTTCCTTTCTGTTCAAAAAGTCATTCTCAGGTTGACTCAGGAATCCCTGTCTTAGTCCGTCCATAGTTAGTTCTTCTATCAGAGACTTGATTTCAGCAGTTGGGTCCTTTGGCGTAGGGCGATAGCTCTCCTGTACTCCCAGTTGCTGTTCTATTTCCTCCACATAGTCCGCGGTATTCTGTATGACTACAGCACCACCCTTATCTGCCGCCTTGATGACGATTGTTTTATTATTTCCTAGAGAGTGCAATGCCAGTCTTTCATCTTTACTGATGTTATGCCTTATGTATCGTTTTTCGTCCAGTAACTCCATGGTTTCCTGCAGAACAACCTGTTCGTATGCCAGTATCCTTTGACTCATCAGGTATGCCCCCGGTGTGAAGGTGGAAGGAGGTCTGAAAGAGGTGGCAGCTGTTATGGGATTGCAAGTGTTTTTGTTGAAGTAGTACTTCAGTCTGATTTTCCTAAAAAATCTCTGCATCTCAAGTTTGATGGTGAAGGCATCTGGCACAGCTGTCGGAACGAAGGACAACCCTTTGCTAAGGACCTCTCTCTCTGCTATCGTCATGTTATGATTGGAAAGATTGATTATAGGGTCCAGTGTGGAGGTCTGAACGGGATTGGCGATACGTTGTACGTCACAGTTGGGTATCCCTGTTGACAATGGTTCTGTATCGGCTGTGGAAAAGTCATACACGTCCATTGAGGTAATCAATACATCTCTTACGACTGCAGTGGTATATGTGTTGGGCAAGTCGGCAGGGTCTCTATCCCTTGAGTCATGAGCCTCACAGTGCGGAATGGGCATGCTGGATGTGTGTGTTATGTTCATCCGTGTGTTTGTCTGTTGATCTTGGTTCAGCCGGATATTACCGTCAGGTGGGGGGGAAAAGCTGGTGGTAGATGTATGTGTGCTCACCATCTGTATGTTTGCCTGCATGTTGAAATCTCCCCGTGTGTCTCTGGTGGGAAAAAACTGACTCGTGAGTTGCCCCTTTGCGTGTTCCTGCCCTTGTTCCAACCCCTTGGTCGTTCCCAATTTTGTTCTGCGCCACCCCCTCTGTTGGACTGGCGGTAACCTTCCCCTAAAAAATGTGGGCCCTGGTTTCCTTGGCGGCTGGTGGAAGGTCTCTCAGAGTCTGAATCTGAACAACTCCCTACAGAAGAGTCTGAGAAGGTATTAAACCTCAGTGGACCCTGCCTACTCCTGTTTGAAAAGAAACCTTGGCTATCTTGCTGATAGTAATCGTCTGCCAAGTAGGGGTAGGTCAACTCCTTATCGTAATTTCTTACGTCTTTTTTCAGTTTGTCAAGTTTCCTATTTAGAGTTATCGTGTTGAAATCAGCTAATGTTTTCTCAGCTCGCTCTAAAGCTTCCTTTGCGTTGGAAAGGGCACCGTCGTCAAGTATTTCTCTTTTAAGATCAGCAATTTCCTGGGTTAGATTTTTAACGTATTCGATTGCCGTCTCTACTCCAAGCACCATCCAGTGCCTGGAGCAGTTGTTGGCAACGTAACTGAACTCCTCTCTGAACTTAGGGACGTCTATGAAGATGGCAGGCTCGTTTCTAACCTGCAAGCCTTTGGGAATTATATTAGCCTGTAGGTACTTCGTTAGTACGTGACCATGAAGGCGTGAACAAATGAGTTTTTTCTCAAGCCTTTCAATTTTAGCTAGTTTCTCATTTAGACTAGTGTCCACCGATACTCTATCAGTCCCTAGTAAAAAGTTTGATGCGCCCTGGTCCTGTATAAGTTTGGTAATATACTCTTCACTATAGGACAGGGTTTCTTTGTCAGACATAGTACAGTGGTTATGGTGGAATCAACAATACAATGTCCCTCAGTTTTGTAATAGCATCAACAATACAATGTCCTTCAAATCCATATAAACAACAAAAAACAATAAATGAGAGTAAGAACAACCCTCGCAGGTGGATACCTGCACCAATTATAGTTAAACAATAATGGGGTGACCCTGTGTCCCTCAGAACCTGGGTATGGATATATGAACAAAAACAATGGTTCTGTCGGGTTTGACAATTATTTCTTATGAATACGTTTAGTCTTTATACGCTATTCTCTAAAGTCTTCAAAAATTCATAACTCGGCTGTCTTGATATATGGAACACATTGCAAATAGTAACACACGTGACACCAATTACTGAATGCTCTTTTGTTTTATATAAATTGAATCATTCATATATATCTACACATTTATAAATACAGGCTGTCAATACAAGGTGAGGTTTCTAAGTGATGTGTGCTAGAGTGACATTTGTGCTCAGTGCTAAGTTTTAGTGCGCAATATATACAACGTGATAATAAAATATGTACATGAGAAAGGAGGCCAGAAAGTTTAAGGAAAAACACAATGACTCAGTTGCCTATACATTAATTAGTTTTTGGACACAGAGACTTGCTCAATCTGGACCGCGTAGAATCGTCGATGTTTCAACCCAAACTATGCTCAATTAAATAGTCAAGGCGGGTCTTCATCAGGACAGAAATGGGGGTTGGGGATGACAGCCTGTAATTGAAGAAAGCGTAAATCAGGCGTGTTCCATAGCTAGATCTAATAAGTGTACGAATGCGAAGAAAGGGTGACAACACTCACCCACAAAGATCCAGAGTAATTCCTGGTTAATCAGTCATCATGGGATACCTGGTGGTTAGATCATGTATGATCTTGGCACAGGTGATGTAGATCTAAAAGAAAGCAGGGCGCACAATTCAAAATATACCCGCTCTATTGTACATAGAACCTGCTAATGATTATCAGGACTATGAAGAACAACCATAAAAACACCAAGGCTAAAGAATGCCGGCGTGAAGTCGTTATAGAATGTTACCGCTCTATTGTGCATTAAACCTGCTTGTGATTGTCAGGACTATTGTTAGTGAAGAACAACCATAAAAACACCAAGGCTAACAAATGCCATCGTGAAGTCATTACAGAATGTATCTCCTCAAAAATCCGGGGAAACAGTTTAAAATACATGCACGTAGTCGGGCATTTCATCTGCTAAATAGTGCCAAAACTCACTTTTCCCTGGGTAGTAGGTAAACACTCACCAAATTAATGGATCGCCAGAGTGGTGAATCTATAATGGAAAGGCGAGGTGGAAACGCTACATAGACAACGTCATAATGATTTGGTCTGGGAGTGAAGATGACCTCAAGGAGTTTAGGGACTGGTTGAACAATAGAACAAGGGACATCCAGTTCACCATGTCCTACAACAAGGAAGCAATCGACTTCTTGGACCTCACTTTCAGAGTTGATGAGGGTCTTCTATACTGTGACCTATACCGCAAACCAACGGAAAGAAATACACTGCTCAAGTATGAATCACATCATCCACGGAGTTTGAGGGATAACCTGCCATATGGCCAATACCTCAGGCTCAGGAGGAACTGTACACGAAGGGGAGACTTCTTTAAAGAAACCGAAACTCTAACGATCCGTTTGAAAGAGAGAGGCTACCCGACAGGATTGCTCAAACGAGCCCGCAATCGGGCTTGGTACTGCCCGCGGGATCAGCTACTGCAAGTAAAACAGAAACAGACGAAGACCGAAAACATGGTTTGTGTGACCACATTTAATTCTAAAAGCAATGACATCAAAAAGATTGTAAAAAAGTATTGGAATTTGGTTGCCAGCGAACTTAACATCACAGAAGATGCAGTTTTCGCTTTCAAGAGAGGCAGGAACATCAAGGACAATGTACTCAAAGCCTATCTCGAGCCGCCCAAGCCACTTGACATGAGGAGCCATCTAGGTCTACCACCATTAACTGAACACCACAAATGTGGTAATTGCAAAGTGTGTCCCATGACCATTGAGGGATCAACCTTTACACACAATAATCGAACACACAAGTTATCGCAATTCACCAATTGTAACAGTACCAACGTTTTGTATACCATCTGCTGTCCGTGTAATTTACTCTATGTAGGGCAGACAACTCAGAGGGTAAAAGCAAGAATATTGCAACACATGAGCAGAGTCAGGTGTAAAGTACAGGGAGCCCCTTTGGTTGACCATTTCACGATGCACAACCACCCGCCAGAGAGCATACGTTGGTGGGTGATTGAAAAAATCTGTCCCCATCCTAGAGGAGGTTCCATTACTGCGGCCCTGAATTTTAAGGAATGTAGATGGATCCATTCCCTAAATTCAGTGACCATGGGACTTAACGAACTTGAGGAGACCTCTAAACAGATGGGCCAGTTATAATACATATATGGGTTTCAGAGTGTATTATAGAGTGCACCGCAAGGGTACAGTTTTACATTGGGCTATACACGCCACTGATGTTTAGGTTTGTCGATGTATGCCAATTTTGAAAATTTCAGTTCATTTTACATCGTGTTTTCATTGTAAACATCACTGATATCTAAGTCTGCCAACATATGCCACTTTTAACTTCAGTTCATCCACACTGGCTGTGGACGAGTGACAACCAGGAACGTAGATTAATCTTGGATATAACCCTGCCACGTCTAAATTATTTAATTATGTTGGGAAAGTAACTGCACTATCATACGCAACCATGCATTACCACGTATCATTTGTTAATGGTTTAAATATACAGATTTCGGAGATTCGAGTTTGACAATTGCTACTGATTGAATTTGGTTTCCATTGTTGTCATTGTATGCTTTCGAATTTTCATCACCACTTTTATTACATAAGAAATGTGTTTAATGTGCACGAAGCTGAATATGTCACTTGCTACCATTTCAAATGTCCATGTGATTGATTACTAGAATGTTGGCGAGGCCCCTTTTAAACCAAGTTCGCTCCGCACATGACTCCGTACATGACTCTGTGTCCCATCACCACATCCAGTTTATAAGAAGCATGCCTTGCGCCCAATAAGCATATCTACTATCGATTAGGCAATGCTGGTCTGTTGCTTAGCGACCAGGCCACTAGCATTTAGCTGCTGCTCTACCGACCGCGGCATGCACGCTGTTTTTACGTGCGTGCCTCAGCCCTTATTAACGATCCTTCAGTATCGGGAAGTCTTGCTGACGGACGGCTGCATCTTTACAGGACTCCTGCCTGTTCTCGTGCTGTAGCATTGAATCACTCTTTGCTGCCACTTCCATGACCTTTAGGTAAGCACGCAAGTGTGCTATATTAGAGTTAAACTGATATTGTTCGAATGTTGTTGATCGAACACGTTCTAAATCAACTTCCACCTTGCCTTTCCATTATAGATTCACCACTCTGGCGATCCATTAATTTGGTGAGTGTTTACCTACTACCCAGGGAAAAGTGAGTTTTGGCACTATTTAGCAGATGAAATGCCCGACTACGTGCATGTATTTTTAACTGTTTCCCCGGATTTTTGAGGAGATACATTCTGTAACGACTTCACGCTGGCATTTGTTAGCCTTGGTGTTTTTATGGTTGTTCTTCACTAACAATAGTCCTGACAATCACAAGCATGTTTAATGCACAATAGAGCGGTAACATTCTATAACGACTTCACGCCGGCATTCTTTAGCCTTGGTGCTTTTATGGTTGTTCTTCATAGTCCTGATAATCATTAGCAGGTTCTATGTACAATAGAGCGGGTATATTTTGAATTGTGCGCCCCGTATTCATTTAGATCTACATCACCTGTGCCAAGATCATACATGATCTAACCACCAGGTATCCCATGATGACTGATTAACCAGGAATTACTCTGGTTCTTTGTGGGTGAGTGTTGTCACCCTTTCTTCGCATTCGTACACTTATTAGATCTAACTATGGAACACGCCTGATTTACGCTTTCTTCAATTACAGGCTGTAATCCCCAACCCCCATTTCTGTCCTGATGAAGACCCGCCGTGACTATTTAATTGAGCATAGTTTGGGATGAAACGTCGATGATTCTACGCGGTCCAGATTGACCAAGGCTCTGTGTCAAAAAAACTAATTAATGTATAGGCAACTGAGTCATTGTGTTTTTCCTTAAACTTTCTGGCCTCCTTTCTCATGTACATATTTTATAATCACGTTGTATATATTGCGCACTAAAACTTAGCACTGAGCAAAAATGTCACTCTATCACACATCACTTAGAAACCTCACCTTGTATTGACAGCCTGTATTTATAAATGTGTAGATATATATGAATGATTCAATTTATATAAAACAAAAGAGCATTCAGTAATTGGTGTCACGTGTGTTACTATTTGCAATGTGTTCTATATGTCAAGACAGTCGAGTTATGAATTTTTGAAGACTTTAGAGAATAGCGTATAAACACTAAACGTATTCATAAGAAATAATTGTCAAACCCGACAGAACCATTGTTTTTGTTCATACATCTTCTGGTCACAGCACTTGAAACGTGAAGTCAGGTTTTTTTTTAGATAGCTGTGCTACAAGGCCCTGCTTAAACAATGAGACCAATGTTTCTAGAAAAACGCTCAAAACATATTCCAGCCCACATAAGGATATCAGTTGATTACTCAATGTGAGCAGCTACGGTGAATACTACCTGAAAACCAGACATATGTAATCAGCAGATTTCAGTTAATTTATAGCAATACTAGAGGCTTCTTTATCTTCAGTGCAAGTAAAGTACATTGAAAAAAACTGTACACGTCAAGAGTCATGGTAACATGAGTCAGAGGATAAATTATTAACTAAGCAGTCAGATTTCCTAGGGAGGTATTTAGAAAGAAAACCAGCAATTTTTGGAGAGAGGATGTAGCATAACATGTAGAGCTGCTGACTTTCGAACTGGGAACCAGGTTCGAGCCTCTGCGTTGGCTCTCCCGATGCCTAAAAAAATACGAACCAAAACATACGGAAAAAGGAGTGCAAGGA
Organism: Calotriton arnoldi; assembly: GCA_963921515.1. Lineage (NCBI taxonomy): Eukaryota > Metazoa > Chordata > Amphibia > Caudata > Salamandridae > Calotriton > Calotriton arnoldi. The sequence continues at coordinate 906,495 of CAWUFW010006532.1, read as the reverse complement.
AACAAACAGAAATAGAACAAACAAGCAATAATACGTTACAGGGGCAAGAACCACCCATGGATTGGAGGGACAAATGTGAACAGTTAGCCACAGAAAGGAAAGGGCTTTTGAAAAGTACACATAGGAAGGCAAGCGAGGGGCGTGCTCAAAGCCCACAGAGGAGATACAACATGCCTCGAAGCAGGGTATGTGCTGCCTAGGCAAGACCTAAAAATGGAATGGAGCAGCCAAACGAGAAAGCAAACAATATGACTGTTGTCAAAATTATAAATTAGAATATTGTGCAATATACCCACTGAGGGTTGTAGAGTGAGAAATATAAATTTCATTATGGATTGTGAAAAGATTAATATTATAATTCTGACAGTTCATTATTTCCTCCGAATTAATGAACTGTCAGAATGGTAATTTCTATGTTGCAAAGAAAAAGGACTTTGTTGATGTTGAAACATGACCGTACATGATTGAAAGGCATCGGCCATTTTAATCTGTTTTGCCATTATCGTCAACTGTGAATAAATATAATAATGCAGCCTCTTTGAGTGGTGGTAGCTCTGTTTAGATGGACATTGTTAGCAAGGGCCAGACACACTATTTAGGAGCACCGACACAGAGCGCGCTAGAAGAATGTCTAACATGCTGGGGGAAAAAAACCCTAGCTGAAATAAATAATGGTTAAAGTAACGTTATAGTCAGTGGCAACATTAACATTTTGGACTAAAAAACATAGAAATTCACTGGTTATAGTTAGCATAGCTAACTATACCTTGCACCCCTGCCATGCACTGCTTATGACCTTACATATTACATCACTCATGACATGTTCTATGACATAATTTATGACATCACTGATGACCCCATGGGCCCTAAGTTGGTAGGGTATACCTACCATGCCCCCTTATATTATTTTTAGGTCGAGCGCTGTCGCAAGACCTGTAGTAAATACAATATCGAGGGTAATTTCTCCTGCCGCTTGCCATTGGTTAACTGTGGCATTGCTTTTCTTAGCAGGCTTATGGTTGGCTGTGGATCCGATACGTCACTTCCGTTTATTCCGGAAGCAGCACCCCCTAACTACAGTTTTCGTCGCTCTCGTGGTTCATGTGTCTCCGAGAGGAACTTTCTTTTAGGATTTTTCCAGCCCAGCATGCTGAGTTGCAGCATGACACACGCATTTGTATACATAATCAGCGCGGAGCTCGTCACGAGCGCCGCGCTGTTAATCATACATAATCAGCATGGAAAGGCACTGCTGCCTCCGCGATGCTACCGCAGCGCCCCACTGTCCTCGCCGCCATGTTTCATGGGTAAATCGTACAGCTGGTCTCAGGCTTTGCCCTGCAATTGGTTGCGATGTGCTCCTCCCTCACAGTAGAAAACATCATAAGAGCCCAAAATACTGGAACGCATAGTCCTGTCCCTATACACATGACCGCAGTGCACAGCTTACGGTAGGGACATATTGAACAGAAGACCCTCAACAACAAACATAAGCCCGAAACAGAAGCCAGCACTCACCGGCATTATCCTGGGTCCGTACCTCATTGATGCCGAGACTGATATTCGGAGCAGGGTGGACTTGCAACTGGCTTAGGAGGCAGGACTTCCCACTAATGGTTCGGCAAAGTGCATTACTCCAAACCCACTCATGCTGAGTTATGGTGATGTGTAAGTGCAGTCTGTTGTTTTTGTTAAGTTTGATTTTAAATTGGCACAGCTGCCTAGATTGCGCCCGCCGGTTCATATTTCCAGCAACTGCAGCCACATCAGAGCCGCCAGTTACAGCAGCCGCACCCCCACTACCGGGAGCCACAACCTCATTTTGCCAACAACATACAGCTCTTTGAGACCAAGGGCAACAAGCCCTAGCACGTGAATGACAAGAGGGGCATACTAGCAAAGCCCTGCGCCGCAGCCAAGCGTTTTCCATTTAGTTGTGAAATGCCGTGAGCAGTGTTCAGATATGGCAGAGGAGAAGGTGAATACAGCTTTTCACGTGTGTTAGGGGGGGCTCCAAGCGATTCCTTTCGGTGGCTTATCGGCCGTTGTGCATGGTGTAGCAGGTAAAAATGTACAAATGCGCTCACTTGCTAATGTGCCCCCATGTAAACTTTATATTTTATGTGCCTATGTTGGGGGCATGGGGAGGGTAATGGATTTTAATATATCTATTTTACATGTACTGTGTGCTATGTGTACCCTGCCTTTCTGTGCCATGTGTACCCTACCGTTCTGTGGCATGTGTGCCCTTCCGTTCTGTGCCATGTGTACCCTGCCGTTCTGTGCCATGTGTGCCCTGACGTTCTGTGCCATGTGTACCCTGCCGTTCTGTGCCATGTGTACCCTGCCGTTCTGTGCCATGTGTACCCTTCCGTTCTGTGCTGTGTGTACCCTGCCGTTCTATACCGTGTGTACCCTGCCGTTCTATACCGTGTGTACCCTGCCGTTCTGTGCCATGTGTGCCCTTCCACTCTGTGCCGTGTGTACCCTGCCGTTCTGTGCCATGTGTGCCCTTCCACTCTGTGCCATGTGTACCCTGCCGTTCTGTGCCATGTGTACCCTGCCGTTCTGTGCCGTGTACCCTTCCGCCCTGTGCCATGTGTACCCTTCCGCCCTGTGCCATGTGTACCCTGCCGCTTTGTGCCATGTGTACCCTTCCCTCTGTGCCATGTGTGCCCTGCCGTTCTGTGCTGTGTGTACCCTGCCGTTCTGTGGCAGGTGTGCCCTGCCGTTCTGTGCCATGTATCTTCATTACTACCTGTGAGTGCCTCGTGCCCTCGTGATGGTGGATGTCTGCACATGCTTGTCTCGTGTCCTCGTCTGTCTGTGCGGTGCATGCGCTGTACGTGTGTTTGCATGTGCGTGCCTCGTGGTGGTTAGTGCTTGTCTAGTGTCCTCATGTGTCTGTGCAGTGCGTGCCTGCTTGTGCATGCCTGGGATGCTGGTGAGGGCCCCCCCTCCACACCCTCGTGTGACCTCTGGCTCAGAGCTGTCTCAGGCCCTTCACACTTCACGTGCAGTCACACGCACCATCACGTGTTTACATTCCTGGGCTGGTAAACATCTCGGTGGAGAGGCACCTCCTGGCCCCAGCTGGGGCCCCTGCCTGCCGGGGGCCCTGCCCGCCCCCGGCACAGACAGCAGCGTGAGATCTTATCTTCTCATGCCAAGCCCGGTGCCCGCTGCCGCCTGCTGGGTGCCCTGAGGCTGCTGCGCCCACAGAAGCCAGGCTGGCATGTCTCATGGCCCTGGCATGTGGGAGCTCGAGGTGGCCCGCCTGTTCTCCCTCTCCAGTCCTTCTATAAATACTAAAACACGGTCTGCTTATTTATAAAGCGCTTGCCATCACATGTCGAGGCGCTGCGGTGCTTTGCAGACGGGTAGCATGCTTCTCCCTGGAGGTCCTGTGGGCTCTTGCATTGTGGCGGTGCTGTTCAGGGCCCCTCTCTCTGTTTTGAAAGTCATAAATTGTTTTGGCTACTTTACAACATATCATGTTTTCCCTGAGTAACTTTACCAACCCACGTTCCTTTGCCTGTCCACTGCCCCCAAGCCCCTCCCATGCGCCCAGCTTGTCCTATAATGTATTTTAACATTATATGCCTGTGTGAAGCCCCCTCCCCCCCGCCCCAATCTTACTGACCATCCAACGCCCCTGGTGCTGTGTGACTGAAGGTCGTGTGCTTTAAGCAGCGGACGAAGTGCATTAAAAACAAACATTTGCAATGCAATAGATCTCGCATTTACGTGAGTCTGAGCTATTGACATTGCAAATAACAATGCCTTTTATTTTTGTTTTCGTTTTTAAAACATAAATAAAAGGCATTGTCATTTACACTGCCAATAGCTTAAACTCGTGTAAACGCGAGACCTATTGCATTGCAAATGCTTGTTTAAAATTTACTTCAGGACAGGGGACTAAGGGCCAGATGTAAGACCGTTTTTTGCGGTCGCAAATGGGAGAACGGCCAGTTTGCGGCTGCAAAAAAGGGTCATGGCATGTACAAATGCTATTTTAAAATAGCGTTTGCGACTCTCGCTATTAGGAAGGGGCGTCCCTTCCTAATAGCGATTGTCAATGCAATGTACCATTGTTTTGCACCGCATTTGCGGCCACAAAACACTCGCAGTTTACCACCTATTTCAAGTAGGTGGTAACCCACTCGCAAACGGGAAGGATCCCCAGGTGACCCCTTCCCCTTTGTGAGTGTGTGTGAAAATATTTTTTAAGAGCAGGCAGTGGTCCCAAGGACCACTGCCTGCCCTTAGAAAATAAAACTGAAAAGTTAAATTTTTCTTTTTTAAATGCATCCCGTTTTCCTTTAAGGAAAACGGACTGCATTTAAAAAAAAAAATGCTTTATTTAAAAAGCAGTCCCAGACATGGTGGTCTGCTGACCCCAGCAGGCCACCATCCCTGGGAGTGCTAGCCGTTCCAAATGGGGTCGTAAATGGCGACTGCCTCATACATATTAATGAGGCATGCAATCTGCGACCTCATTAGGAATCGCAAACAGTGTCTGAGACACTGTTGTACATTCAATTTTGCGAGTCGCAAATTGCGAGTCGCAATTCGACACAATTTGCGACTCGCAAAATTGAATTATCGTACATCTGGCCCTTCGTCCCTGAGTCCTGTAATGGCTGCAAGCAACATTTTTCTCATACTGCTGGTAGCCAATCAGAGCACTCATTCCTGCGAGAGTCTGGCTCATACGCGAGCAAGATGGCCCAAGGGAAATAAAGCTCCCTGTGCCAATAAGAACACTCTGGGGCATATTAGCAAGACCCACGTTAAAATTATCGCAGTTTTAGCGGCAAGAAACTGCCACTAAAACGGCGATAATGGGCTTGCTAATATGCGTTATGGAATTCCAATAGAAGCCCAGGTTAGATGTGCAGGACATCTAACCTGGGCTTCTATTGGAATTCTATAACGCATATTAGCAAGTCCATTATCGCTGTTTTAGCGGCAGTTTCCTGCCGCTAAAACGGCGATAATTTTAACGTGGGTCTTGCTAATATGCCCCTCTATTTTTTTTAATTGGGTTCGCGGGAACCTCGAACCCAACTGTTCAGATATTCAAATATTCCTCAACCTTCGTTTCTCAAAAATAACTGAACGGATTTACATCAAGTCACAAAAAGCACAATCTGCAGAATAAGATCCACTTTCCTGCCAAATTTGGTGTAATTCCATTGAGCAGTATTTGCTGTAGCCATGCCTAAAGAGGTCAATGGAAAATGCATCGGGATTTTGCGTTATGGGATCCCCTTTTTTCTCGTTCCCCACTTGACGGATCACTCCGAAACTTTCCATGCACTGCCACTAATATATATATATTTTGCTCCTGTTTCAAAGAAACACGCTGCACTCGTGGGGTTCGTTCAATATAACTTTATTGCAAGGACGCGTTTCGGCGTTGAGCCTTCTTCTTGCTTGCCCATAAATCAGACAGCGCTATCATGCTTGTTCTTTTAAAATCATTCCTTGTTTCTCATTGGTCCCAGACAAATAGTAGGAGAAAAGGAATTGGTCTATTCCGGGCCAATGTCATTGCCCCTCCATCGTTGTTACGTGAATTTTACATTTCCATAGTGTGCTTCGGAATTAATGTCCAGTTGTCTTCAACACATATAGCACATATCAGTATTCCATATTGTGCCTCATAATGGCTCCCAAAGTACACAGTTCGTTATTTGGATAAATTCACTTCTCCTCACATTTTTGCTGTATCGCGCTGTTCAGTTGGTTACCCTGTCGGGACCCCTCGTCAAACCGTAAGGCTTCCCAGCACATAACGCAGGAGTCAGTAGATAGCCGTAACTCCAACATTCTGAATGAATGTCGACAGCGTCGGCGTTTGTGCCCAGATTACCTTAACGGCGGTGCAAGGCGCCTTGTAAAAATTACTGCTCCAAGTCCACCTAAAGGCGCTAACTGCACTCTTGAGACGGGTGCACACGATCATGGAGGTGGGTCCACTCAAATATATTTTGCTCCTGTTTCAAAGAAACACGCTGCACTCGCGGGGTCCGTTCAATATAACTTTATTGCAAGGACGCATTTCGGCATTGAGCCTTCTTCTTGCTTGCCCATAAATCAGACAGCGCTATCATGCTTGTTCTTTTAAAATCATTCCTTGATTCTCATTGGTCCCAGACAAATAGTAGGAGAAAAGGAATTGGTCTATTCCGGGCCAATGTCATTGCCCCTCCATCGTTGTTACGTGAATTTTACATTTCCATAGTGTGCTTCGGAATTAATGTCAAGTTGTCTTCAACACATATAGCACATATCAGTATTCCATATTGTGCCTCATAATGGCTCCCAAAGTACACAGTTCGTTATTTGGATAAATTCACTTCTCCTCACATTTTTGCTGTAACGCGCTGTTCAGTTGGTTACCTTGTTGGGACCCCTCGTCAAACCGTAAGGCTTCCCAGCACATAACGCAGGAGTCAGTAGATAGCCGTATCTCCAACATTCTGAATGAATGTCGACAGCGTCGGCGTTCGTGCCCAGATTACCTTAACGGTGATGCAAGGCACCTTGTAAAAATTACTGCTCCAAGTCCACCTAAAGGCGCTAACTGCACTCTTGAGACGGGTGCACACGATCATGGAGGTGGGTCCACTCAAATATATTTTGCTCCTGCTTCAAAGAAACACGCTGCACTCTCGGGGTCCGTTCAATATAACTTTATTGCAAGGACGCGTTTCGGCGTTGAGCCTTCTTCTTGCTTGCCCATAAATCAGTCAGCGCTATCATGCTTGTTCATTTAAAATCATTCCTTGATTCTCATTGGTCCCAGACAAATAGTAGGAGAAAAGGAATTGGTCTATTACGGGCCAATGTCATTGCCCCTCTATCGTTGTTACGTGAATTTTACATTTCCATAGTGTGCTTCGGAATTAATGTCAAGTTGTCTTCAACACATATAGCACATATCAGTATTCCATATTGTGCCTCATAGTGAATTTATCCAAATAACGAACTGTGTACTTTGGGAGCCATCTGTTTGGGAGTTTAAATAAACATTGCAGTTTGACGAACTTTGGTGGTCCGCGCTCTTTCTTTGGGCCCTGGAAACTGGCTAATCGAGAGGGAGTTTGGTTGGATATGGATATATATATATATATATATATATATATGTTTCAAAACTGATACAATGCTCACTTCAGCTGCTGCCAGGAAGGAAGATGTTTGTTCAAGGATGTGCCTTTTTGTTATTTGGTGTAAATCTGATCAGTGGGGTTGTGCAAAGGAATTTCTAGTTGTATTTATAGGGACGTGGTGGATCTGCGACCCCTTTCGAACTTGTACTGAGATCTGATTGACTGCCAACACTTCAAACCAGGAAGTGTTGGCAGCCATCTTGTGACTCCGTTGTACCGAGTCACAGAAAAAAGATACAAAAACAAAAAAAAACAAAAGGGAGCAGAGTAGAAAACCCTGACCCCCTAGACCTCTGGGGGGAGAGGTCCCACAGGGACCCCCAGGGTCAAAAAACATTTAAAAAAGAAAATTAAGTGGGAGTCGCACTGGATCCGTGACTCCAGCTGAAACTTTCTAAATAAAGGAAGCGCGGGCTCCAGCGCTTTGTTTGTTATCCCCCGGGTGGGCCAAATCCTGGGGGCATTGTCAAATTATTAATTAAAGGAGGAGGGCACACGGGATCCCCCTCTCATGGTGTTCATATACCCCGGGGATCGCCACCTCCCCCGCTTTATTTTAGTATAGGGGGCTGTTACGGGCCCTGGGGACCGCCACCTCCCGGGGCAATTTTAAATGAATTCAGGGTCTCATGGACCCCCCCCATGCCCCGGAAACCACCACCTCCTCGGGGCTTCAATATTTATATTGGGAGGGCGTCACGGACCTCCGTGGGCCACAGGGTCAACCACCAACTCTCCAGGGCCAAAATACCAAAATGGAAGGGGGGCCGCACGCCCCCATCCTGGGCCATCGTGGCACCACTGACCACCACCTCCCTGGGGTGGCCCTTCTAAGTAAAAGGAGGGGGGCGCACGGCCCCCCTCCTGGAGCCAAAATTGGCCATGGGGACCGCCACCCCCCAAGGCCGGCTCCAGCAATGTCCCAGGGTGCCCACCCCCGGGATATGGTGCAAACTCTGCTCTGCTTAGAGTAAGCGAGAGCATGTAAAAGGCGGGGGCCTCCAGGCTCTCCCTGTGGTCCCCAACGAAAATGACTGGATGCTCTGGGTGGCACCAGGGAACTTAGTATTGTGGCCAGGCCCCGCGGATGGGGTCCCCGGGACCAAAATTAGCCCGGGAGGCCCCCTTTCTTTTAAAAAAAAATAATTTTCTTTAAAAAAGGGGGCAGGTATTGGGGGATGGGGTCCCCGGGGCCAAAATCCCCCAGGGGCTATGGAGCGATGAGGGGCACTGTTGGAGGATGGCAGTGAGGGAACCCGAGGAGGTGGTCATGGGGTGGAGGGTGGGGGTAGCTACGGAGAGATGAGGGGCACTGGTGGAGAGTGGTAGTGAGGCAGTCTGAGGAGGAGGTCATGAGGGGGAGGGGCTATGGAGAGATGAGGGGCACTGGTGGAGCGTGGCAGTGAGGGACTCCGAGAGGAGGTCAATAGGGGGAGAGTCTATGGAGAGATGAGGGGCACTGTAGGAGGGTGGTAGTAAAGGCATCTACGGAGAAAGAGGTCATTGGTGGGGATCAAAAAAGACTTTCGCACCAGCGCTAAAGCTGGCCCTGTCATGGCCTTTCTGTTTTTGTTTATTTAATTAGCAGTCGGGTGTTTAGGGCAACTGTGGAACATACTTTAAAGTGCCTGCTAATTATATTTACTGCTATATTCAATGTTTCAAGTTTGAAGGTGATTTTACTAATGTTTTTTACCGGGAATAATGAAAGTGGAGCCGGATGGTGGCTGATATAGGGCTGGGGCCCAAAGCCAGCTGTGAGATAAGGTGCACTGGAGAGGGGTGGTAGAAAAGTGGATAATCAAGCCTGGAAGGGAGTGCCCTGCAGAGCTCGGGTCAGATGGAGGTAGTAATGAAGAGGGATCATCCCTGAAGGCTCGCACAGAGGGAGCCCGAGTATTGTCACTTGTCTAATACTCCCACCTCAGAAACCTCCTATTCCTGTCAAAGGGAAATTACATGGAAAAAAACACTTTTTGAGAGTGATAACATTTAGAAAGAGATTTGGAAAAGAGTGTGTTTTACTAGGCCTTGTAAGACTAAGGAGAGATAAAGGAGGGCCCTGAAGCAGGCCTGGCTAGACACATAAGCGACAAATCGGGCCCGCAGTGGCCCACCCGAAGGCACCCTTGGCCCTCCCAAATAAAAATTCCTGGAGCTGGGCCCAGGGAGGGATATATGTCCATAGGTGCCCACCTGTCACCGTCGGGCCCAAGAGGTCTCCCAGCTCATGATCTTGGTGCGATATATATAATGGCACCGGCCCACTGGGCGCAGAACTGCGCCCGAGTCTCCTTGTCGTAGCTTGCCTTCTCCTCTGGGTCTCGGACTAGCCACCAAGCGCCACCGGGGCAGGCCAAGCCCAGAGGGTGCTGTCTTGATCACCACCGGCCCTGGTATATGCCTCCCAGTCCACCCACTCGGCGCAATGTGTAAAATGGCGCAGGCCCTCCGCCCAGGCTACTGCCCTGCAGCCCCCACTGCGTGGAAATAACAGCAGAACGATTCCGTAACTGTCTCACAAGATTGATGGCTTGGATGAACTCAAATTTTCTAAAGCTCAACACAGAAAAAACCGAGGTAGTAGAGTTTGGCCAAAAACCCTCAATCTGGAATCATCTATGGTGGCCTCCAGAAGCCGGCACCTGTCCTGTCCCTGTGCCTAAGGCACGGAATCTAGGCTTCTTGATTGATAAGGACTTAACACATGCCCCTCAAATTAATAAAGTTACTTCGGCCTGTTTTTTCACGATCAAGGTCCTACGGAAAATACTTCCGTTTATTCCTTTTTCTTTAAGGAAAACGGTCGTAGGAGCCTTGGTTCTGTCGAGAATTGATTCTGCAACGCGCTGTATTTGGGAGCTGGGGCAAGACAGTTTTCCAAACTTCCGTCACTGCAGAACGCTGCCGCAAGAATACTGCTGGACCTACCTAAACACCATCCGACGTCTAGTGGCATAAGGCAGTTACATTGGCTTACAGTCCGACGGCGTGTGGATTTTAAGGCCTTATGCCTAGTACATACAGCTGTGTACGGAGGAGGTGCGGCGGATATTAGGCCCCTCTTTCCTCGGTATGTGCCAACACGTACACTAAGGTCTGGCAGCTTGGGGCTGGTATGCCTCCCTAAGAAAAGAAGAGTCCGATGGGGAGGAAAGGGATTCTCATTCCAAGCGGCGAAGCTATGGAACTCCCTCCCCACACAGCTGCGACTACAAGCCAACAGGATCCTGTTTAGGAAGGCATTAAAAACTTGGCTTTTCACTAAATCCTAGATTCGCAGCAGCCACACCCTCATCCTCGCTTAGCGCCAAGACGCCTCGGCAATAGTGCGCTTAATAAATAATTCAGTCAGTCACTGCACCGATTCTCACCCCAGTATGGGATCTCCGGCAGAGCCCAGACTTCCACAGTGCATCCCATCTGGAGGTTTTTGTGGCCCTCCCCTGCACCGCCGCTTTGCTCAATGCATCTGGCCTCAGACACGGAGCACTCTGGTCTGTGCTGCCAGCTCAGAGATCATCCTGCTGCGGGCGCCACAAATCACTGCCTCCTTCCACCACCCCCAGCACCAGGATCGTTTCGGGCTCTCCAAGCCCAGCAGGCATTGGTTCTCTCATTGGGCAGCCAGTTAGGATAAGGAAAGTCGAATAACTATAGAGGCCGGAGCGGAGCATGCAGGCCACGCCCCCCCTAGTTTGATTCCCATGTACGAAAATGTATGTTGGGCAAACAACTCCATGCTTGGATTTTACAGCACAAAAGCAGCATAAGATACGCACTACTAAAGGTGATAAAGAAAGACAACTCCGGCAAGGCCAGAAAGCGCTAAGAAGGCATGGCACTAATGTGCCAGCAGCACCCTTCCGTCTTCATTGCCCTTTCCCAAAGGCCATCTCGGTCCAGCTAGTATTAAGCAGCTCAGCTGGCAGCCCCCAGTAAGTAACTTTGTGCTGCCTACCTACCTGTACAACTCGACTTTGCTTTATTATAATAATTAGCAGCTAATGCTCGGGCCCCAGCCGTTGACAGGCATAGGCGCTAATATGCGTGACTAACCATTTCAGTGCGGTGATGCGGACCACCACACTGAAATACGTTAGTCTAACGCCTGATGCGTGGTAGTTGGCAGGGCTGCTGAATGCGCAATGGTTCATAATTCCCAGCGATATAAACATGCAGAGGAAAAGAGAAGGTGCCAATGTATAGAACAAATTGAAACGAACTTGCATGAAGGTGACATACAGAGATCACTCCTCTTAAATGTAAGCTGTTGCATTGACCGATTGGACTCTGTTAGTTCAGGACTAAGTGAGGCTCATGACTTTGCACAAAGTAACCTCTTATAACTGTTTTATCTTCTTCTGTTCCTCTGACATCCCTTCCAAAGTAAATTGGATACACAGCTCTAGGCCCTCATTTTCATATATTTTTTAATTTTAAAGTGTTCTTAATCTTTAGTCTCTAAATGGGTGGGTTAACATAGTTTCCACTTCTGTATGTAATCAATGCTGTAAACTAATTAAGCTACGTGTTACTAACCACTATACGTCACATGCTTTAAGCTTCTTCATGTTAATCATTATGTATAAATGTAATACTAATGAACATCCCAAGGCAACAGTGCGCCAACTGTGGACAAGTGGAACTCCTCTGAATAACTGTTAATTTCATTACAAAGCGGCCTGTATATCCTGCATGTATTTTCTATGCATGCTGCAGGCAACAATGTGTTTTTTTGATTATGTAACTCTTTAATATGTCCTTGATCCATCTCAAATTTCAATAATTTATCTGTAGTAGTCTGATGCCTGCAGCCATGTTTTAGCAAGTTTGTCCCTTTTACATCAGTTGTGTACTCTTTTATCTTTAAATTTTTCTGTAAAACACACACCGGTTGTTTTCTTTCAACGACAGCTTGCAAAGTCGCACTTAGAGACACACAGCCCCTTCCCTCCAATAATTCATCCCTCCTGGAGGTGCTGGAGCAGAAGCTTGTTCACGCTGGTTTAATCAGCCCTCGTTCTCCCTTCCTAATGGCTCCATCTCCCTTTCACAGGGCTATAATGGTGGATTCACGCATGCTTTTCTCATCCTGCTGTCTGTTTTACTGGATAATCTGCTATATGTCAGTGATATTTTCACAGCTTCCAAGGTAATGAATTACATTTGACATGCTTCTACCTGGTAGGCTCCTTTGAACTCCAGCCTAATATTGTCATGTTCATTTGTAGGCCGTTCTTAGATCTGTCAGCCTGAGGGTGGTCTTTCCCCAAACTTTTTGCCTTTCTCCAGCATTTTTGCTGATTTTGTTTTTTTGCTGGCATTGGGACTCTGCACACTTTACCACTGCTAACCAGTGCTAAACTGCACGTGCTCCCTGCTTAAAACATGGTTACATTGGTTTAGCTCCAATTGGCCTGCTTAATTTACTTATAAGTCCCTACTAGAGTGGTACTACATGTACCCAGGGCCTGTATATAAAATGCTACTAGTGGGCCTGCAGCACTGGTTGTGACAACCACTTAAGTAGCCCTTTAAACATGTCTCAGGCCTTCCATTGCAGCTTGTGTGTGTGCAGTTTTAAACTGCCGTTTCAACCTGGAAAAATAAATCTTTTGCAAGGTCCAAACCATTCTTTTTAATACATATAAGTCACCCCTAGGGTAGGCCATTAACAGCCCTCAAGACAGGGCGCAATGTATTTAAAAAGTAGAACATGTAATTTTAAGTTTTATATGTCCGGGTAATGAAAAACGTTTACATTAGTTTTTCACTACTGCAAGGCCTATCTCTCTCCCATAGGATAACATTGGAGTTACCTTATTACATTTAATAAGCTGTAATTTCCAAATGGGAACAGGTAGCCAGTTCATGTCTTAAAATAAAATTTTGAAAAAGCCATTTTTGGAAAGTTGGCATTTTCCTGCCCTAGCCATTTAGTGCATGTAGTCAGTCTCTGGGTCACATGGCAGGGTGTAGCTGACAGTTGGGCTTTGAATATTCCTCCTGGACAGCCACATGCAATAGAGAGCTTAGGTGTGCCTAGGCGGGCCATAACTGGCAGGATAGGAGCACAGCCCTACTTACACTTGAATAGTCCTCCCTCCACACAAGGGCTGCATACCCCATGTAGTTCGTCTGGAGCCAGGACATGGAAAGCAGTTTGCCTGGGGACTTCAAAGGGAAACATCTAGAAGCTTCTATCTCACTTCAAAGGCTCAACTGGGTTTAAATACTGGACCTCAGACAAAAACTCTTGAGTACACTTCTGGAACTGTGGATACTCTGCCAGAAAGAAGGACTGCTTTGCTGCTGAAGGACTGCCACTCTGCTGTACTTCTGCCTTGCTGGACTGCTGGCTTGCTGTGCTGACGTGCTGCCTGCTGCCCTCTTGCCTGGGTGGGAAGGACTGGGCCTGCATCTCTTGAACCCAGAACCTCAGAGTGACTCCAAGGGCTAGTTGGCTACCCTCCTAATCTGAAGCCTCAAGGAAACAACAGGCTTCCAAATACCCTGTAACTGCACCTAGACTCTGCCATCTGTGAGTCTACCCTGCCAAGTGGTGCCACCCCAGTCCTGGACCCTTGGATGTGGGCCTAAGGTGTTTTGCCAGACTCTGTGGATCCAGCGGAACCGACGCATTGCTCTCCTGTGTGGTGCAACCCCGAGCAGAACCAACGCATCACTGCTATGAATCGGAACCCGCATTGCAGCCCATCGCTCATTGAAAGTGCCACTGCATGATGCGTCCTTGGCGCAGGCCCTCACTTTCCTCGTCGACGGCAGCCCCGACAACAACGCCGGACTCCACATCGCAGCCTCGCAGCTCCTCAGAAGTGACGCATTGCCCCAACTGCTCTAGGCATCCTCGACACCGTACTTCACATGTCAAGCCCCCGTCGACGAGATCCTCGATGACGATGCAGGATCTCGTACCGCATCCTTGCTGCACCTCAGAACCGATGCATCGCTTCGGCTGCACGATGTTGACGCAGATCCTTGCAATGCGCCGCAAACCAGGATTTAAGGTACTTTGTTTAGCAGGCCTAACTGGGTTCCTATATCCGGCCCACACTCCATCACCGACATCCTGAACTTGTGACTTTGTCCCAGTCCAGCAGGACCAGATATTCGCAGTTGGCACTTTATGCCTTTTTGGCCCTATTTTTACTACAAGCTTTAAAATTGAATATCCCCGCACTACTGATTGGATTTTTGTCCTTTTTGGCTTGTTTTTATCTATTTTTCTAAATTTGGTGTGGGTTCCTTTTGTGTGTGTTGTCACTGTGTTACTGTTTGAAGGGTTTCACAAATACTTTACACATTGCCTCTGAGTTAAGCCTGAGTGCTTCGTGGCAAGCTACCCGAGAGTTGAACACAGGTTAATTTAGTGTTTGCTTGTGACTTCAGAGAAGAATTGTGGCTGCTACTTGAGAAGAGTTTTACCCTCCTCAACTGGTAACCCAATTTCTTACACTGGTGTTCAGCGATGAGGATTTGGACTTGTTTTTGTGCAGTGCCTTACAGTAATTTTGTGTTACACTACCATGCGTCGCTTGTATACGATTCTGCATGCCCCTTCGCTAGAAAGAATAGATTACACGGGAATAGTTTTGGTTGACCTGGAAAAGGCATTTGGCACAATTAGTTGGTCTTACCTGTGAGCGGTTATGGTCAAAATGAGCCTGGAAGCTGCTTGGGTAGATTGAGTGTGGCTGTTGTACACCAACCCCACTGCTAGGGTCCGGATGGATCGGCTTGTTTCCAGCTCATCCAACATTCACTTAGGGTCTAGGCAAGGGTGCCCGTTGTTGTCGCTCCTGTTTGCTCTTACAGTTGAGCCGGTAGCAGAGTTATGCAGAGTGCGGGGACGAGGGAAGGGCGTTGTGATAGCAGGTTATGAGCACATAATTTCACTGTATGCTGATAACTTGTTACTATATGTGTCCAACATGGAAAAAGATGTCCCCTTGATGTTGTGATTGCTACAGGAGTTTGGGGAGGTCTCAGAGTTGCGCGTGAACCTGGTAAAGACCTGTGTCTTCCCCATGCTCGGACAAGCCACTGACTCTTATGCTCATTCGCTGGGTCCCCTCTACCTTCCGCTACCTGGGGATACAAATCTATCATGAGCTGGAGGACTTGCAGGAGGGTAATCTGGGAACAGCGCTACCTTCATTACGAGGCTGTGTGGCCTTCTGGCCATCACTGAGGCCTAATGGCAAGGATTACGCTCCCTAAAATGCGAATGTAGCCCCAGTTACTTTATTACTTTACCAATCTCCCCACATGGGTACCGACTGCATAGTTTCGGCAGCTGGACTCGCTGCTGCGAGAGCTCATATGGGATGGAAGGCACCACAGAGTGTCCTTGGAAACCCCCTGGGGGCCAATTCTGGAAGGGGGTTGGGGGAGTCAGATTTTGAATTATATTTTCTAGTGGCCCAACTGAAGTGGATTGCAAAATGGCTGGATTGAGGAGGAGCCACACATGTGGGCTGAACCTAACCAGGGAGCGTTATTGGCTAGATTACTGCGGAGGGTGCCTGGGAGGGGGAGTGGTAGCTTGTTACTTTCAACAGCACTCCGATGCTAGCAGCGATATATCTGGCGAACACTGGCTTGCCTGTTGTACACCCCAGCCCTCCCATTGGTGGAACTACCTCATAGTAGCCCGACATTTTTTTCAGTGACACAATTGGCTGTCTGGACGGAAGTGGGATTGGTGTCGGTGGGTGACTGTTATGAGGCTTCCATGCTGCTGCCCCTGGACGACACATATGGCTTACCCCGGGACAGTTCCTTACATATGAGGCATTCACCAGGACATTCACAGGGCTTTGGGATAAGGGGGGTGGACGAACCCCAGATGCATGCTGACATAAAATTGTTATTGTCTATGGAACAGGTAGGCACTTAGTGAAATGGTTTATGGTGCCCTTAATGGGATGCTCAGGAAGCCCTTAATCGATCTCAAAGTGAAATGGAAAGGAATACTAGGAAGGGATATCCCAGACCAGGAATAGGCAAAAATACTAACTTACCCGCAGCGGGTTTCTCATAATACCCGCTTTAAATACATTCAGTTTAACCACATCCATCAGATGGTCCTCACCCCACAGAGACTCACTGCAATCTCTGGGGGTGAGGCCAAGTGCTGCCCCGTTGTGCGCTGGCGGAGGCAGATTTCTGCCATATGACCTGGTCATGTGCTCACACACAGGAGTTTTGCGCATCAGCGGTGCAGAAATTAAATAGAACACTTAACAGCAACATGCCGTGCTTCTTAGAGACATGCCTATTGGGGTCCTTCCCCCAACCGAAACCCAAGAAAGTGGGAACTAGGTTCCTGTATTTAGCATTTATTCTTGCTAAGAGACAGATTGCCTTGACGTGGACATTGGTGGCTGGTCTGGTAGTGCTACGGTGGGAAGCCACTGTTAAGGAATGGGCTGGAGCAGAAGACTAATCACTTAGAAGGGAGAAGGCCAGTGGGATGCGGAGACAACCCATAGCTCCCTTTGGATCGTAAGTGTTGGACGCTTTTGAGAACTCAGAGGGCCAGGTAACTTCTCCTTCCAGTACTTCAGATTCCGAGAACGGAAGTGAGATAGCTGCCTACCAGCATGCTCGTTAATACCATAGCTGTCTCGGGATGCAGGGGGCTTATATGGCGACTTCCTGAGGTTGAATCAGTGCACACCTTGGGTTTGCCTATGCCTAGCACTGCTGTCACAAGTGAACCATACACTGTGCAACTACTTCCAGCACAGGGGGAGGATCCTCAAACCCTGTCTCCTAGAAAACATGCATGATAGACATGTTTGATGTTATACAACCTAGAACCAATTGTTTGAAATGTTTGTTCAACGTTTCTGTTCTTTGTTTCTCAATATATTAAAGAAATGTGTGCTGAAAATAAATGCTTCCCCAGGGTACAGGGGGACGTGAGTATACACAATTGAATATGTAACTGCTATTTAAATTACTAATGGTATAAAGGTATACTGTGCCATAGTGGTATACTGGTCTACCGATGGGCATGCTGGAAAAATTGTAATGTAATGTCACTGCACTATGTGAATGTATGACAATGAGTAAAATCTAATAAACACATTAAAAAAAAAACACGGTCACCAAATCACATCTATTACATTAGCAGAATTACAACTGCTCTCTGTCTTACTAGAAGCTCTGCTACATGTAAGTGATATTTTCAACAATTTTGACAGGTGAGAAAGTTATTTTTAAATATTAATAAATCACTCCTATGTAGGCCTTGAAGTTCACAAGGCAGGGTGCACTGTATTTAAAAGTAGGACATGTAGAAATTTAATGTTAACATGTCCTTGCAATGACTAGCGCCTAAAAGCTATTTTTCACGGTGGCAGGCCTAGCTGTTCTATGTAGAAAACCAAAGTACAGATTAAAATCCTAATACTGTATCTCGGGAACAGTACTAGCTAGAAAAATAATGAAACAACTATGTTCAATAGTTATTAAAAAGCCAATTTAATAGTGAAGTCGGAATTTTAATAAATATGAAGTAAAAATCATTTTTAGAAGGTTGCCTTTTGCCTTCCTGAAGTTCTTGGAAGCTAAATTTGCATTTGCTTTTCCACGTCTGCAAGTCAGTCTAAGTAGCATCAAATAGGTGTGAAAAAGGTGTGAAATGCTTCCCAGGAGCTAACAATAGGCTCACATGATTGGGCAGAGGAGACTCCTCTGAACCTCACCGAATATGCAGGGTGTGGGTTGTGAGTATTAATTTTGATATTATAGTGTTAAATCCAGCTCAAGTGTCAAAGCATGCTTGACAGGTCTGCTGTGCTTACAAAGAACACTTTGGGGTGCACTTGAAAGACATAGATCAAGCTGGTAAGATAATTCACAAGAGGCCACTGTCTGGTTGCTGATGAGCTCTTCATTGTCATACCAGTGTTCTGTGTTTGGGAGGTATGTATAACACTGGGGGCACACTTGAAAGGAAGTGTAATGGCTCACCTGAGTTTACTGCAGGGGCGACATGGATGGACACGAGGTTAAACTCCAACTTCCCTCACCCACCTCCTTCGCCCAACTAAGTCAAAGCCAAAGAGGGAAGGTGGGGAAGGAGGGAAACAAAACAAGGGAAGGAAGAAGGGGTAGACGTCCACTGGATCTTCTGAGAGAGTCTTCTAGAACCCTAAAGGAGAAAGCACAAGGTGAGTACTATACATGGGTAAAGGCAGGTGATTATGATTACCCCTCCCCTGTTTCTAAGAGATACCTTGAATGGAAGATGTCAAGTATGTGCGAGGAACCAACTCCCAGGGACGATGGAACACCCCTACTGTCTAGGAGGACGGACAAGGGTCAATAGGACTGCAGAAGTTAGCATTTGAAACAAGAAAAGGACGATGAGATACAAACCTAGGTTAGGGACACCGTAGGAGGGGTAGAACCCTTAATCAAAAATAAGAATGTACCCGTTACTCCTGTAAGTAGGGAAAAACCAAAAAACTCATTTCCCTAAGCAGGAGGAAGCACGGGAAAAAAAAGACAAAAAAGGAAAGGGTCAAAAACTATGCAAAGTGCAATAGCGAAGATCTGGAATATATTGCAATACTGATTAACTTTCTTGCTTTCCAGCAACCAGAGAATTAAAAGAACCTCCAGAAATGTGCAACAAGAACGCAGGACCATCAGATAAGTACCATTCCTATTTAAAACATAGTTCTGGAATTCATCAAACACAAAGGTAATGTGATCCTTTAAACCCTTTGCCCAATTCTTGTATTTTCAAAACCAGGACGCAAAGGGTTAATCTAAACAGAGGCTTCTTTGCAACAATGTTACCCGCGGGGAAGGAGCAGCAAGTCAACCAGCCCTGGAAGAACACCCGAGGACCCAGGAAGCAGAAGAGCACAACAGGAACCAAACAACACGAATGCGAGACCGAAGAGGAAACCGAAGGTCAAGTAATGAGTCAGGTAAGCCGGGAATCAGAATGCGGTGGGAGGCCTGGCGGGATCCGTGCTGGAACGCGAAGCGCGTTGCCAGCGCGGATCCCGTCCTTAAATACCCCTCAAGCGCCGTCCCGCCCGCTGACAGGGAACGGCAGGCGGGCCTCTCGTCTCCGCGCTCGAGCGCCGCCGGGCTCCGTGCGCTCCATGCAGCCCGACAGGAAGGGAAACAGGATGCCAAAACAATTCTTGTGTATCCACTGTCTGGTTGTTGGGAAGCTCCACTTTTGTTCTACCATACTTCTGTCTCTGGGTTTACTGGGGGTACAGTGGCTGCCTCAAACTGTATTCTGGTGTTGGATGTGGGAGGATGCTAGGTTTACCATAATGCACTCCCCCTCCCCCCCACACACACACCAGTCCTCAGAGCACACGTTTAGTGTGGCCGAACAATTTTGCCATCTTGAAAATGCCCAAAGTGGGTAGGATTGGCCCTGGGAAATGTTCCCCTATTTGATAATGGTATATGTAGGAGTCATTCCTATCCACTAGCTCATACTAGGGATAAATGTGGCATCTCCAGGCACACAGGTAAGAACACTGCTGGACTTGAGGAAGAACAGAAGAGGACTGAACCTACTGTCTGCAATCTGAGAGGAGCCCTGAAGGACTGGACCTACTCCTTTTTGAACCCCAGGCAAAGAAGTGGACTCCGAAGGTCATAAGTCTGACTTCCTGTTCAAGCCATAGGCATACAACAAGCTACAAGAGGCCTTTCATGCAGCAGATCAGAGGCAGCTAGACACGGACTGGACACTGCACTTAGCCTCGTCCTGACACCCTGTGTGTCTTTAAGTGCTTCCTGTGAGGTCCCAGTGGGGCTTTAGAAGTGTACTCTTGTGGTGGATTGGGACATAAAGGGCCAAGTCAGAAGGTAAAATCTGTGATCAGCATTAACCTGGTTAGTGTATCCAACCCACGGCCAATCGCGGCCAGCCTCAAATTGTGCTTAGTTCCTGGTCTACCGCAACTATCGGCTATCATTGGCAGTTTGTGCTTCTTGGTGCTATTCCTATTTAAAACTTTAAAAAAATCATATTTACAGTTGCCCTAATTGGATTTTTGTTTTTTCGGTGTAATTTTGTTTATTCAATTTTACTCTATTTGGGATTTTTAATGTTTTGCATTTAAACTTTGTTAATATTTTGGTACTGCATAAATAATTCAGATATTGCCCTAAGTTAAGCTTGTCTGTTTTGTGCCATAGCTATCAGCTCAATTTAATTTAGTGACTTTAAGGGTTCACCCTGGCAAGAGTTGTTATTATTCCTTGAAGTGGGAGTCCCAACCCCCAATTAATAATCCAGTTTCTTACAACAGTATGAAGTAAGCCATTTACAGGTCTTACATTATCGATTGATTACTTAAGTAATCTATGAAACACTCATGTTACTCATCTCTTTTCCCTTTAGAAAATGTAAAATTACTCACACCATGCCCTTGTACATGGTGGTGATTTTGCTTGGGTCCTTTGCCCATTCTTCACTAGGCAAACATTTTTTAAACTCCTTAAATCTATATCCAGAAAATGAGTGCAACTCTTTCTTAAAACAAGTTTTTTTCCGATTTGCTTCTCAAGGTTGCTATCGTATAAGCATACCCGACACCAACTTGAGGAGAATCTCTGCCTAGTTTGCCAAAGGGGTCGACACGTTGACGCTAGTTTCTAAAATTGGACTGTCTCTTCTACCACTGATCGGACTGTTATACACATGAATTAAAGTACAATAAGATGTGGGATCATTACAGTGATGGACAGCCATTTTTATACTTGTATTGAACTGCACTAAGCGCTACATCGTTCACTTTATCTTTCACTGTGGCACCTTGTTTTCTCAGAGATGTTTTGATAACAATACATGTTGGGCCTCATTTATAGTTCAGAGCGCTCAATGTACTGAGAGTGTACTGCACGGCTACATTAACATTGCAGTGCTGTCAGGCACACTTTCAATGAGTTATTTTTTATTTTCAAAAAGAAAATCCCAATATGGGATTTTCTTTTTGAAATAAAAAACACTAATGCCCCCCTCCCCATGGAAATCTTCTCCCATGGTGTGGGGTCATTTAAATGTTTTTGTGTTCGCTTATTTCCAGGTTTTGATGGAAGTATGTGAAAGTAAAAATTGTCCATTGGACCGCCCACTCTAAATCGGGCAGGCAGTCGAATGGCCAAACAACTGACGACCCTAACTTCGTTGGGCCATCAGATGAGTATGTCAGTGATGGAAACAGAGTCATCTCTATCGTTGACATACTGAAGGTCCACCCAACTCTAAATGAGGCAAGCGGAACTTCAGTTTGGCAGAGATTGTTCTCTGTCACCGTTGCAATGGCGTACCCTATCCGACAAACTCTAAGTCCAGCCTTAATGTATGATTGAATCAATGACAATGCATCTAAAACCAGATACAATGCTGTTTTTTTTTTAAATTCATGTGTCTTTTATACTGCCTGCGAACATTAGTTAGGTACAAAATTACTTTTTAACATTATATCATTTCATGATAACTCAGGTAAACTTTAGGTATGTTTATGGGTACTTCGCGAAAGAACTACTATTTTTTCAACTGTTACACTGCCCATATTCCCGGGGTTAATGGGCCATACCCATATATGGTTGGTGAAAATAGGATGGCAATGGATTTTACCTTCATTAACCCCTTAAGGTTTGAGGCTATGCCACCTCTAAATCCCCCTCAAGTGCTAAGGCCTTTATATGATATTTGTTATGATATTTGAGGCAGTTCGTGCATAAGCCTTCATAACTTTTTTCTACAAAAGATATACTGGTCAAATTTGCATCGTATTGCCCAATATTTTGGGCGATTATACAGGTGTCCAGGGATTGAGTATTTCCCTGGAAGGAAAGGAGTAAATAGCCAAAATATAGCAGAACTTTGTGTTTAGGAACCTAGGGAAGTGGAGTGGTGCAGCAGCCGGGGTGGCTGACTCCGGAATACGGGGGCTCACGGTTCGATCGCCAGAGGCAGGTTAGCCCAGCACCTTGTGACTCTGGGCAATAGCTCGCTTAATCTTCCCGACAGCCCCCAGCACCAGGACACCTCGCCTGAGGTAGCTGCACGCTTTACAAATGCTGGAATTTACAAATGCTGGAATTTAATTTGTGTTGTTGAAAATTGACAATGTTGTGAATTCAGCAAGGGTTATTTGTGTAAATCGCTCATGGCTTTTCCAAAGAACTAGTCTTTGAAATTCAAAATGAATGAAAGCATGTAGGAAAAAGCAGGAAATGGGTGACAATGTTTTCATCTGTGTTAGACTTGTCGGTGTTAGGGTGATCTTCCCCCAAACGTTTTGCCCCTCCTCCATTTTGCTGAACTTAATTTTTGGGGCCTTAGGAAAAGTGCACTTTACCACTGCTAACCAGTGCTAAAGTGCTTGTACTCACTCCCCTAAAACATGGTTAAATTGACTTATACCCAGCTGGCATATTTAATTTACTTATAAGTCCTTTGTAGAGTGATATACCTTATAACGAGGGCCTGTAAATTAAATGCTACCAGTGGGCTAGCAGCATTTATTGTGACACTCACTTAAGTAGCACCTTAAAACATGTCCAAGGCCTGCCACTGCAGCCTGAATGCAGTTTTTAACTACCATGTCTACTTGGCAATAAAACCCAATTGCCAAGCCCCAAATATCCCTTTTATTACATATGTTTCATACTAAGGTTGACTCTAGGTAGCCCATAGTGCAGGTAGTGAAAAACACTAACCGATAAGTTTAATAGACGTTACACAGAAAACCTTTGCCCGTGTGTTGCTTGATCGTCTACAGACATGGATGGAAGAAAATAAAATCCTGAGCACCTTTCAAGCAGGCTTCAGGGAAAAGCTGTCCAGCGCAGATCAAATCTGTAGGCTCCAACTTTTGCACCGGAAAACGGTGATTTTAGAGGGTGGCAGCCTCTATATAATCTTCGTGGGCTTAAAATCCGCGTTTGATTTGGTTCCTAGAGATAAATTGTGGGTGGTCCTAAGAGATCTGGGGGTTCCAAGCTATCTATGCCTCCTCTTAAAGCGGCGCCATGAAGACAATTATGCCCAAATTAGATTTGACAAGCATGGAGAATTAATTGCCCCTATCCCAATAGATAGCGGTGTCCGACATGGTTGTGTTCTTGCACCCACCCTCTTTTGCTTATTTATGAACGCACTTGTCGAGACACTTAATGCAGGGAAGGAAATTGATGCACCCAAGTTAGCGAACAGGAAAGTGCCAGCAATGATGTTCACGGACGATACTCTCCTGATTTCTGAATCACTGATGAGTGTACAGAGGATCCTTGATAGTTTTAATGCCTTTTGTAAATGTAGGGGGATCGAAATCAATACGCAGAAGACAAAATTTATGGTCTTCAACTCACTTGAGCTTTTTTTTTAAAGCTCAATGCAGATAAGACGGAGGTTCTGTTCTTTAACCAAGCAGTCCCACCCCCAGCGCCTCTGTGGTGGCCGGCCGAACTGGGACCTGCTCCTGTACCTAAGGACTCGGTTGAGAATCTTGGAGTCAGATGGGACAATGACTTATCCCACGCTACTCATGTTCAGCACGTATCTGCGGCCTGCTTTGGCAAGATGAAAACAATTAGAAAATTCTTTGACTTCTTGCCAGAGATAACTCGTAAAACTGTAGTCCATGCCTTAGTCACCTCTCATCTTGACTACGCTAACGGGCCAGGGGTGTAACACAGGCACCCGCAGCCCCCGCGGTGCGGGGGGCCCCTGAGCTGCAGGGGGCCCCCTCAGCACTGTACTCAGGCCTGAGAGCTCCAGATTAAATCGGGAGCGGGGACCCCTCTGTGTACCTTGCAGGGGGGCCCCTTCAACTTTCGTTGCGCCACTGTAAAGGACTCTACATGGGCATGCCTAGCGGCTTGATCCGTAGGCTTCAGATAGTACAAAATGCGGCCGCTAGATTGGTCTGCAAGGTCCCTCTCCGTCAGCATATTTCCCCCCACCTTAGACAACTCCATTGGCTCCCGTTGGCCAAAAGAATCGAATTCAAGGCCCTTACTTTTGCGTTTCGGGCCTACCAGGGTAGAGGCCCCAACTATCTGAGGAAGAGACTCCGCCCTTACCAGCAGGGCAGATCACTGAGGTCCAACCATAAACGCTACCTCTCCATCCCCCGTTTTGCTAAAGCGAGAATGGGGGGTAGGACATTTGAGGTGGGAACTACTAAATGCTGGAACGACTTGCCTTTTCAACTACATAGGATGCACTCTGAACAGGAATTTAGAAAGGCCTTGAAGACCTGTCTTTTTAGTCGTAAAGACTAGATCTGCGCCACCACTGCTTTGTTGCTGTCTGATATAGCGCCGGGACACCTCAGTCAAGGTAGCTGTGCGCTCTACAAATACCTTATTATTATTATTATTATCATTACTTGGTTCAACTTGACCTAACAGCTGTCTACAAGGGCTTCCGTTGGAGAGGGTGTCAGTCTTTGAGTATCTCGGGATCACCTTAAATGAAAAAATGGACTGGGGAGCCCAAATTAACAAAGCTAGCCTAAAGCTAACGCAGATCATGGGGGGTTTGATCAAATTATAAAGGAATTCTACTCATAAACCCATTGGTCCGCTTGTTGAAATTTATAAAGTGCAAGCACGAGGTGCCTCTTTGTATGGGGCTGACATTTGGGGGCATTATTCATCACGATGTATTACTAAGACGGAGAACGTCTTTGCTAGACAGTTATTTGGCCTCCCCCTCAGTTGCCCCCTTACACCGCTCCGTCTGGACATTGGGTTAAGGCCAATTGCTGATGAAATTGCCCTCAGACCCTTTACATTCTGGCGTCGTTTATGGACTACCCCGGAATTGGCAGATTATAGGGCCGAGCTCAGGGACGTAATGAGCCTACATGGTGCGGGAACATTACCTTGGATAGCACATGTGAGGGACTAACTTTTGGCCATGGGTAGAGCAAGCCTTTGGTTTAATGCAGAGGCAGCCTGCCCTATGATTTCCAGGAAGGAACTGGCCTGGAGCTATAGGGAGAGTAAATTTGCACAGCTACAGGGGAGCCCAGCAACAGGCTCGTTAACTGCGGTGTTCCTGAGAATTAAAGACCAATACAGCTTGGAGCCTGTCTTGGATGACATTCAACCGGCCCTAGCTAGGAAGTTATACTTGCAATTCAGGCACGGGGTTCTCCCGCTGCATGCCGTCACTAACAAATGGGCTGGCACAATCCCTTTAGGTTGCCCTGCCTGCAGCATTACAGAGGAGACAGAATACTATGTACTCTTTTTTGCCCTGGCTACAGAAAGGTTAGGCATCGCTGGCTGCTTCAGCTATGCAGAAACCTAGACACACATTTGCCTATTGTATTTGCGATGTTGCATTTCTTATTTTCTATGTGGTGTGCACGCAACAAGTTTTTGAATGCCAATGTATAGGTTCAAGATGCTAATACCTCTATGTTTTAACTGGATTCGCTCATTTTATCTATCCTTATTTTTCCGAGGTTTTTAAGTTATTTTTAATGTTTGTATTATGTCATATATTTGTTTTTATTTGTATTTTAGATTTGTATTTATTGCTGTATGGGGCATAGGCTCTAAACAATGGTATTTATAAATTTGGTTGTGGGGGCTCGACCCTGTGCTCCCAACGATTATTTTTACTGTTTTAATGAAATTTTACTATGCATATGCACTTTAATGGTCTATCGACCGAATAAAGTTTCTTTGAATTGAATTGAAAAACACCATCACTACTGTGAGGCCTACCCCTCCCATAGGATAACATTGGGGATTCCTTATTACATTTAAGCAGATAGCTATGTCACGTTTGATGTCTTTGGAATTGTAATGAAAAACCCTATTTAATGGTAAAGTTGAGTTTTAGATTACAATTTTGATAATGCCACTTTTAGAAAGTTACTACTATAGTGGTCCAGTCCAGGTAGTTTAAGGACACAAGCCTTCTTTGCTTGAACACTTTTAGAAAGTTGGCATTTTTCTGCGCTTAGCCCTTTTGTGCTTTCAGCCTGCCTTGGATCACATAACTGGGTGTAACTGATAGTTACACTTTGTGAATTCCTCCCAGACAGTCACACAATAGAGGGAGTAGGTGTGCTTGAATGGGCCATCTGGTGGCAGGATGGGGGGCGTAGCTGAGCACAGCCATTCTTGCAACTGAATAGTGAGTGCTCTGCCTTCACACAAAGACCCTATCACCCCCACATTGTCACTCGAGCCAGCTTGGAACCAGGGCATGGGCATCAGGAAACTTCATGCACCTTGAAGCTACTGTCTAGAAACGTCTCCCACCTTCCAGAAGGAAGGCCCCAGGGTAACAAAATAGAGCTTCAGACACCAACTCTTCAGTACACTTTTGGACCTGTGGGTACTCTGCCAGGAAGAAGGACTGCTGTGCTGCTGAAAGGATTGCCACTCAGTTGAACTGCTGACCTGCTTCTGCCTTGCTGAATTGCTAACTTTCTACCCTGCTCCCCTCTTGCCTGGGGAAGAAGGACTGGATTTGCAACTTGAACCTAGGACCACCAGAGTGACTCCAGAGGGCTAATTTGCTGGCCTCCTGAACTGAGGCTCAGGGACACAAAAGGCTCCCTTCATCTTGGACCCACATCTGAACCCAGCCTGAGTGAGTCTCGAGTGGTGTCCCACCAGTTCTGGACTTTTGGAAGTGGTGCGGAACGTGACTAGATAGCCAAAATCCAAAAGTGGGAACTTAGAATATTTTTGGCTAAAAACTGCTCTGAAAACCAGGAGGAGACCAGGACCAACATGCTTGCCAATCCGCCCGCGGTGCATCACCGGTCGGATTGACTTTGTGGCTTTTCCTGCTACATTCTTTTCCGCAGCAGCAAATCCTGTTCATCAGTCCATAGCCAAAGGGGTATTCGGCCTCGTGGAACTGTCTTCGGCTACAGCCCTCTGCTTCGCCCGCTGGAGATTTCAGAGACTAAGCCTGAACATAGAAATCTTCACTGCAGCTTCGACCCAAGGCTATCCAACGACTACGCTACTTCCTCGGACACCTCCTGCAGCCTTGCGCCGCTGAATTTTACCTTTTAAGAATTTATTTTTCAGAATTTCTTTTAAGAAGGTAAGCGCTGAACGTCCCCAATCCACTTCTTGTATCTGAACCGCACTCCATCATGGTCAGCCATATTTTTTTTACTTTGATGTCAGCAGTTGATGGTCTGCTCTTTTAGGCACTAGTTTTCACTAAAAACGTTTACAATTCATAACTCCGGATTGGATTTTTGTTGTTTTGGTGTCAAATAATTTAATAAAATGTACTCTATTTTTCTAAATTGGTGTGGGATTTTTCTTGTGTTGTGTTTTCACTTTTTTACTGTTTGTGTGCTGCCTAAGTACTTTACACATTACCTCTAAGTTAAGCCAGGCTGCTTTTTGTGCCAAGCTACCCAGGTTTAAACAAAGGTTATATTAATGAATTTTTGTGGTTCACCCTGCAAAGGGTCGTGGCTGTTGCTTGACTAGGGCTCACATACCAGTCAACCAACAACCCAATTTCTCACAATCTGCAATTTCTTGTCCCGATAGGCAATCGAAAAAAGTAATATACTGTTACTTACACCAGAATCTTCCAGTCACAGGGTTTATCGTATGTGTTGGTTGCCCAGAAATAGGCAGTTCCCAGAGCCATCATCCAAGCTGCAGCTTGTAATCATTTTTTAATGTGTACCGACCTGGCATTAATTCATAAGGTAAAATATGATGAATAACAAATTTGGTATGAAGGGAAGTTAGCATTTTTGAAATGTGCCCAGTAATCTGAGTATAGCAATTGGAGTTATTTGTGCAACTTTGAATTTGGGCTTACACATAATGCCATGTAAATCAGCGGGTGTTTTGCAAAATGTGTTCTTTTTTACACACTCACTTAAATGGAAACCAAAAATGGAGACAAATTCAATAGATAACAAATGTTATAATATTTTATGTTGCTGCAGTCTCGATAAAAACAGAATGCCACTTGTGTGGGTGAGCCAATAACCCTCCCCAAAACGGTTTCAAAATGCAACGTGGAGACATCAAGATTTTCCCATTGAATTCCAGTCATATGGAGTGCTGCTTAAATTGGGTCCAGGGTCAGCGGCAACCCAGAGAAACTTACCTACTCAAGACGTTTCTGAAAATTAGATACGTGGTGGAGTCCAGGTGGTATGTCTTCTATGAATCCCAACATTTTTTCTTACTCAGGGTGTATTGCTAACAGCAACCTAAACAAATAACTTTTCATCATATTTTTGAGAGGGAAGGTTCAGGAATTGGTGGATATTGACAGAGGTCCTACCACTTAGTATTCCTACACTTTTTCCGATAAATACTGTACCCCACTTGTGTCAGTGGGTCTGTTGTAGACAATGGCAAAGGCCCCAAAATTCAATGTAGAAATATCAACATTTTTCCCATTTCAAATCTTCTGGCAATGTGGGTAGCTGCAGAATTTGTGCTTGGAGTCACCCAACATGCAAGAAAACGTACTAACCCCACACATTTCTGCAAGAAAACGTACTAACCCCACACATTTCTGAAAACTAAACACCTCAAGAAGTCAAGAATGGTATAGCTAATGTGAATCTCGCCATGTTTTCTTGCCTAGAATGACTTGCATACTGCAGCCATTGGCTAAAATAGATGTTCCTCACATTTCTGAAAGGCAATGTTCCAGAATCTGCAGAGATTGACAAAAGTCCTGCCACCCAGCACACCATGCGATCCCCTGGGATTCCGCTGGATCTCCCAGGGTCTCTAGGTTTCAGAAATGCCCAGGGTAGGTAGGGTTCCAGCTTTGCCGGCCAAACCCGATCGAAATGCTGCATCCATACCCTTTAGAAGGAGAGAGGAAATTGGATGTCTTAGGCACCAACACACTCAACACCAAAGAACTCTTCTCCATCATCAAGGAATTTGCCAAACCCTTCAGTGAAACAACAGATGTCCCACCCTCCCAAGACCACTGCAACAGACTCAGCACCTTCTTTCACCACAAGATCAAGATGATCTACAACAACTTCGACAACCAAGACCACCTCACCGCTCCAGCTCCCCCCTCATACGATGCCACCCAACAGACCCTACTCAAATGGATCCCGCTCACGATAGAAAACACCTTGAAGACCATGAAAAGCATACATTCCAGAGCACCCTCAGCCCCCTGCCCACACCGCATCTTCCACAGCCTCTGCCATCGCACCCGAACTACGTCGGACGATCAACTGCTCCCTCAAGACGACACCTTCCCCGATGACTGGAAACAAGCCGAAGTCAACCCCCTCCTGAAGAAACCCTCCGGGACCCGACGGACCTCAAGAACTTCAGGCCCATCTCCCTGCTTCCCTTTGCAGTCAAGGTCATCGAAAAGGCCGTCAACACCCAGCTAGCAAACTTCACCGGAGCTAACGACGTTGTGGACATCTACCAATCCGTATTTCGATGCAATCACAGCACCGAAACCGCCCTACTCGCCACCACCGATGACACCTGCTCCCTCCTCGACCAGGGCGAAATGGCAGCCTTCATCCTCCTGGGCCTCTCGGCTGCATTCGACACCGTCAGCCACCAGACTCTACGACGCTGGCATCTGCGGCAAGGCCCTTGACTAGATCTGCTTCTTCCTCACTGGCAGAACTCAGCAGGTCAGACTCGCTTCCTACCTCTCGGAACCAACAGAGACCAACTGTGGAGTTCACCAGGGCTCCTCCCCCAGCCCCACCCTCTTCAATGTCTACATGGCCCACCTCGCAACCATCGTCAGGAACCACAGGCTCAACATCGTCTCATATGCCGACGACACCCAGCTGATCCTCTCCCTCACCAACGAACACAACATCACCAGACACAACTCCCAAGAAGAAATGAAAGCCGTCGACACCTGGATGAAGAACAGCTGCCTGAAACTCAACTCAGAAAAGACAGAAGTCCTCATCCTTAGCTCCACCCCTCCGCATGGAATGACTCCTGGTGGCCCTCCAACCTCGGAAATCCCCCCACCCAGACGGACCATACAGGAAACCTCGGCATCATACTAGACTCATCGCTCACAATGAACCGCCAGATTAATGCCGTCTCCTCGACCTGCTTCAACACCTTCTGCATGCTTCGAAAGACGTTCAGATGGATCCCAACCGAATCCAGAAAAACTGTCACGCACGCACTCATCAGCAGCAGATTGGACTATGGTAATGCTCTCTATGCCGGAATCAACAAGAAACTCCTTAGCAAACTCCAGACTGTCCAGAACACCGCAGCCAGACTGATCCTCAACATCCCCCGTCGCAGTCACATCACCCAACACCTCCCCAATCTCCACTGGCTACCAGTCAAAGAAGAATAACCTTCAAACTCCTCACCCACTTCACAACATATGAGACGCATACCTGAACAGCCGCCTCTCCTTCCACACGCCCAAAGGACACCTCCGATCAGCCCAGCTCTCACTGACCATCGTCTCATGTATCAACAAGACTAGAACGGGAGGAAAGTCCTTCTCCTACCTCGCAGCCAAAGCCTGGCACACCCTCCCCCTCCACCTCTGGCAATCTCCCACATTGCCCCAGTTCAGGAAGGACCTCAAGACCTAGCTTTTCGGGTGACCCCAGCACAATCTGGAGCCGCCCCTCCTCCCCCAGAGGGCCTTGAGACCCTCACGGGTGAGTAGCTGCGCTTTTCAAACCCTGATTGATTGATTGAGGCATATTTTTTATGTTTGCAGGGCATTCTGGGTAGGAAACATGCTGGGGTCCATGGTAGCCCCAACTCCCTGGAGTGCCCTGGATCTCTATGTTTCAGAAATGCTCAGGGTTGGGAGGATTCCCTGGATGCAGCCTGACACAGAGCCCAAAATACTACAACCATTCTTCGCGGTGAGAGTTGATGCGGATGTTTTTAGGCCTAGGTTTGACATATGGTCTAGCAGAGGGGGGTAAACCCCCCCTGTCTATCTCCATTGAGGCAGAAATACTGTCTGTTTCTTAGCGTGGGGCTAGATGCCAAAGCAGCCCAGCACCCCACCAATTCCTTTTCTCATTTCTTTTCCATTGTAGTCTGCTGGGTGTTCTGCCGCTGTGAATAGGCGAGCACTCAAAACGGTGCTGGGATGCGCACCATGCAAAACGGTCTTTGACCCCATCCAGGGGATTTTAGAAAGCCAACCACACCATCAGGGAAAAAGTAAGAAATGGAATACAGTGCGGTGCTTGCCCATCTTGGCACTGGACTGCAGCTCCGACCCCCCAGGTCCCGCTCAGTCCATCTGTCCCCTTAGCAGGAAGATTGGAAGTGGAAGAAAGCCCACTATTTAACCAGGGACTGGTATCCAAAAAAAAGAATGGTGTGGGGTAAACTAGGCAGTCTTTATGCCACCTGGCAGAGGCTGAATGGGGGGGGTGAACCCCAGCTCTGTCAGACTATATATCCAAAGGAATCCACATTTCCTTTCTCTTCCATGGGGATGGGAAGCAGGCCTCGAAGGAGGAGGGGCGATGCAGAAAGACCAGGCTTTAGAGGTGGGGGATTTGTCCTAATGTCAGGAAGTAATGGCCTCCTTCCCATTCTTTTTTTTAAAAACAAGGAAAAATCCTGTGCTTGATTTATACATCCAATGCAGTGTCCCTGCTTGTGCTGGCAGACCGGGAGCGTGTGCCTGATTCCAGAAAGAAATTGTGTTCTCAGTAAAGATGTAAACTCCCACAATTCGCACCTGCGCTGAGGAGAGAGCCTTAGTGAAAACGCAGCTGTCTGCCTTTTACTGGAGGTTTACTGGCCTGTGCTTGAAGAAGAGAATGCCTGGATGGTTCGTTCCTCTCATACTCTCTCGAGGGTGCACTGACTTTTCTCCAACTCTATGTGGGGCACAGTTCGCTTCCTGATAGGTCTTTGCCTCTGCTCCCACAAAGGTAATGGCGCAGAAGCAAAGGTAAAGTGATCCCATGAAAATAAGGGTGTGCCCCCTTTTGAACTCGCCAATGCATTCGTGCACAGGCAAGGTCCATATTGTAGGAAGGGCCAAGTGACCCCCCCATAGGATACCAAAGTGCCCAAGGAACACAAGTAGCGGGCGCAAACACCTATTGTGGCCCTGGGGCACTTTTGGTAATATGACCCTTGGTATCTAGTGCAGTTTCTGACCCTGGAGGGGAGGGCAGATTGGGGGCATAGCCCCCAATATGCTCCTCAGGGAGCAGCAAGCAAGTGTGACCTTTAAGAGTGGAGGGCAGGTCCAATGCCAGGACGGGCCTGTCCCCACCACATTCATTTTTTTCAACAACGTATGTATGGTGTCTAATGTGCTTTCATCTCTTATGTGGTGAGCAGATATGGGATAAACCTCTGCCCACCCCAAGGAGGGCAGATTGTGGATAAACGCCCAGTCTGCCCCCCACGTGGAGCAGAAAGACAATTCTCTTTTTGGAGTGGGGGATGTGCAGGGCAGGATCCACCACATGTTTAAAAAAAAATGCCCATCCCTGGTGGCTAGCTGGCTTTCTGCTCTCCAGGGGTGGGCAGTGTGGGGGGTTAACCCCCATAATCCCCCTCATCAGGGGGGCAGAAAAACTGTAATGCCCCCAGTGTGGGAGCAACTGGCCATGCCTGGAGGCCACTCCCCCGTTGATGCCAACCTTAGTGGATAGGTGCTGGATTCCGGCTCCAGGACCGCCCTCTAGGATCCACTAGGGAGGGGTACCGCTGGGAAGGGAAGAGTCTCCCCTTTCCAATGGTATCTCTCGTCTTGTAGATCAGTGCCCGGAGGGCTGAGCTGTGCCCCAGGGCACTGATCAGACTGAAATGTACGGCTGCTTTAACTTTTGATTTCAGCAATGTCAGTCCACATGGTGCACTCTGTGTCAGTGAAATATGAAATAAATATATATCCTAGGCTGCTCTTGTAGCATGTACTAGGTACAGAAAAGTGAATCCGTTTCTTGGGTCTCAGCAGCCCCTGGGACAGACTCCCAGCCAATCCCTGTGCTGCAGAGCAGCGCTGGGATTGGTCTGAGCGGGAGGAAAAGACGCCCTGCTCAGACCAGGGAGTCTGTGGTGGTTTCTCCCGCAGCCGGGCTGGAGAAACCTAAGTGCGCATGTGTATTTTGGTTGGCCTGAGACGGCCGGCCAAACACACATGAGCACATAGGGACTAGGGAGTGCACAAGCACTCCTCCTCCTCCTCCCATGCCCTGCCCCTCCATGCACAAGCTGGCAAACGAAAAATAAAACCATGCTAGAGCATCGTTTTATTTTTCCTTTGCTGGCTCTGCGCCAGACAGGGGGCGACGCTCCTCCACCATTGGTGAGGACCCGCCACTGTACAGAATGTCACATCGCCTGCATTTAAGAGATTATGGAAAAAGCTTTAATGCCTGTTCAAAATGTAGGAATAAATAGGGTGAAATGCGGTCACCACCCTTTATGTACCTGTTTATGGTTAACTAACTTTCCACTTTGTTTATAATATACCACGCGGAATTGAAAGAGTGGATGGTAAACAAAGAGTGGTATAGGGTCTACGGAGGAACTATGGGGCATATTAGCAAGACCGGCGATAAAATTATCGCCGTTTTAGCGGCAGGAAACTGCCGCTAAAACGGCGATAATGGGCTTGCTAATATGCGTTATAGAATTCAATAGAAGCCCAGGTTAGATGTCCTGCACATCTAACCTGGGCTTCTATTGGAATTCTATAACGCATATTAGCAAGCCCATTATCGCGGGTCTTGCTAATATGCCCCTAAACAAGTAAAGAAATATTCTTGGATTAGAAGAGGTTTGTTAACAAGTAATTAGGCTATTGTGCACAGATTTGAATGAGCACTAAGCACCAGCAGATTGAAATGTCTGATAAATTGCTCTCTAGTCTTATCGGGCAAATACCTACTCAAGAAGCTCCAAGGAGAAGCAGGGCTCAAAAATCAGTTCGGCCTATTTTGATAGGGATGGTTAGGCATAAGTATCTAGAGCCAAAAGGAGGTGGTGGTTGAGCTGGGGTCCAGGTCTGGTTTAATTATAGTTTGAAGCAAAAGTATAAAAAATGTGAAATGGAAGAAGCGCCAGACTACATACAAAGCTTGGGAGAAGTATATTACAGTGAGGAATCATCCTGACAGGATATTCTGGTACTCTGGAAACTTGTAACTCCAATGATCTCGAAATTGTTGCAAAGATTTTGGTACTAAGATGAGCGATAATCATTAGGCACCTTGTATCACTGAGTAGGGATCACTGTTTTCCAGTTAATTTTTCTTAGTTGATGCCTCATCAAGGGTAAGCACCAGCTCAATGACTGCACAGTTTAAAAATTCATTTGATAGTATTTGTTGATAATTTGAATTGCTGTTAAACCTATTTAAAGCTTAACTTGCACATTTTTTGGGGTATGTTATTTCTCATTTTGCACTTGCGTGGAACCTGTTAGAGCACACGTCTCCCAGCTTATTTTGCACAGCAGCTTGCAGGTAGAGGAATCAAGTTTTCTTCTCCTGACGGCTATTTTTGTTAGGCCGCGGCGAAGAGCAGGTCAGCGGTCTAGTGCTGACTCTGCCATATGCCCAACCGAATATAAAAATCAGGCTGATGCGCGGATGCGTTGGCAGAAGCACCAGCTACTTTCTGAGCACTTGACATGCTCAATGACTGCAGTTTCCCAAAATTAATATGACTTTCTAAATCATTAATATACAAGCAGAATAAAAAGGGGGAGAGGACGCAACCTTGGCGAACCCCTCGATTCATTTTTATTGGGGCAGAGAGTTCACCACCCGCTCCGTATCTGACCCTCCCCGTCACGTCTTGATGCATTGCGGCTAGAAAATGGACGATAGGTGGTTCAATGCCCATGCTCAGCATCTTCTCCCACAATCTTCCTCTCTGCACCCAGTCAAAAGCGGATGTAAGGTTCTATGAACCCGAGATAAAGGGATCCGAGCTTAGCCATTGTGTACTTGCTTATGACCAGGTGCAGGTTAAGACACTGTTCAATAGTTCCCAGGCCCCTCCTAAAGCCATATTGTATGTCCGAGCATTTCCCACTATCGGTTACCCAGGCCTCCAACCGCTCTAATATAACCCTGCCCATCAATTTGCAGGTGCAGTCAATTAATGAAATGGGCCGATAACATTTTGGGTCCGACCTGTCCCCTTTCTTAAAAATGGGGACTATTATCATGGATCTCCATGATTCTGGAGGACCCTGGGAAGCTATGCAGCTTAGAAGGTTAGTCAGCAGAGGGAGCCATAAAGCAGGGTTAGCTAAAAACAGATCTGCTGGGATGCCGTCAGGGCCAGGTGCCTTGTTCTTCACAGTTTCATTTAATGCCCTTTCGACTTCATCAAGCGTTGGGTGAGCCAGCTCTGGTGCCCCATAATTTAAATTAGAGAAGTGCTCACCGTTGGTACTATATAAGCACGAAAAATGTTCCACCCACGCTTCAGGCATGATTGTGACGTCAATGCTGCTGTTATGGGAGCACTGGAAAAAATCCTAATTAACGGTTTTCCAGAAGAGTCTGGGGTCTTTGCTTTGGTTACATGCAGTTGTTCCCAAGCTTCTTGTCTTATATCTAGTTTACGTCTCCCTAGCGCCTGTATGTATATATATATATATATATATATATATATATATATATATATATATATATATATATATATATTTGAATTGCTGCTGTTAACCCTATTTAAAGCTTAACTTGCACATTTTTTGGGGTATGTTATTTCTCATTTTGCACTTGCGTGGAACCTGTTAGAGCACACGTCTCACAGCTTATTTTGCACAGCAGCTCGCAGGTAGAGGAATCAAGTTTTCTTCTCCTGACGGCTATTTTTGTTAGGCCGCGGTGAAGAGCAGGTCAGCGGTCTGGTGCTGACTCTGCCATATGCCCAACCGAATATAAAAATCAGGCTGATGCACGGATGCGTCGGTAGAAGCACCAGCTACTTTCTGAGCACTTGACACGCTCAATGACTGCACAGTTTAAACATTCATTTGGTATTATTTATAGATTTTTAGGGTCTTTAACAATTTGATAGTGAATTGAATTGCTGCAGCTATTAACCCTATTTAAAGCTTAACTTGCACATTTGTGGGGGTACATTATTTCTCATTTTGCACTTATGTGGAGCCTGTTAGAGCTCGCGTCTGCCTGATTATTTTGCACATCACCTCACAAAGAGGTAGGGGAATTGAGTTTTTTTCTCCTGACCGCTATTTTTGTTCGGCCGCAGCGGATAGCAGGTCAGCGGTTTAGTGCTGACTCTGCCATGTGCCCAACCGATTATGAAAATCAGGTCGATGCGCGGACGTGCCGCAGGCACGCCAAAGGTGTGCTAAAGACAAGCATGTCTGCGCCTGTCTGCGCCCGGATTGCACCCTGCGCCAGAACCCCAGGCTAATTTTCCCCCCAAAAGTATTCTAGAGAAAGGCATCTTCAACTTAATACCCGAGTAAGGCATATGTTAAGTGACAACCTTGATCTTAGCATAGGATCGGAAAATCATTACTGCGCTCACTGCCACTTTGTGTGACAAATTAAGACCCTGCCGGCAGCTGTCAGTAGTAAAGAACGTTACCCAGCCATTCCTCCTGCCACCAGTAGTATGATGCTGAACTGTCTATTGGTGAATACACGTTCAGTCATTAAGCATAAATATGAATTTTATAATCATCTAGATACTTACGCTTCAGAATTAGCCTTTTTAACTGAGACTTGGGTGGATGGAGCATCAAATACTGACTTAATCGCTGCAATTCCAGCAGATCTCTTGATCTTATGCGTGCCAACGAGCATAATAGATAGTGAGGTACTCACTTTCAGATGTAAATTGAATAATAGCTCAACCTTTAGCGGTCTTTTGATTTATAGGGCCACAGGCCCTAAAGCCAACTTTTTAATGTCCTTAAGTGAGTTTACTGATTCCTGTATGCAATATTCAAACTATACCACCTTGGGTGACTTCAACTTCCATTTAGAAGATTCCACCAATAAAGAAACTAAGCAACTGTTTCAATCTTAAACAACTGGTGAATGTTGCTACACACAAGGTGGGTCATGTCTTAGGAGTTTATTACGAGTCTGGCGGTCCACGGACTGCCAGACTAGTGGGGGTGGGGTGGTGGTGATCTTCTGGTGGTGGTGGTTGGGCCGCCCTGGGATCACCGCAACCGCCATGGATCAGAGATTCCTGGCGGTGGTGCAGTGGTAATAAGGCCACAATATGCTTGACGGGGCTGCTGCAGCCCCGCCAATCATATTACGAGTTTCTCACCGCCACACTTTTCATGGCAGTGCGACTGCAGCACTGCTGCAAAGCCGGCCCCCAATAGCAAAACCGGCCCTCACTCTTCCGGCCCACTGGGAAAACGCTCGGTGCCCACTTCGGCCAGTCCGGCCCTGGCGGGCACGTACCACCAAACTCATAATAAGGCCCTTAGGCTGCATTTTTTCAAGCCATCCAGACTTGTAGCTAGAAGTCATACTACCAATATCTTGGCCGGACCATAAAGCCGTTGGCTTCAGCCTAAGGATCTCGGCCCCGAATCCTCCACCTGACAGGGCACTGCATGCCATAAAAACATGGGCGTGGAATAAAATTAATAGGGATCTTACAGATACCCTGATCACTACTCAACCCCATCTGTCAAATGAGCCAAATGTAGACACGGCCAATTAAGCAAATTGGCTCAATACAGCAGTATCAGAGATGGCTCCTCTTAAACTTACAAAAAGTCATAGAACCAAGCCGAGGGCTCCCTGGTTCTCACCAAATCTTAGGGTACTTAAACAAAAATGCTGTAGGCAAGAGAAGGTTTGTAGAAGTAACTATAATCCAACTGAAAGAAGTAAATATAAAAAATGTATCCAGGATTATAAAAATTTCATCATCAAAGAGAAAACTCAGTATTTTACTGATAAAGAACTTTTTAAAACAGTTCAAATGCTTTCCAGCTTCAATTCAATTATAGTAGCGATGCTGAGCTAGTTGCTATACGACAATCTAGCTAATTTTTTCAAAAATAAGGTTGAGGCAGTGTATGGAGATTTTGATTTGAGTCTCAATACTAACCGTTATCTTTCAGGAGAGGAATCAACAGGGCCCAGTAAACAGGTGTTCAGTGAGTTTCCCCCTCTTACGAAAGAAAGAGTGCTTGGATGTATCGCCCACACTAAATCAGGAGCTCCCTAGGACCCCTGCCCTCCAAATATTCTACAGGGTATTGCTGAGATGGTAGCAGCCCCTCTTACTACATTAATGAATAGTGTCATTACATCAGGACACTTCTCTGCTGAATGAAAAAAAGCTTCCATACTTCCTCTGTTGAAAAAACCCTCTCTCGACGACACTGAGGGAAAAAACGGCATTGGCAGGCAACTTCCTTGCCTGCCAATGCCGGCGAAAATTCTTGAAAAGCATCTTAACATCGCTGTTTTGAAATTTTTTAATTGATGGAGCTCAACAGGGTTTTAGATCAAACCACAGTACTGAAACGACTGTTACTCAAGGGCCATTGTTGAGTCCTACGCTCTTTAGTATTTATGTCGCCCTCCCCCTCCCCCCCAGTCAAACTGATACAATCTTTTGGCTTCTCTACAATTGCACATGCGGACGACACTCAAATTGTAGTGCTCATTTCGAGCAATGTTGAGGAGGTTTCTCAGGTTTCAGCAGTTGCATGTGTTAGGTCGTCAACTGGATGAGATGTAGCAGCCTTAAGTTAAATTCAGAGAAAACCAAGGTCCTCCACTTCGGAAAGGATACCTCATTCTGGAACCAATCTTGGCCACTCCAGTTCTCTTCCTACCCTAGTATCGGAAGACAGGAATCTCGGGGTGATCTGCAATGCCAATCTTCCTTTCAGACATCAGATCAATAACCTCATGTCTACCTGTTTTTTTTTCATTTTAAGAACACTAAGAAAAATTGTTCCTTTTATTCCATACGATCTTCAAAAGTCGGTGGTCATTGCGCTGGTACTGTCCAGGTTGGACTATTGCAATGCCCTTTATCAGGGCATACATCTACGCACCTTAAATAAACTCCAGCTTTTAGAGAATGCAGCAGCCCGGCTCCTAAAGAAAATACCTAAATTTCAATCAGTGTCCTAAGTTTTAGAGGAGCTCAACTGGCTCACTGTCAAGAAATGAGTGGCCTTTAAGGGACTCTGTACGGCACATAAATCTCTCGATGGGACAAATCCAGGGTATTTGAGGAAGAAATGTACATATTACATACCAAAGAGAACTTTGCGCTCAGCTGTTTCCAGAACAGTCACAGTCCCCAAATGCACAAAGTATCTTGTGGTGGTAGGAGCTTTGTTTACTCCACCTGTAAACTGTGGAATAAACTTCTCTGGGATTTTAAAACTCAGCAGAACCTCACATGCTTCAGGAAACAACATAAAAACTGGCTTTTTTCACTTCCTCTCTAATCTTATGGTGTTTTTAAACCTGCCAGATGCTAGCTAGCTCCAAGACGTCTCCTGGCATTCGTACGCTTAATAAATTGTATCAATATCATTAAAAACGATAATGGCATTAAAAAAATCTACAGCAGTCAATCAGGGTGAAATGTCAAATGCATTTGTATTTTCTAGAGTGTTCCCAGTAATTGTTTGAAGTACAATGATACCAGTATGGGGGAAAGGTGCTCTCAGTATACAACAAGCATTTGGAAAGCCAATAGATTTCGCTTTTAAAAGGCAACTGGCGACCTATGGGTTTTACCAGTGCTTGTTTGCATTGCCACTCCTACATAACTCCTGCATCACAACACATCCTGCATCATCACACATGATGCACATGCTCACGATGCATGTGTGTGCATTTGTACACACATAGAAATTGGAAGAGTAAGCGATCATGCATGCGTTGTGATGCACCGGCAGCCTTTTTTTTTTCCCATCCGTTTGTAAAATGTGCTCCTTATCAAGAATTGTTGTCCGTAAAAATGACCCTTTACCCAGAATTTTTTGTGTCACTTTCAAGAATTCTACTAGTGACAGGGGGTCACCCTAAATAGCACCCATCTTGTTTGCAATGGACATCCATGATTTGGCTAGGCCTCTCGATGTGCTCAATACTAACCCCCAAAATGTGGCAGAGGAAACATTTCGTATGTGCTCTTCGAGGGGCGACCGAGTGATAGGCGATCATGAAGGAGCTGGACTTCGCCTTGAATACCTTGTGTACCTTTTTTATTGCTGTCATTACGAGTTCCCCATTTACTCCGAGGAGAGATAAAGGCTGGAATTAATGATCCTATCCATAGCCAGTATCAGCCCAGTGGATTAACGAGAATTTAAAGTCATTTTCCCTGGGGAATAATACATGCACCTGAGAATACCAGGTCTAATTCCGAATGTTTTCCTCCCTTCCAGGGGAAATAAGGGCCCCAAATCTGTATACATTTACTACCTGCTGGGGACAGGTGGTAAATGTTGCAGGTGCTTTTTGTCTTTGCCAACAGTGGGGGTTAGGGGTGGGTGATTAGCTTATCTATCACTTCAGCTGTGGTAAGCATTTTCTGTTCCCTCCATTCGTTCTAACCCACAGAAACGTGTCAACACTTTATTTTTTAAATTTGTGTAGTACAGAACCACATTTTGACAAAGAACTTGTATTTTTGCTGTGTGTTCTATTATGTATTCTCAGGAATTTACACTCTGATGAAAATGTAATTGTCTTTTTAGAGTCTTTTCCGATTTTTTGACATTACCAAACTTGTTTTGACTTATGTTTTTAAGATTTTTTTAAATATATAATATGATGCATATTTGATTGAATGTTTTTATTAAATTGATGTAATAAGTGTTTCGGTATGCTACGATTCTGTGCTCCCCTTGAATTTGTTTTTATGTATGTGAATGAATGTGGAGTGCCTGTGAGATTAACGCATCTAAAGGGAATCATATATTTGACATTTAAGTCTTACTGGTATCTGGTCAGGAATCCCTGGAGTCAGTAAAGTCACATAAGTACATTCATTTGAGTATTGATAATTGTTTGACTTGAAAGGAATTACTAGATTCTAACAGTAGTCGAGTGAGAAATATAAATAACGCCATTGCATTTTCTATTAGAAGCAAGAAGGGCACCTGTTGGGGTTTGAAAAGTCTTGTTGGCAAAAATACACCCCATGATGACCTAGAGAATTTCCCCCCTGGTTCTGGGATGTAAAAAATATTTGGCGTCACTGGAAAATTATTTGTCGCATATGATCATATGTTTGTTGAGACAGAATAAGCACAAGGGTATTTTATGCAGGCATGTGGTTGAGAAAAGTTAATCTGAAGGAATAATTCTGCAATTTGCACCTTGAGAAGCAGGGATACAGGAAATCTTTTGGTGTAACAGTGAACAGGCCTCATAGGCAGAAGTATGCTGGTTCTTAACTACTATCAAAGACCTTGGAAACCTTCCCTATTATATGGTTCTCCAATTAGCAGCAGAGGTAATTAGAAAATATATATTGTTTAGCTTAGGAATACAGTAATATATAGTAAGTAAAGTGGGTAGTGTGCAATAACGAGATTGGGACAATCTCACATACACACACACACACACATATATATATGTCTTAAGGAAGATTATGGAAAATCCATGGAGAATTTACGTTTAGGGACCCCCCCTTTTTTCTCAGACCCCGCTTGAAAGATCACCCCGAACCTATCTAGGAAGAAGCTGAGGTGAATGAACTTTTGGAAAGTTTCGTGAAGATTTATCAAACAGGGCAAAAGTTATTAACAAAACAAAAAACGCTCTGCCTACCGAAAAGAGACTTAACTATAACTACCTACTGGCAATCACCAGTGAAATATATATATATATATATATATATATATCTATATATCCCAAAAGTTCAAGTTACCTTGCATAGAGACGCCAACTCAGGTGGAAATATAGCCATCATTTATTGCAGGTAATAGGCACAGCGCGTTTAAACTCCACAAGCAAAGCGCCAAACATGTTTCGGGCTCCATGCCCTTGTTCACTGGCTGCATGCGCAAAGTCCCAGCAGCTGTGTGGACTCATACCTTTAACCCCGCCCTAATGGGACCTCCTTCAGCACAATGGC
Organism: Calotriton arnoldi; assembly: GCA_963921515.1. Classification (NCBI taxonomy): domain Eukaryota; kingdom Metazoa; phylum Chordata; class Amphibia; order Caudata; family Salamandridae; genus Calotriton; species Calotriton arnoldi. Next base: position 864,217 of record CAWUFW010006532.1, on the reverse strand, counting down.
ATTCTGGGGTAAGTAGTCCGTAACTAAGCCAAATTGGTTGCTGCCAGGGCTCTGTACATTGAAAATTTACAATCCCAAGTGGGTGCTGTGAGGAAAAACTGCCACGGTGCTTATCAATGTCCATCCTGACAATACCGGCATTTCCAGCTCCTCCCGGTGCACACAGTCTCCACGCACCGAAGGTACCGCTCTCTGCGCGGCGGGGCGTCTCTGCGGCGAGGCACGCCGCTATTAAACATCCCAAAAGTTCAAGTTACCTTGCATAGAGACGCCAACTCAGGTGGAAATATAGCCATCATTTATTGCAGGTAATAGGCACAGCACGTTTAAACTCCACAAGCAAAGCGCCAAACATGTTTCGGGCTCCATGCCCTTGTTCACTGGCTACATGCCTATTACCTGCAATAAATGATGGCTATATTTCCACCTGAGTTGGCGTCTCTATGCAAGGTAACTTGAACTTTTGGGATATATATATATATATATATATATATATGTTGTTTCCAAGTTTTGTCCAAAGGCACGAGAACGCACTCAGCAACAGTTGTTCACAGAACCTTTATTGTAAGGGGAACTGGCATTGCAATCCTGAATTCATCTTCCGGTTTCGGAGCCCCCTGCTCCTTCATCAAAGGCAAGACTGAATTCCGCAGGTCTTTTCAAGCGTCCATGGTAATTAATTAACCAATTAGCATGCAGTTTTAAAGGACGCTTGAAAAGACCTGCGGAATTCAGTCTCGCCTTTGATGAAGGAGCAGGGGGCTCCGAAACCGGTCGGAGGAAGATGAATTCAGGATTGCAATGCCAGTTCCCCTTACAATAAAGGTTCTGTGAACAACTGTTGCTGAGTGCGTTCTCGTGCCTTTGGACAAAACTTGGAAGCAAACTATCACGGCAGTCCAAGCCGTGGAGAATCGCACCGCCGTCATGGTCCGCAGGGTTTGGACTGGCACAAACCTATACGTGGAACAGCAGGATATGTCAATATGAACTGTGTATTTGCCGTCCTGAGGCCCACCAAAGGGCAGTAAAGATGGACTAATTAATGTTTTCACGCTGGACCCACCGATGGGAATTATTAATTTCAGGGCAACTACAAAGCCCAGCATGCAGTGGTAAAATAGCGCACTGGAGCGACCCACTGAAGGGTAATTAATTAACCAATTAGCATGCAGTTTTAAAGGACGCTTGAAAAGACCTGCGGAATTCAGTCTCGCCTTTGATGAAGGAGCAGGGGGCTCTGAAACCGGCCGGCGGAAGATGAATTCAGGATTGCAATGCCGGTTCCCCTTACAATAAAGGTTCTGTGAACAACTGTTGCTGAGTGCGTTCTCGCTTCTCGTGCCTTTGGACAAAACTTGGAAACAAACTATCACGGCAGTCCAAGCCGTGGAGAATTGCACCGCCGTCATGGTCAACAGGGTTTGGACTGGTACAAACCTATACGTGGAACAGCAGGATATGTCAATATGAACTGTGTATTTGCCGTCCTGAGGCCCACCAAAGGGCAGTAAAGATGGACTAATTAATGTTTTCACTCAGGACCCACCGATGGGAATTATTAATTTCAGGCCAACTACAAAGCCCAGCATGCAGTGGTAAAATAGCGCACTGGAGCGACCCACTGAAGGGTAATTAATTAACCAATTAGCATGCAGTTTTAAAGGACGCTTGAAAAGACCTGCGGAATTCAGTCTCGCCTTTGATGAAGGAGCAGGGGACTCCGAAACCGGTCGGCGGAAGATGAATTCAGGATTGCAATGCCGGTTCCCCTTACAATAAAGGTTCTGTGAACAACTGTTGCTGAGTGCGTTCTCGTGCCTTTGGACAAAACTTGGAAACAAACTATCACGGCAGTCCAAGCCGTGGAGAATCGCACCGCCGTCATGGTCCACAGGGTTTGGACTGGTACAAACCTATACGTGGAACAGCAGGATATGTCAATATGAACTGTGTATTTGCCGTCCTGAGGCCCACCAAAGGGCAGTAAAGTTGGACTAATTAATGTTTTCACGCAGGACCCACCGATGGGAATTATTAATTTCAGGGCAACTACAAAGCCCAGCATGCAGTGGTAAAATAGCGCACTGGAGCGACCCACTGAAGGGTAATTAATTAACCAATTAGCATGCAGTTTTAAAGGACGCTTGAAAAGACCTGCGGAATTCAGTCTCGCCATGGATGAAGGAGCAGGGGGCTCCGAAACCGGTCGGCGGAAGATGAATTCAGGATTGCAATGCCGGTTCCCCTTACAATAAAGGTTCTGTGAACAACTGTTGCTGAGTGCGTTCTCGTGCCTTTGGACAAAACTTGGAAACATATATATATATATATATATATATATATATATATATATATGTGTGTTTTTTATTCAGTGAAAACATGCACGCACACACACACATGTGTATATATATATATATATATATATATATATATATATGTGTGTGTGTGTTTCACTGAATAAAAAATAAAGGTTAAAGTGACCTTGTAGTTTCATGAAAATGTCAGTTTAAACGTAACATTTTAAACTAAATACCTGAAGTTATATACTTCACACCCTTGACAGAGTTTGTCATCAAAGATGTAATTTCAGATGTCATCAATTATGTTATCAATGATGTCATAGAGCATGTTATGAGTGATGCAATATGTATGGTCATAAGCAGTGCATGACTTTGCAAGGTGGGGAGCCTAGTTTAAGTTTCTCTCTTTCCCTCCTCAAGCCCCCCAACCTCACCTCCACTGCCATCTACAAGATCAAAGCAACTCCCTTTCTAGTCACCAATGGCTTCACCCTCTATGCAGTATGGAGTAGTTCTGTTTTCACCCCTAGATGCCAAAACTGAATGAAGGGTTCCCATCTAAGAGGGTTGTCATTTCATTAATGTCACACATCCTTGATAAGGTGTTTCTTAGACAGAAAGCATTGATAGGTGGTCAGGTTCTTAGCAGAACTATGATCTTTGGCAGATGACTCCTTAACAGGAAGGGGCCTGGCGCCCAAAAAGCCTTTTTGTCCTGGGAGTCTCAAATCTTTTGCAGATTTACACTTTCCAGGCTTAGGAAAGTGAAATAAAAACTAATTACTTGGGACTGCAGGGACACCACTGGAAGGGAATGAAACAGCCACTCGCCAAATTGATTTTCTTGAGACAGCAACTGCTACCATGTTTTAGGGAAAACCAGAAGCAGTCAGTGACTCTTTAGCAGTCATTTACTGCCAAGAGGTAAGAAACGCTAGACATCTACGTCCATAACTATCTAAATATCCAGGGCCACAAATGGAAAAGATGGTTTTACAAAGGTTCTCCCAGATGAAAAAAGATAAACAACTAACCACCTTTGTGGTAGTTTCCATTGCTAAGACAATAGAACATAGGCAGTCCGTTGAAGTAGACATGGCATTGTCTGTTCTGCACCTCCATAGATATCTAATAACCCTGTTTTGGAGGTGGGGGGGGGAGCGGTTACAGGAAAAACTGACCGTATCTATTGGGATCACAGCTCCTTATCTGTGGATCCCACCTACGCAGAGGACAACAGTAGCCGGCCCATAGATGTATCCCCTAAGGGATATTCATCACAATGGCCAACCAGGCTAAGTGGCTCATGCCGCCTCCTCCATCAGCTCCATGCCCACACACAAAGGCAAACACTGACAAGAAGCCAAACAAAAAGTAAAATAGCAGCCAACTTGCTGGACTTGGCCTCTGTTCATTCACTCATAGAAGAATGCACTAATTCAATGCCTGTGGTAAGCCTCACTTCCACTTCCAGTCTTAAAACTCACATAGGACTCAAGAAAGATGCCTAAAACTCATTCTTCCCCTGTTACCACTGTGCCTACACAGGGTCCTTTATTGAAGGGATTCTCAGGGCAGCATGGACAAGCCACTCTTCATCTCTCTCCGGAGACACTGTGCTTTAAGGGCACTACCTTATGCCAGCTGCTGGGCATGACATTTTCAACCAAGCCAGTAGGCTGTGCTCCACAACTGCATCTTCAGAGAAAAGACTGACTGCCCCTGTCAATGCACTTCCTGCTTGTCACACTCTAGGATGACCAACCCTGGCACGTTGTCCTGGCCTTCCTCTGAATAGCAAGTCTAGTGCACCTCAGAGCTCGTTAACCTGGGACTTTGAAAATGTCATTCGAGGGCCATTGATGCAGCTCTGAAACCTTCGAATCTGGGGATCTCTCTCTTATCCCTAAGAGCCTTTCTTAAAGCCTCTCAAGTCCCCTGTTTCTCTCAGGGTGAAAACTGCAGCCTCAAGCTACAGATACCGTACTTCCACCCTCAGGGCTTCTGTCTCCGGTGCTGCTCCCTGAAACAGCACTTCACGTCAGGGTTGCTACCTTAAGATTGATCACTTACTTAGCAATGCAGAATTCACAGCCTAAACCCTCAGCGTTAGCAAACTATGTGTCCTGTGAGGGTCTGCATCGTTCAGGTCTCTTGTTGCCTATCAGACAGCACAGGCATTACCCCCAAGTCAGATGTGGCTTCTGTAGTGTAGGTTGCAGGGCCGTCTCCATGTAGATTAGGTAACCCTTTGCCTAATGGGCTTCCCACTGCAGGTCACACCTTGCTACCCCCTGCTCTCCTCTTGGGTTTCTGGAGCCTAAAGCTAGGATGGGTACTCTCAGACTTTCTGTGACGCAATCTGGGTGCTCACACTCTCATGTTTCTCTCTCACTGTGGTAAATCACTGCCTAGAATGCAGTCTATAAGTTGTCTCTGACATACAGTTACCTTCCGCTGCGCACCCACCCTCCGGCAGTCCACGGTCATAGGGTACCATGGATTTTTTTGACCGGGCAGACTTGACCCATCAAGTACTTATCGGGGGAAACCAGCGTTCCATAACCGAGATCCGTCAGGCACAGGTATGGCACCATGCAGTCATTGGGGCTCCATTCACTGAAGTCTCCTCAAAGTACTTTTCAGCGTTATCATGTACCACCACTTTACGCTAAGGGTCTTCCTCTCATATAAGGGACACCGGAGCACACTCTTGCAACCTTGTGTGTCAGTGTACAATGAAAACAAAGACAAAACATTGTTTAGAAATAATTTTTATTCTAATAGCAAATCCTCATCAGTGTTCCACAACATAAAAATATGAATAATTTATCCTGGAAAGGGTATGATCATCTGCCATGTCAAAACATCCACACTGTCGAAGACTCTGGCATACCCCTCATCTGTGGCAAAGCTCTCTGCCTCCGAAATTTTTTTTAATGTCAGCTCTGAGATGCACACATATCCAGTCTGATACAATGGCACAAAAAAGTCCTCAGTAAGAAACACTTTATCACACTTCTCAGAGTTTGTAGTTTATTCCTGCCCTCTCATTACCAACACATACACACGCACACATTTACTCAAGCCCTGTGAGAAATACAATACAGTTAATATCACCCTTTGGTGGATACACAATCATTATCACCCTGTGATATGCACAATATTCAGACACACACATTTACACACACTCTGCACCATCAATGGCTGTGGGGGTGCACGGTTACTTCTATCCTGTGATACACAGTTAATCACACCCTTTGAGGGACACACATTTATTCATAAACACTGTCAGAACGTGTTGGTGGTGAGCCGAATTTAGTCTTGTTATCAGCCAGGACTCACAGCACTCATGCTTCCTTTCAGATCTAAGGCGTGTTTGGTTTCAGACGAGGTCCCCCAGGGTCTGTCGCAGACCTCTATGCTCTTGAACCTTTAGGTAGCACCTCCGGCCATCTTTGCAAGCACATTCTGTCTGAGCTGTATGTGCTTTGCAGATGATACCCAACTGGTCGTCAGGTTCGTTGGTAATATTGAAGAGGTTCACCTCCTATTCCACTCAGGGCAATAGCAGACTGTATGTCCGCTATTGAAACCATAACTCAGATAAAACTGAGGTTATGATACCTGGAAGTTCTTCATGTATATAGACGTCCAGCCGTTGGCCCGATAACCTGGGCCAATGTCCAGTCCGTTCTACTACTGTGAAGAATCTTGTTTGGTGACACGCTCTCTTTTAAACCTCAGACATCCAAAGTTTCAGCAGCCTGCTTCCTCCATCTTAAGGCGCTGAGGAAAATCCTGCCTCTTCTTCCTAAAGAATCACATTAATCAATCATTCAAGCAATTGAGGAGTCTAGAATCGATCATGTGGATGACCTCTATCAGGCTCTCGCTGCGTGTTCCACTCATCAACTTCAGGTTATGCATAATGCAACAGCCCGCCTGCTCCTTAATTTGCGATGTCATTCCTCCATCTCTGGCCACCTCCCAGCTTTACACTAGCTTCCAATCAAAAAGGGATTATTTAAAAAAATCTTTGCATCGATTTCAAAGCCATTCATAAAATCGTCCCTCTATTTATCCAGTGCATGCACCTCATGTGCTCTTCTACGGCTTTTTTAGGTCTTGCCTAAGACACTGCATGTGCTATCTGCTACGAGTCAAATTGTTAGATTACAGTGAGTTTAGGGCCCGCCCATTGCTTACCATTGGTTGGCTTGTCACTCACATTTGCTTGCTTCTTATTCGACTAGCTTTGGTGGGATTTCCATTCTCTTCTGGTGTTTGTCCCTCTCCTGGAGCATGGACCCATTACTTGTGTCACTTCACTACTTGCTTTTCAGGCGCTACTTTTTTCTTTTAGTTTAAGCACCGTAAGAAATGCATGAATTTTCAGCTGTATCCATTGTCTATTTAGTGTTCCTCTTTCTCGATTGTGTTTCTCCCCTTCCTATCCCTCCCTCAGTGGCCTTTCTCACTTCCTCCCCACCCATCTTCCATTGCCGTTCTTGCTTTCCCACCCCCCTCATTTGTCGGTGTGCTTTCCCTTCTCCCACTGTCCATTTGCTTTCACATCCCTGCCTGCAGAAACTCTCTGATATTAATCTGCTTCCCCATCCCTGCCACCCTCAACTGTCCATTTGCTTCTGCATCCCCGCCCACCCTCCATCTGTTGTCTGTGTGCTTCCCCTTGTTGTCCCTCACTTGCCCTTCTCTCCCCATACACAACTTTCTCTACTACCCCCTCCCTCCATGATGCCTCGTCCCCGGCCTGCTCCCCACCCCAACACACACCGCCTTTTGCTTTCTTTCTTTAAAGTGCATTAGCACTGTAGCTAAAAAGCACATTGCCCACAGATCTCAGACTAGCAAATAAAAAAAAAAAAATCTTTTTCTAGGCACACTCATCCGTGTTGGTGTGCGACTTCAAAATGACGTGACGGCCGTGTCATAGTGCTTTTCTTTCTACACTTTACATTATTATCAGCCATGCTACACAGCAGCGCAGCATGGCTAAAAATCATTGATAAAGACAACAGGTCTCAAAGGCGAGATCTATTGGCCTTGCCAGTGCTTGTTGCTAACAGTGTGTAAGATCACAAAGTTTCGTCGAGCTGGCAAAGCTTTTTCCTATCAGGCTGCAAAGCCTGGAATTCTCTCCCTTCAGAGCTCAGATGCCTTTCTAGCTACCTCAATAGGAGGAATTGAAAACCAGCTTTTCTTAAACTTTAATTGTTATCTTGACTTACAGTAAGTGTATCTGAGCACCAGGACTCCCCTGTGTGACACGCGAACGCCACAAATATAATAATATATGGCGGGGGGCACACAATTATTCTCATCTTATGATAATCAAAGTTATTGACACACAAACATATTTTCACACTCTGTAGAGCAGTGTTATTCAATCCCGTGATACTTATTCACGCAGAATTTCTCCCTATATGATAGTTGTTTACACACTGTGGAACATTGTTATTCATTTCAAGTGATTCATGCATTACAGCTAACTGCATTATATGGTCTACAGTTATTTACACTGTGTTTGTTATCCGCTATTCTCCCACCCGCCGCACCATCTCGATCTCTCATAGACCCAAGAATGTACCATGCGCCCTACTTGGGCCCACCCATTGTGCATGTATGGGCTTTGGTGCAGAATGCTGAAATCCAGCCCAGGCCATTCTTCGGTCCTGCTTTTTGGTTCACTGGTCCATCCGCGTCAACCAGGCTCCTCTGATCCTAGCATGATGCTAGGGAATGACCCAAACAGTGCCCTCAGATGTTTGCCTTTAAATCTGTTTTAGGGCTCTCATTTGCTTCGTAGCAGTGTTCAGTCTCTAGTGTGGTTTTTCGTCACATTTACAGGAGCCAGCCTTCTAACTGTAATTTCTGGTCTCCTGCCTGCAGTAGTTGTGTTGTGCTGCCTCTGCAGCTTTCAACTTTGTTATATAAGTACATCATATCTTTACACTTTACTTGTTTTTTCCATTTATGAATCGACCTGGATTTTCATAATATCAGTCTGTCTTTCTAGGCACACCCTGTGTCTTGGTTTTACCTTTGTTTCCTGAATAGTGCTTTTAATCTCTGCCAGGAGTGTCACTTACCATCTTCGAGCTCCAAGCTTCATGCTAGCATCTCCTGCCCCTGAAGTCAGCTTGTGTGGTTATCCTGTTTTCAGATCGTCCTGTGTTGGTAGCAAACATGCTGTTTCCATGTCTTTGCTGCTTTTTCATGCGTCTTACCTGTGCTTGGTTCCTGTGCCTGGCTGAAGTCACTCCCTGTTACTGCTCTGTGCCTGTACTCAGGATGTTCTGTTTATCTTCTTTCTGCAACTTATCTTGTACTACTGAGGAAATTCTCTTTATTTCTATGAACTGTGGTAGCCACTTTTTCTTTCCCCATATCTATTGAACTTCGGTGGCTACCTTTTCTTTCTCTTTCTCTGGACCTTGGTAGCCACTTTTCCTCCAGTTTCCAGTCTAAGCCCTGTTGACGAGGTTGGCTCCATTCTTTCAACTACAGCCAGGTATCTGGCTTTTCCTTGAGTCCGGATGGTTAAGTAAAGCATTTTATTATTTAAGCCCAGTGTGGCCTTTACTCGTTAACCTCGCCGTGTTGTCAGAGCCATCCAGTTACACAGCTGAGCCTCACAACATTCACTTAAGTGAGTCACTTCCATAAAGTGGCTGGGTCTAGAGGCATACAGCAAGCAGATTAACCCTGGCCAACAAGCTGATCCATTCCAGTTCAGCCTAATGCAGTAATGGTCTGTGCTATTTTTGTGTTGGCTCCTTGTTCTTCGTTTCTCTAGCCATACCTATATTACGTGTTGTCAGCGCTGTCTCTTTCTGATACTGCAATCCAAGCCTAGTGCAGGCACCTTGATTCCACACTGAGTGGCATCTTCGAAGTCACCTTTTCATGAGACACGGAGTAAATCATAGCGAGCAGCTATTCACAGCCTGTGGAATACACAGCTATTCACATGGGGGAGGAGGACACAGCGTTGTAGGGCCAATGATGAAAACAGGTGCGTACACTCTAGGCTACTTCACAGCATGTGATACACAATTTGTCACACACTTTGGAACACACTCATTTATTAAAACATTGTGGGACAGTACGTAGTCACACGCCCTGTGATGTACATTTATTACCACAATTTGACACTCACAGAGTTATTCCGAGTTATTCCACACTCTGATGCTCACACATTTATGCAAGAAATGCAAAACACATTTATTCACCTTCTATGGAACTAGGGCACACACCGCTATTCACACCCAGCAATACCCACCATAGGGGAGATGGTCACTCTGTGTGAAATAGACAGTTTTTCACACTGTGTTGGACTCAGTCATTTACACTTGGTTGCAATCAATTATCCACACCCATCAGGGTTTACAGAGACATTCACACTCTTTGATATACCCTGTAAATCACCCCCATATGAGCGACAGGTATTCACACCCTGTGATGAACACACCAATTCACGCTCTTTAGCACACACACATCTTTTCATATCCTATGGTCTACATTTCAGTCACACGCTCTGTAATGTTTAGATATGACACAGTATGCACATTTACATATAATAACCAGTATAAGTAGCAAAAATGTAAAATTCTACAGATTAATACCCACATCACTGAAATCACCCACTCAGAGAGAGCCCACACTCCATATTTTTGCAGGTGAAAAGCAGGGTGTTGTGGGGAGTCTGGCATGAGGCGGGGCTCACGGTGATAGACAGCTCTACTATAAAGTGCCAAGAAGCGGGAATACTTTTCACAAGTTTTAACTGATATAAAAAGAGTAGGAGTCAATCTTCTGCCTGCCTGTCTCCACCAGTCTCAGTTTGGGCGAATGCATGGGACGGTGGTGTGTCTGAAGGGAGCAGATCCCAAATGGCGTCGTAAAGCGTAGACAGCATTACGCAAAAGACTGAAGGTAGCAAGGGCCTGCGCTGGAGACGAGTCAGGGGGTGGAAAGCCATATGGGATGAGAGATGTACGGGGCATTTGATGGTGTGTATGTGCGTATAATTCACTTGCAGCATGTTTAGTACACATCCTAAAATACCCCTTTTAAGAGTTAAGACCAAGCGCTGTACTGGCACCACATGCTATGCCGGTGGGAGGAAATGAACCCTAGTTAGGGCAAGTGAGACACAGAGGCAGGTTGAGACAGGCAGGCGGCTTACGGTTATTTACAGAGAGAGAGGGACCTCCATGCATGATCCACATCAGATAGACCTGGGGTACAACTTCTGGCAGATATGCTCTACCTGGAAGGAATATATGGCCACCAGAGCTCCTCTATCTGGAGGATGTTGATGAAGAACCTGCAGGTAGACCCGCCCTCAGTGGTGGATGGCGTGGAGATCTGTGCATGGCTGGACCCACCTAACCCCTGATTCAGCAGACAGAGGTTTACAGACGCCACTCCCATCTAGCATGGTCTTCTACAGCACGTGAGGATTGATCGAACAGCGGACAGCTGAGCCCACCCTCTACTTGTGCAGCAGATGGCAAAGGTGGGTGCCACTGCTGGCCGTGCATGCTCTTCTACTTGCACTGCAGGCTGGAGTGACGGAATCCGTTCTCTGTCGTGACCATCTCTTACTGGTACATCAGTATGCTGACGCGAGCTACTGCTAACAGTACACCACTCCTCTTCTTGTACAACAGGAGTACGTGAACATAAGCCCCCGCTGGCATAGCACCAGTCTATAACTTGTATGGCAAGTGGCCGCAGACAAGAGTCATTGCAGGCAAGGACTCATCGCTTGACTTGAACATCAAGTGGAGGTGGACAAGAGTCATCGCAGGCAGAGATTCATCCCTTGACTTGAACATCAAGTGGAGGTGGACAGGTTCTGCTGCCTGCGTGGGGCGTCTTCTATTTGTACAGCAAGTGGACGCGGCTTCCATCGCAGTGGTTGCGGCCTAGCTTCTCACCCTGTTCTGATACCAAGCAGCGCACCAGTGGTAGGTTGTGCTGGTGCAGGGACGAGGCTGCAGTCGCAGCGTTGTTGAAGTGGTTGTCAGCACAGTTATCCCGCGATGGGTTGGAGAGCCGGCGGCGAGAGCGCAGTTCACGGCGGTCAGAGAGCTGCTGGCGGAGGTCGGAGACACGCTCTTCTTTCTACAGAAAGAGAGAGAGAGGGGATAGTGCATGAAAAGCAGAGAAGAGATATGACAAAGCTCCACACTTGTAAGATTACATTTTTGAGCATTCTCCCTCTTTGCCGCAAGTCAGGTTGAAACCTTCAAAGTGATTCCCTTTGGATTTGTGTCACAAAACATTTCCCATGAGTAGCCATGACTTACTCCTGACTCATTCGAGACTCCAGAATTACCTACTAGTGGAAAAGGTTTGTAAATAGGGCCCTGTGTGTGCATGCGTGTTTGTGTGTCTGCTCATGGACACCCAGCCGCAGTTTGATTTTACTGAAGTCTGTCTTTTCTTTTCAGTTTAACAAGCAGCTTAGCATAAATATGTAATCTCACGCGTTTTCCAAAACCCTTGGCCAGTGTAGTAGCAGTCACTCAACCGTGGTGGACAGTGGAGGAAACAGCAGGAACGAGACTACACTAGAAGTTCCAGCTAGAGCTGCAGCACACATAGAAAGAGGAATATGCCTCCCAGGATTGTTTTTGTGCAGGAAAGTGCCCCTTCCTGCACAAAAACAATCCTGCATGCAACACAGGCACCCATGCACCATGGTGCAAGGGTGTCTGCGTTGGCGCTAGGCAGCCAAAAGGGCACCGGTGCAAGGGAAGGACAGGAATGCGTTTTATTGCCTTAAAGACGGCGCATTTCTGCCCTGTCACACAGTGCAGCGCAGCAAGGTGACTTGCTGCGCTGCACTGTGTCACAAGCTCATAAATGAGCCCCTAAGTATCTTTGTGCTACTGGCTTATATGCTTTCTTTAGAGTATAATTGAACTATACGTTAAGTAGGAAGTCTCATGTGGTGATGGATGGAAGGTCTTCAATATCCATCATGCTGACAAGTGCAGTGTAAATCTTTATGTGGAATCAGGTACAGGCGACTGAAAGCAGAATCTGTCACATATGTTAAACCCCTCCTCACCTCAGAGATAATCTTCTCCAGCTCCCGGTTTTCTTTCTCCAGCAGACGGGACTTCTCCTCCTCGTTGTTGTTGGTAGAGGAGCCAGTCTTCATCGTGTCCTGCTGCTCTGACTGCCACTCCCCACGGGTGATCAGACGGCGCATCTGAGAATAAATCAAAAAACGAAATATGCAATGAGACAAGTTACATGTTTTGGTGCTCGGTCTAACCAACTGTTTCCTTCCAGAGATGCTCCGCAAATAAACATAACACTCTGGATGAGGCCTCCAGCACTGAACACAACACTTTAGAGGATATCTCTAGATAGAGCTGTAGTAACTTACAAAAGACACGAATCAGAGTAGATTTGTATGTCCTTTATTCCAGCCCCCGCATGAAAGACATCCAACACGAACAAAGCACAAGCAGTCACTGAATACAAGAGAATCCTAACTACCTCATACAGTTCTACAATTCTAGATTAATAACAACGGTATAGTTCTAAAGATGATAGGACTAACTTACCCATAACGCACTATACTACACAATCCCCCCCTTGAAAAAAAAAAAAAAAAAAAATTTAATTAATTAATTACAATCAAACATTTCAAGATACTTTGGTTTCATGACAGTCCTTCCACTAGAAGTTTTGATGACATTACTGTCACCAGAGGATACATTTGGATTTGTGGAACACTGTAAATTTTCACTTAACACAGGTTCTAAATTGGGAAGAGTGTTCTGCTCTCCATTAGAAACAAAATCATGCATGCCCACAGTTTCGGAAGCAACACTTGAATTTCCACTATCCTGAGTGGTGTTCAGGGTATTAGAATTTTTACTATCCTGAGTGGTGTTCAAAGTATCCCACCAAAAGTTTTTTTTGATACTCACACACTCCTTATTACTGTTAGATGCAACAGGAGCAAGACGGCTAAAATGCCAGACTTCACCATTCTGTAATAAAGCAGTGTTATTCATAACCTTTACTACAAGTTTGGGATTACCGAATTTACTCTCTCCTTTGGAAACTTTCTTTGTACTTTTTACACGAACCCATTGGCCCTCACATAAACTAACCTGTTTGGTACCATGTTTTTGGTCATAATAAACTTTGTTTTTAAGTTGAGATTGTTTGATACATTCTCTCACCGTTGGTATATCACACTGGACCATTCCATTCCTATCCAGCCAACCAGGGTTAATTTTCGAATGGGGAATCCTACCTCTCATCAAAGAAAAAGGACTTTTACCAACGGAATTATGAATAGTGCTTCTGTATGCCCAGAGTAATTTTTTTAACTCTTCTTCCCAAGGTAAATTACTTTTGTTGGCAAGCTGAAGGACCCCCTTGATACTGCGATTAGCCCTCTCAACAATGCCATTTCCGCTGGGATGATATAAAGCAGTGAACCTCTGTTGAACACCAGAAGCAGCTAAATAATTCTTCATTTCAAAAGATTTGAATTGTACACCATTATCAGATAATATAAATTTCGGAAACCCTTCTCTCAAGAAAATATCATCTAAAAATGAAATTACAGTCTTTGTATTTATAACATCAACAACACACACTTCTAGCCATCTAGAAAATGTGTCCACAAGAACCAAAATGTACTTGTGAGAGTCATCTTGCCATAAAACTGGTCCCATGAAATCAATGGCTACTACTTCCCATGGACACTTTGGGCAATAAGGAGAAGCCAAGGGTGGATTGAAAGTTTTAAGAGTTTTATCTGACATCTCACATTTGATGCATGATCTAACATATCTCTCTACATCAATGTCAATTCTAGGCCACCAATAGAGCTCTTTTATGCGTAATTTTGTACGTGTAATACCAGAGTGGCCCTCGTGACACAAATCAAGTATTCTTTTCCTTAAACCCTTCGGTGGAATTACTTTATCACCTCGTAATACCAAGGAATCATTTAGACTGAGCTCATTGCGCACTTCCCAAAAACCTCTAAGCTCATCATTGTCAATTTTTTTGTCTACCCCATTCCAACCTTTCACAATAAGTTGTTTGAGAACCAGTAAAATTTGATCAGAACTCTCTGCTTCAAGCCACTCTTCCTTACTAAAACTACCACGTGTACTCTCAACTGAAATGGAAGCAACAGAATAATCATTCCAAGAATTGTTGTCCAGTTCAATTAATGGAAGGGACATGCGGCTCAAAAAATCAGCCGTAAAGTTTTTGACACCAGGTACATATTGTATATTATACATGAAATCTTGTAATCGCATAGAAAGTCTGGCAATCCTAGCAGTGGCATTAGTTAAACCCTCAGTAGTGAGTAGTTTAGTAAGGGGTTTGTGATCGCAACGTAAAACAAATTTCCTGCCCCATAAAAATTTTCTGAAATGTTCTAGAGCCCACACACAAGCTAAAGTCTCCCGTTCGATTACCGAATAACGTTCTTCTGTAGGGGTTAAAGAACGTGAAGCAAAGGCGATAATAACTTCTTTCTGGTTGTCATCCAATTGGGTTAAAACACCACCTAACCCTTTGCTACTGGCATCAGTAGTAACAATAGTGTCTGCAAAGGGATCAAAACCTTGAAGATTTGGTGCATGGGCAATGGCTTTCTTTATCTCTTCAAAGGATAGCTGACAAGAAGCATTCCATACAAATTGTACATTTTTCTTCAGTAAAGATCTCATGACATGAGTTCTTTCTGAAAATGAATCCACAAATTTTGAATAAAATTCCGCAAGTTCCAAGAAAGACCTGAGATCTTCTTTGGATTGCGGGGCAGGGGCATCAACAATGGCATTTATCAAACTGGATTTAGGTTTGATACCCAATGCACTCACTTCATGACCTAAGTAGGTAACTTTCTTTTCCGCAAATTTGCATTTAGAAACTTCTGCTGTCACACCTTTTTCTTGTAATATACACATAACTTTTCTTAAACGTTCGTCATGGACTTTCTTATTGTCCCCCATAACCAGGATATCATCTTGGAAAAAGACTACCCCTTGCATATCACCAAACAGTTCATACATGAGTCTTTGGAAAACCGCAGCTGCAGAAGCTAACCCAAATGGCATACGGCGAAATTGAAAACAACCAAAAGGGGTGCAAAAGGCTGTAAAATGTTGACTCATGGAATGCAAAGGGATCTGGTGATATGCACTGGAAAGATCAATGGTAGAAAACCACTTGGCACCTTTGGTTAATGAAAGCATTTCGTCAATTCTTGGAAGAGGGAATTGATCAATGATAATATTCTCATTTAAATACCTTAAGTCAATACACATGCGAATCTTCCCATTGGCACGTCTGGCTATAACAATTGGAGAAATCCAGTCAGAAGCCTCAACTGGTTCTATTATACCAGCATCCTGTAATTTTTAAGTTCTTTTTAACCTCCTCTCGTACAATTAAAGGAATATGACGAACCTTGTGAATCTTGGGAATGGCATTGGTTTTGATGCGAATCTTATGTGAGAAACCATCAAGTTTTCCAATGCCACCAGCAAAAACTTTAGAGAACTCATCCATAACCCATTTCTTTGTATTTTCGGCATCACACATTACTAAAACTTGTTCAGGACTGTTAGGGTCTAAAATGATATCGAGTGAACGTTGATCTTTCCATCCTAAAACAGAAGGTCCATCAGGAGCCACATACAATTTGCACAATGCCCTCCTACCTTTAAATTCAAATATAAGAGATCTAAAGCCTAGCATGTTAATTTTCTGTCCAGTAAAACTCTCAGGATTCACGTCAGTGGGCTGTAAATAAGAACCAATAGTATTAGCAAATTTTTCCTCCCAAATAGATCGAGCGATGATGGTGAAAGGGGATCCTGAATCAGCAGCAACTTGCAAAATTATGCCCCCAAAAGATATCATGCATAAAGGTTTGTTGCTGTCACCATCTGTGATATTTACAACAACATGTCTTACAGTACCAGCGGGCGTAATGTCAGAGTTTCCTGGAGATTCATCATCCTCATTGTTATCAGATAAATCTGAACTATTGTTAATGATGCAAGTGACACTAGGTTTCTTGGAACGTTTCCTTCTGCAAACCTTAGAGAAATGACCTATAAGTCCACATTCAAGACATTTAGCTGATTTAGCAGGACATTTGTCAAATCTTGCGGTATGAGATGTACTGCCACATCTATAACATACAAAACCAGATTGAGTAATATTCTCCTCCTTCCTCAGGTTAGCGTTTTGATAAGGTCTCATATTTTGATATGGCTTAAGCGGCTTGTACGTGTAAACTTTTTCTTTTCTATTATCACTGATTTTGTTTACAGAAACTGATTCATTAGACAGAGTAATTGCTTTTGCGCATCTGTCAGAAAGTTCTGCTTTTTGACTAGAGTTATAATATCCTTGAGACTAGATTCACCTTCAATCCATAGCTTGTCTTGAATATTTTTGTTTTTGGTGCACATAACCACCTGATCTCTGATCATGTCATCGTGTAAAGTACCGAATTTGTATTTAATAGCCAAATTCTTCAATGCAGGTACAAAATCTTCAATAGACTCATTAGGGTCCTGTTTTCGTTTATAAAATGTGCGTCTCGATACCGCAACACACTCTACTGGTGAATAATGATCATCAAGATCCGCGATGGCACATTTGAAAACATCTAAATCGCCACTTCTTTCTATTTTCTGCATTTGATTATAAATTCTAAGACCTTCCGGACCTAAACAATGCATTAAAATTCTTTTTTTTCTTTCAGGAGACATGACACTTCCATTGTCTTCAAGAGTGGCAATATAATTCACAAAATATTCTTTCCACTCTTGCCATTTTACATTAGGTTCTCCTGGGCTAGTTAAGAACTCCTTAGGATTATTGAGATTTATACTGACAGAGTTACTTGCAGTAGTATTTGTTGTAATAGGAGTTGTACCAGCAGACCTTGCAGAGTTACCTTCCATAATAAAATAAAACAAAGGTATTAAGATGAGCAAATCACAAAGAAAAATAAGTGAGTTGGAATCTTACTGCAAGATCTGGAGTCCCTGAACTGCTTCCAGCGATCGCTGCAATTTTCAATAAAGTTTTTTTTTTAAACGATGTGAAAATCTTTTTTCTCTAGCTTTAATTCACTGTATGCAGTATTTTCTTCCGATCCGGAATCTAAAATGGCCGCTGAGGTCACGTAACGTGACCTCGTAATTGCACGTGGTGACGTTCTCCAAAAGGAACTGATCGGTGGAACGCAGGAGGATCAGAACATGTCCTCGCGTCTTAGAATGCAGCGTGTGGATGTCCTCGTGAGGCTGCGCATGGAATGTCGGTTGCTCGACTTTGAAAGTAAGCAGCGCGGCAGTTATAGTTGCAGTTGTAGTTGCAGGAAATAAAATGTAAATTTTCTAATGAAAAACTCACAGAGAACGGAGTTTCGATCAGGCTCTTCTTCTGTTGCTGTATGTCTCCATTTCTGTATTTTGCGTGTCGGTTTAAATATACCCACGGCTACAACCGAGAACAGACTGCAGAATCTTCGGTGTGGAAGATTTGTAGAAAATCGTTGGCAGGGGCTGGACCATCCATCGTCGCCAATTGAATGTAGTAACTTACAAAAGACACGAATCAGAGTAGATTTGTAGGTCCTTTATTCCAGCCCCCGCATGAAGGACATCCAACACGAACAAAGCACAAGCAGTCACTGAATACAAGAGAATCCTAACTACCTCATACAGTTCTACAATTCTAGATTAATAACAACGGTATAGTTCTAAAGATGATAGGACTAACTTACCCATAACGCACTATACTACAAGAGCTCAACACAATAATTCTGTTGTGGACTACAGAACTCGATACAATATTCTAGATAAAGGCGTCTGAGCAGACCAAAATACTCCAGATGAAACCTCAGGAAAAGGGTATTACACCAGGAGAGCCCAGGATGCTATCTGGTACTCCCAAGTTTAAGTCCATCTCTAATGTGGTGCGACAGCTCCACTGGCTGCCCATAAAAAGTAGAACTAAATTTAAAGCACTTTGTATTGCCTACAAAGCAATTCACAATACAGGTCCGGAATACCCGAAGAAAGCCTTTCTGGTTTACAAGCCCATCAGATCTCTCCGTTCAGCAGATGATAAACTCCTGGTCGTCCCTAGAACTAAAAAAGCCAACTGGGGCGACAGAAGCTTCATAGTCACCACATCCAAACTTTGGAATTCTCTTCCTGTGCAGATTAAGGGGCCGATTCCGATCTCGGCCGGTAGTGCTCCGAATCGGATTCGGATTCACCGGATCCGATTCGGAGCCCTGTTTCCCGACCGAATCGTACGCGGGTCCGGCCGAGCGAGTACGATGCAAGCACCCGCGAAATCGCCGACCGACTCGAACGCGGCTTCAACACGCTCCGACCGACTCGCATGGACACGACTCGCACCGCGCTATGGAGACGTTTCCCGGCCGGGTAAGTACGATGCGCGCCGCGAGCAGTCCGACCGACTCGCGCCGTCCGGCTCGAAAAAGCTGTCGGAGCCGGACTTTGGGGGTCCGCGTTGGACCCCCTGTACGCGTAGGCACGCGAGTCGCACACAGGGGGACCCATGGGTCCCCCTACCTGTGCATGTACGCCACGATGCGCATGGACGCGTACACGCTGTAGGGGGCGCCCTTGTCCGCCTCGCACCCATTGAGTCAATGGGAGCCCGCGTACGCGTTGTACGACCGGCTCCCATTGACTTCAATGGGAGTCCGACCGACTCGAGTCCGATAGCATGCGTGCGCATCGTACTCGTTCGGTCGGACTGCTAAGGTCCGATTCGGTCGGAATTCTCTCCGGGTCCGGCTCGGTCGGAGAGATTTCCGGCCGGAATCGGAATCGGCCCCTAAGACTAGTCCCACGCTGCTATCATTTAGAAAACAAATAAAAACTTGGCTTTTCAAGCAATAGGCTTTCTCTCACCCGCCATTACCTACACTTCCAACACATAGCGCCGAGACACCTACGGGTATTTGTGCGCTTTACAAGTTGCTAAAATAAAATAAATAAAAATATTCCAGGCAGGGTTCCATGACAAGATATTGTCTCAAAAATAATAAATATTGTGTCAAAAATATTGTTTATATGAATACCATTTTCCTATACTTATAATAGGAATGACAAAAATATTGTGACAAATATATCCTGTAAGGAAATATCATCCAAAACAAGGTAAGAATATAGATTTCTTAAAATAAAGTTACACCGTTAAGTAATATTTTAATAATACTACAGTTAAACTTAATACAATGTAAACTATATCATTTTAATGAATTACAAACACACGTTTATAAATAAAAACAGTGAGACAATTTTTCAACTGCATTAAAATGAAAACAGTAAAAATAAAGTCAATTTAAAATTTTACAAAATTTATACAAGCCCCAAAAAAGCAAATGTAAATGTAAACATAGAACTTTAATAAATATATATATGTAAAAATATTATCAACATATTTTCAATAAAAAAATCTCGTAAATAATATTATCAGCAAAAGCAATTATGAAAACATACATACCAAAATATAACAATTAAACTAATATAATAAATATAAAAATTCAGTTAAAAAATAATATGGACCATAAAAATAGAAATATTTTAAAACATGTAAATTTACAATATTAAATAGCAATAAAAGAAATTATGCAAATGCGGGTTACAAACATTACAATAAAGGGCTGATTACGATGTCGGTCGGAAAGCTTTCCGACCGTGGTCGGAGGCTTTCCGACCGACATGGTCGGTTTGTGGTCCGACCGCTGAATTACGGTCGGAGCGTGAACCGGCCGGTCATTCCGACGCAATTTCGACCGGCTCTCGGAGTCTTCCCGCCGGTCGGTACCTCACCATAATCCCCTATGGACGGCGTTTCCGCCGTCGGGATTACGATGTCGGTTTCCCACAGCCTTTCCGTGCTGGCCTTTCCGACATGGAAAGGCTGTCAGAAAGTGATTTTGGGGGCCCCTAGCAGGGCCCCGTTTCCTCCGCGGCCTAAGGTTGTTGGCCGAGGGGGTACCTAGGGTGCCCCCTGTAAATCCATGCACTGTGTGGCAGGCACCGTGGGGTTTCTGCCACAGGGTGCAGGGTTTTACACACACCCCCATTTCTTTATGGGAGCCTGTATTACGGGCGATTTATGGCCATAACACAAGCCCCCATAGAGAAATGGGAGTATCCGACTGAACAGTGTTCAGTCGCATTGTAATCAGACGGTCAGAAACCGCTGACCGGAGGTCGGAAGGTCCAGAGAAAGATGGTGTTGGTCGGAGGCAACTCCAACCGACATGGTAATAAGCCCCAAAGTATTTTACTTACAAAGGATTATTTTACTATTCCCCACTCCATCTTATGAAACAGTAAGGTAAGTGCTGGACTTCGGAGACGTTATAGTTACTTTTCCCCAGCCTGTCTAAACAACAGTAGGGAAAGTGTTGGACTCTGGAGGGGTTAGATTTAATACTCACACTCCAATCTAAGCAACTGTATGGAAAGTGCTGGACTGTGGAGGGTTACATTTACTATTCCTGCTCCAGTCTATGCAACAGTAGGGAAAGTGTTGTACTCCAGAGGGGTTTCATTTGCTATTCACACTCCAGTCCAAGCAACAGTACAGCAAATGTAGGACTTTGAAGGAATTACAAATAACATTCCACCTCCTAATCAATTTGTACAAAACATTTAAATACCGAAAATAAAAAATAAAATCATATTATAAATAAAAAATATATATCATTTAGTACAAAAAATAAATAAAAAATTATGCAACACAATAAAAAAAAAATTGTAATAACAATTACTTCCCTACCACAAAAAAAAGGATCACCAAAAAGACATTACTGAGGGCCTGATTACGAGTTTTGGCAGTGCGGGAGCAGACGGTACGCCACCGCCACACTCCTGCACTGCCAAAACTCACTGCTGCCCGCCCGCCAGATTATAAGTATTTTTGTGATCTGGCAGGCAGACGGCATGGCAGTCCTGTGGCAGTGCAGTTTAAAGGCTCATAGTGAGCCTTTTAACTGCACCGTTGCGGGACCGCCAGCGCACATTTCTGCATGGGAAGAAATGCACCATGTTGTGTATTTCTTCCCGTGCAGGAACTGAAGGTGCAAAAATACAGGGGGGCACAACAGTTGCCCCCCTGCATGCAGCCCTGAGCACAGGGGCAAGAGGGGGCCTTAGGGCCCCCTTTCTTTCCTCTCAGCCAGCAGTTTCATGGATATAGAACCGCCATGAGACCGCTGGTGAGGAAAGTAATATTATGCTCTGTGGTGCCTCAGGGCACCACCAGGCATATTGCAGCCCTTAGACTGCCGCGCCACCGCTCCCTGGCGGTTGCGGCGGTGAAATGGCGGTCCAATGGCGGTCCAGTCGCCCCAGTCATAATAGGGCGGTCTGACCGCCGGAGCAGCGGTGACCGTACCCCCACCGCCGCAGCACTGTGAGTCTGGCGGTACGTGGACCACCAGACTCATAATCAGGCCCTGAATAGTAAATACATATTAAATACATTAAATATTAAATAGATGAAATACATTAGTATCAAATAGAATAAAATAATACTTGAAAAAACATATTTATTTAAAAATATTATTCGAACAAAAATGTTAAAAATGAGAAAAATATTTTACAACATTATTAAAAACATTCAACCCTAAATTATTAAACGAAACAAAACACGTACTATTTCCAACATTAAACAAAAGAATATTAAAATAATCAAGTAAATATTAATAGTAATTAGTTTAAAGAATACTGTAATTTCAATACCTTCCCACCCTATTCTGCTACAAATCCACCCAACCTGCTACTAAAATATGCATTACTCACAAACATGTAAATGTTTAAATATACTGTACAATTGAAAAAAAAACATTAATAGAATTACAAAATAAAATAATTTACATAATCATAAATTACACACTAAATTAGCAATTAAAAATTAATTTCCAATAAACTTACATATTTGTACTCTAACTTCCCACCTTATTCCTCTAAAAAACCAACAACTCACTACTAAAATGTAAGTTAACAACAAAAACATTGAAATATACTTTAAAAAAATAAAACATTAAACCAACAATTAAAAATAAAACAATTTAAATATTTAATATTCAATTCCAAAAATTAATAAACAAATTAAAATAAATTAGCAAGCATATAAAATTAACAGTAATTTAAAATTCGTCCTACCCTATTCCCCAACAAAAAACAACAAACCGCTGCTACAATAAAAAAATATGAACTTTTAAAAATGTCAATATACATTAAAAATAACAAATGAAACTTAAATACATAAAATAACTAATAAACAACTGAACAATGAAAATAAGTAATTATCAATCAAATATAAAATTTACAATACAAAATTAAAAACATTTAATTAATTATAATGTAAATTGCTTCCCACCCTATTTCCCTACAATCCCAACAACCTGCTACTACAGTAAAAATTACTAAATTTAAAAAAATGACATTTCAAACTACAGTACAAAAAATAATAACAACTATACTAACAATAATAACACCTAAAATTATTATTTTAACTAATATATAATAAATTAAACAAAAACAATACTTTTACAACTATACTTACATAAATGATATTAAATCAAACAAAATTACTTAAAACAATATTAAATACCAAAATAAAGAAAGATATCCTTGACAATGATATTCTGTGACACAATACCACTGGACTAACAATATTTCTGACACGATATGTATGTATCACACTATTAAAACCTTGATATTTTGTCCAAACACCATAGGGAGAACTCTAGAACTTGGCAGAGTACTTGAGGCAAGGTTTTCAACCTGGATGCCCTATGTCCAAGATGAGCCCTTACCAATGACAAGCACACAACTCCCCTTTTTATGTTGCCTGTACCTCTCCACTGCACCCCAACATTGCTCTTGCTCCCCTGATAAACATGTCACACTGTTTGGCACTTAGACATCAATAGCTAGGGAACAAGCTTGAAGTAATCTCTCACATTTTGTCTCTATTTAAGGACCACCAGTCACGCACCTTTGGAACAAAGAGTACCACCAGTGTGATGTAGGCCGAGAACACAACAGCCAGTGCAGCAAAGGCAAAGGCAGCATCCTGCTGGCTGTTCAGGATCATAGTGACCGGAGCAGTGATGAGACAGAGAACCTGTAGGAAAGGGAGGAATATTAGAGTTTGTGTTAGCCTGCAGAGAAGATCCATTAAACCTTGACCCAGAGAGCACATTGATGAATAAAAAGGCAGATGATCCCAGTATCACTCTTCCAAGTATTACTATTTCTAAAATCCCAATATCTGAATTACATCTTTCTGGGGTACCGCAGACTGTGGTCAATGCTCTCTTTAGTCACCCTAAGGTTTACCTAAAGTTCTTCCTTGATGGTCAAACTTGGTGTTTCATAATGTTCATGTGATGAGGATGACAGAGGGTGAGACACTATGGCTTTAGGTGATTAGGACAGGGGGAGTGAGTCACTCAAAAAACCTTCAGGTGACGGAGGCTGGGAAGATACTACAGTCTGAGAAGGGTTGGCTACTACAGGTTCAAGTGATGAGGATAGGAGAGGGAGCTGTACTCTCTAAACCTTCAGGTGATGTAGGCTCGGAAGATACTACAGTCTGAGAGTGAAAGTCTCCTACAGGTTCAAGCAGTGAGGTAGATATGATGGGAATGGGGTTATTGTAGATCTATGATATGGGAGGGAGCTTCAGGTGATGGAGGCTGGAAAGATACTACAGTCTGAGAAGGGAGATTTACTACACGTTTATGTGATGAGGATGGGAGAGTGTGAGACACTATGGCTTCAGTTGATAAGGATGGAAGTAAGAGAGTCACTCACCAAACCTTCAGGTGATGGAGGCTGGAAAGATACTACAGTCTGCGAAGCGAGGGCTACTACAGTTTCACATGAGGATAGGAGAGTGAGCTGTACTTACTAAACCTTCAGGTGATGTAGGCTCGGAAGATACTACAGTCCGAGAATGGAAGGCTCCTACAGGTTCAAGCGATAAGGTAGATATGATGGGAATGGAGTTAATTTAGATCTGCAGCCTAATGTGATATCAACAGAGGTGATGTAGATACTACAGCCTAGTGTAATGGAGGTGGAGTAGATACTACAAATAATGGAAGTTGAGGAAATGATGTAGCTTAATGTAATGAATCTGGAAAAGATACTAAAGCGTCATGTGAAAGGAATGGAGGCGATATCCATAATGAAGTTTATGATGATGGAGATGGAGAAGATACTACATGGGATGGAGCACGGGAGCGATACTGCAGTCCCATGTTATCACCATGCAAGTGGGACAGATACAACAGCTTCAAGTATTGGAGGTGGGGGAAATACTACAGCTGCATGTGATAAATATAAAGGAGAAACTACGGCTTCATGTGATAAATATAAAGGAGATACTACAGCTTCATGTGATAAATATAAAGGATATAATACAGCTTCGTGTGATAGTGATGGAGGTGGTGCCCATAATGCAGCCTACGATGTTGGAGATGGAGAAGATACTACAGCTCCAGTGGATGAGGATAGAGGAGTGGGAGATATTATAACACCAGGTCATCAGCATGGAGGTGAAGAGATAAAACCACTAGAGGTTATGAGAACAGAGGTGAGAGAGATACTCAAGCTTCAGGTGATGAGGGTGAGCAGCAAGAGACACTAGCTTAAGGTGATGAGGATGAAGGCGAGGGAGATATTCATGTAAATGATGGTTGCTGGGAAGGTAGTGTGCAAAATTAATTGGTAGTGTCAATTATATCTTGCAGCAGCAGAAACTAGCACACACGGAACCAAGACGCAACATATTATGTCACAGTAATCTCAGAGTATATGAACTTCTCCCATTATAGGGCTCTATAAAGTTCTATTTGTATCATGGGCAGCACTACTAGCATATTTGCCAAGAGAAGGTGCTTATTGGCCACTTCCTTACCACAGTAATATTGGCCCACTTTTGTATCTTGTAGCTCCTAACATAAGCAAAACCATTTCCAGTGAGTAATGATATACGTGTGGCTAGATACATTTGCATCATGTCACGGAGGAAGATGTGTGACAAAAGCCAAGCAACGACAAATCATGTGATATAATCAGGGTCAAAGGTTGTATGATGTCACTTCCTGTAAAACAATCAGTGTCAATGGTCAAGGGCTATCACTTCTGGTGATGTCACGTGATGCAATTTAGAGGCATCGGAAGTGTCTTCTACTACCCTCTAAATTGTGGCTGGAAAAGTCCACTTGCTGGGAGCTATACTCACTGCCACGTTGTAAATCGCCATCCCCACAGCACGATGATCATTGATTTTCTCAGTAGAAACACTTTTTGTTTCATAGGCAAGAAATATCCCCAGCAGCAGCAGAAGCCCCTTGAAGCCATAGAAGATACCTGACAAAAAACGAGAGACAAGACAAAAATGAGAGAAGGCCTTTTCCAGGACACTGAATGTCAGTCTTGATATAGACGTAACGCAACAAGTGGTGGAAGTTTACAATTCACCTACACAATTCGCAGAATGTCCTAAGCCTTGGAATCACAGTGATATTTGTTGGAAATAGCTAAATTAATGAAAGAGAAGAAATTTGTGCAGATGCTCCTCTCCAATCAGTGCCCAGGAGAGGTGAACATGTGTGGATACCGTCCAAACCTGAGGAGGGGGGAGGTGCGCCAGTGCATAAACTTGTATTTCTCGAGTATGTACTTGAGAGAGAAAAGCTGGAACTTGGACATATGCCTACGCAATCACAGCTTGTTTGAGGTATGCCAAAAGTGAGCCTAGGCAATAAAAAACAAGGTGTTTACATGTGAGTCTTGACACATACTTCTTCAGAGAAGTGCTAAGGGATAAACATACGTCTTCACAGTAAGAGCAGAGGATGGGTGAGTCAGTGCATGGGAAAAAAACAGCTCATTAATGGGGTTCACCACATGGCAAGGAGTACAGTGGTCATTCTAGTCTTACACAGAGCCACATTTTAGCAACCGAAGACCCCAGCGCCTAGGGGTGCATCAGTACATTTACAATTCAGTGGGGCGCATGGAGATACAAGGAGCTTTGTTGAGGATGTGTTCAGCAGGAGATGTTGCTTACAGCAACACCCGGTGTGAACTAATAAGACTGACAAGGCTTACTCAATCAACATTAAGCTACTGCCCCCTGACCTCCAGTCAATCAATCCAGCAATTTGGGATCTGAGGTGTTAGTATTTGTGTACCTGCAGCCCTCTCAAGAATATAGATACATTTCTAAGCTAGGAATCCTGCTTCCTGATCATATTATGCAGTTACAAAAGAGAGGATTGTCATGTACAGTAACATTTACTTCAACAAAAACAACTTGCAAAGTCCATCTCCAACGCTTGATGGCAGAGTGTGCAAAGCATGTCATCTACCGTAGCGCATGCTGCAAACAGGCTTATATGGAATGGTCAAGAAGGGACCCCGACAACCCCAGAATAGCGCCAGCTCCTACTTGGGGTCTCAGTGTAGTCCTCAAAAGGTTACTGGTGGCATCTTTTGAGCTGCACCACTCAAGGTTCCTCATATTCCTCTCCTAGAAAGTGGTCTTCCTTGCTTCTTCCCTGTAGAGAGTGAGCGAACTTCAAGCTCTTTCAGTAAAGAACCACTCATGCAAGTCCACAAATACAGAATCATGCTTCACACTCATTGTAACTTCTTGCTAAAGCCTGTCCATCTCAATCAATCCATTGACTTGCCATCCTTTTTCCCAAAGCCACGGTGTCTTGTAGAAAGGACTCTACATACACTAGATGCAAGGGTGCCTGTTGTGTACTATAGATCGCATTTGTGCCATCAGGAACACTAAACAACTGTTTGTAACATCTGCCCAACCACATATTGTGAATTCTGTTTCAAAGCCTGGCTATATGGATCATTGGGTGCATTAAGCTTTTTTATGCTAAAGCCAAATACGCACAGCACAGCACTTCTACAGCACATGTCGCATGGAAGAAATGAGCCAAAGGGGCTTCTTAGGCTGCTTTCCATTAGCTACGTTATATATCAAGGTACTATGTGGTGTTTGATTCGTACATTCACCAACTGTGTGAAATTTAAGGCCCTACTGTACTTAAAACTTTGTTCCTGACATCTCCTCTGCTCGCAGGCCACCACTTTGAAAGTATGGGTTCTGCTTTTCAAGCGGCGTATGATCTACTGCTGCACATGTTGCAGCGGGAAAACATCAATCGCTTTGCACGTTGCAGTGTTGCCGAATTATTTAATCCCAGAGGTCCAGAGTATAATTCGCATCTCTCTTGATAAATCAGGTAGGACACTGGCACTGCTTCCAAAAAAGGAATGGGGAACTAAGCATAACACTTCCATTTAACATAACTGTAGAGAAGTTGTTTTGACTTGCAGCACACAAACACGGGTTTCTAAGCATATTATGAAGAGAAGATGCTCTATAGGCACTAAATATTGTATTCATTACTTGAATGGGATTGGCCTTTCACAACTGTTGGCACTGCTAGCAACTGCTCTGAAGCAGATGAGACCGAGGGGGGATTACATTGTTAAATTTCAGCTATGCACCTGGCAGTGATGGCATCCCTATTGAATTGGGGTCTCACATTAATGGGTGCATGTTACATACCCACTGAGACATTAAGGGGGGTGGTCATCCAGACTTGCTGGACCTGGCCGAGTGTCTTACAGTATGTATATATCCATATGGAAAACACACCTACCCTGTCTCTAGTGACCTCTACGCATCTGAAACTTAAGATTTTAACTTTCTAATTCATTTTTTCTTCACACATAAATTCAGTCAGCCAAAGTAATTGCTCACCGATCTGTTTATTTTAAGCCTTTTGTGGTGAGGCAAATTAACTGTGTCATCTACCTAAAGATATAGACTCATCTCTCTGCCAGGGTACCTCTATCAAAGCAGAAAAGAAAACTGGGTCACGGAAGCAGCCTTGTCAGACCCCGATATTGGTTTCATAGTGCACCGCAGTGTGACTGCCCTTTGCATGTCTGACGCTATTTGACTTATTGAGTTTAATTGGTTGGTTTTATCAGGAATGTACTTATTTAAACTGACTAAAATACTTATAGAATCAGCAATGCTGCTATACTGGAGGCTAATAATAATTATTAATCATTAATAATTTGTAGTGACAGTTTAGACCAGTTTTATATGTGCCATCTGTGGCAGGCTTTGTCTATTGTAGTGGTGTTCTTGCAGATTTGGATGCCTGGGTAAGTTCATAAAAAGCAGCCCTTTTAAATGATGACATATTTCTCAGAGTGTTTGCAGTTACAGCGGTGCATCATAGGTGATTTTGTCGAACCATGTCTGATTTGAAGGCAGAATCTTGTCTACAGGCATCCATTTCTCAAAACTGCCTGCCCAGTATACATGCCCATTGTGAGAAGTTGGCCTGGTATATGTTGTCCACTAGTTATAGTGGGCAGCTTGCACCAGTCCAAACGACCTTTATTGATGATAGGTTTAAAGACAACCTTTATTGAAAGCTATCCTAGTGGTAGCTATGGAGAGCAGCCTTCAGGCTAAGTCTTGAAGGAGTATTAAGCTGTTTGTTTTACCAGTCTATAATCTCATGAATGACCAAATGAAAGGAGAACCACACCAGGAATATATATAAAATATATGTATTTATTACTAAACACTACACACTAGTCTCTTTATGAGGCTAGAGGTCGAAATACACAAGTTAAAAGTCAAATAGCACAGTAAATTAGCACAATATACGATTAGCCCTAGGGGCGTACCTAACCATATATTAAGAAAGTGGTATAAGAACCACGACTTGACTAGACACAGGGCCTAGAGCCTGTAGAATGGCTGGGACCCCAAGGAACCACCCAAGGTAGTGACACGGGGGACGTGTGCAGTGTGTGAACACAGCTGCGAGCTCCGTTAGCGTCTATGGGGAAAGTCGCGGTTAGAGTTTTAAAGTTTAGGGACACTTCGGAGTGGACTAGGAACAAACCCTTTTGGACTTAGAGGGTTCTAGGGCCAACACCCACGGGAGCACTGGCGTACTCGTGTTACCTCACCCAGGGAAGCCGGGTGCATAGGTGTCAAATGGTGTCGGGCCGCGCCGTCGTTTTCAATGGCCGCTTGCTGGAAGGTGCTGCTGCCGGGAAGATGCGAAGTGTCCGAAGAGATCCAAGCCTGGATCGAGGATGAGAAGAACCTGAAAGCAGAGGGGACAGAGTCTAGGTCACTAGCCAGTGACCAGGGGCACGATAGTCGAATGCCCACCGATGTCGGGTGCTTCAAGTTCGAAGAGGTGAAGATTGTCTCTGCAGCCACGAGGACCAGGAGGCGTCGACGACGACCAGGAGCTGGAATCGAGCTGCCCCACGAAGGTAGTAGCTGGCTGCGGTGTCGGTGCCCAGATTGGACCCAACAAGCCTTGGCAACAGCAACCCACGCAGAAAGAGAACAACGGCTTCGGTGCGGACCAGCGAGGTCCGAGGGACTCCCCAAGCGAGGGAGAGTCAGGGCAGGCCTGGAGCAACCAGGGAGGCCCATTGAAAGTAGAGTTGTCCTTCTGAGGGACCCACAAGTCGACGGACAAGGGATCGCGAATGGACCTCGAGTGGAATCATGAAATGGCTGCCCACGGGTCACTGGGAGTGGCCAGGCCAGCAATCTTCGGTGGATTCACTGCTCGGGGTCGGGGCTACAAGTAACCCAAAGCACAGCCTCTAGGATCGACCAGAAGCTTATGCACTTGCAAATGTGCACGGTGTCCAGGGGTTCCGGTTCCACGGTACCCACGAGGGCTACGGGTCTCAGCTTTGCTGGGGACTCGGGTCAACCTCTGGGAAGTCTGGAAATCCACCTCCTGGGTTGCAGGGTCGTCGGCGTCCGGTGGGAGCTTTGGAGATGCAGACCGGACAGATGCGTCTTTGGTGCTTGCCAAGCAGGGGAGTAACTCCTTTACTCCAAGGGAGATTTCTTCAGTCATCTGGCGTTTAACAGATCGTCGAAGGTCCAGGATTCAGTTTCAGAGTTTTGTCCAGGGATATCTAAAGTCCTGTTGCCAGGGGTTCCTATCTTATACCCAAGGAAGGGGTTGGACTAACTCAGGGGACCCACCTATGGGAGGGTTTGGAAAGAGGGGTGGCTACACCCATTTCCTTTGTCCAGTTTCGCGCCAGAGCAGGGGCCCTGCAACCGGTTTGAACTGGGCTATGCACAGGGACACCAAATGTGCCCCCAGTGCAGGACTTCAAAGCACTCAGAGAGTGCACCCACCCAGCCCCAATACACTAAAGCCTGTCTGGGAGGTGGTAACACCTCCCTGTGACAGGAAACCTATTGTCCAGGCCTCCCCTGCCGGAGTTTCGGTCAGCAGCAGGAGGCCAGACTCGTGTCTGTGGCTGCAGCATCCATTTTGTGATGCCAGGGCTCTGTTAGCTGGTACCGGGTATACCGGTGCTGTCATTTCTCTCCCTCTAGAAGGGTGGGATCATACTCCCACGCCAGTTACTGGTGTGGGGGTATGATTCCAGGGTGTTTGACACCAAACACAACATGTTTCCGTGCAGCCATCCCAAAGTTAGCATTTACCGTTGAGATATAATGCACTTAAGAGTATATGGTCAGGCTGCACTCACAGACAACCCCGGAGGATAGATTCCGAAGGCGGCAGAGGGGCTCTGCTCATGCATGGGCACCCTCTCACATAAAACCAAACACCCTGCCTTCAGGATTAATAAGGCCTGCCATAGGGGTGACTGATAGGTTTATATGTGCAGTGATAGGGTGAGATATAGTGAACCTATATCTCAGTAAGGGGTGCATGCACCACCTCACTCAGGCTGCTGTAGCAGTCCTGTGGTGTCATTTTGGAAGGCTTCCCAGGGGTGGCATAATACATGCTGCAGCCCCTGGTAGGCCTCTGGGGTACCTATGCCCTGGGTACATAGTATACCATATACTAGGGACTTATAAGGGCACCCCAGAATCCAATCTGAAGTGTACCTAAGGTACTAGGAATCCATTTTAGAGAGGAAGCAGCTAGGCTGGGGTCCTGGGTAGCAGGGCCCCAGCCAGACTAAAGTCGAAAAACAGTGAAACATCAGCAAAAAGTGGGGGTAACCATAAGAAGCAGATCCTACTCTCCTACACCCATGTCATTCTAAGGCAACAATGTCATGAGTCTAAGTGTTACTCGATCACTTCCGTTCTTTTTAAATGTGACACCCACCTATGGCTTTAGCTCGTTGTTTGCAATTGACCTAATGTAGCCTATATAGTTAGAGTGTGCTTTCGGCCCGCCCCTTGCTCATGATTCAGTGGTTTTATAGTCTATCTCAGTTCCCTGGTCTTCTTTCAGTGGCTTTCCTCCTTACCCAGGGGTTTGGAATTTAATAAAATATCTACTTGTCCATGGGGCAGGTTGCTTCATAAATCTATTTGTCCTTTAACAAAATCCACTTGTCCATTTTGTACCATGTAATGCTGCGACAAATTATGGCAGCAATCTCATTATATAAGAGCGCTGATATAGCCTCTCTGATTACGCCAGGGCTCATACCATAGTAGATTTTGAATACCAGCAATTCCCTTATGTTTCCAAGTTCCACAGATCTACATATTGGGGCTGAAGGTAGTAGTAAGCAATAGTTCCAGGGTTGGATTACCCTTTTGAGTCTGTGCAAACCTACTAACTTGCATGTTTTAGAGTTTTTCACCAACTCTTCTCTAATCTTTTCCCATACTGAGAAAGGCTGTAAATTTACTCCCGACAATGGTAGACGTAAAACTTCTCCAAGGGTTGGGAAAAAAGTGGTTAGAGGGAAAGTGAACCTGCAAACATTCAGATTTTCGCATGAGCATATTTGCTCTCGCTAAAATGCAGTTCACAAATATTTTCTAGGAGTACTATTTCTTAGCCTACTTCTGTAACTTTTTGTGAATTTACGAAAGCCGTATACCTGCACTTAATGCAAGGACATATACCATGGGTGCACTTCTGAGACTTTCTTTATTAATGGGGCCCATAATTAAGTCTGGCATTACCCATGACCTTTTGTGTTTATTAAAACATTGTCTCTCTCGCTCTCTCTATCAGCTGGCTTTATTCTGAGTGACAGCATTTTGCTCTTTCACGAGGAGCATATTGGCACACAAAGCAGTTTTGTTCAGTGCCAGAACCTCTTGTGGCAATGTGTGCTTTTTGAGACCAAAAACTATTTTTGCTTTTGCCAATGTTTGTTATAGTGGTGAGTGTCAGGCAGCTCCCATACCAATTAGGTTTTACAAAAACCAAGCCAAAACAAGTCACGCATTGACAAAAGTAAAAGGCTGACCACCAATTTCAGACGTACTGGCTTTGCCAATGCTTGTTTATTTTTATGTTTCCCATAATCTTATTGAAACTGGTTACACTGATTTTCCATTATAAATATTTTTTGAGAAACACTAGCATACATCAACACATTTTACTAAATGATGCTGCAAATAAATGGTACCTAAAAGTTTGCAGTAGTTAAGCAAAATGTTTTTTTCTACTTTCTTTTTTTGTGATCATATTATTTTGAAAGCAAAGAATCAATCTTGCTTTCAAGCTTCTGCAAATATTTGCATCTAACCAGAGAGCATTCTGGGAGCATTATACATAGCCTCATATTACTAAACTTTGAAAAAGTGTGTACACACTTTTATACTGGAACCACTGTCAGTAGTGCAGTACGAGCTTACAACATTTACTTAGAGCGCTCACCCTAATAATAAAGGTTTTGCATTAATGAACCATAAATACAAGTTTGACCAGCATTAACACATGGACACAAATATTACCTTAACTGCAGACATTGCCCTTCCCTGATCCATAATGTGGTACTGTAAATTGGCAGCCAAAGGGTTTGTGCTGTAGGGGGGTTGAGCCTACTGGTCCCAAGGATAAACTACAGATAAAAACTTGTTGCCCTTGACCCCAAACAATATGTCCTGGGCGTCAGGCTATAGGAATTGCACATCCCTGTTACCCTTGTGTTTGTCTCACCAAAGGAACATTCTTTCTTACCACATTTTGACGGGATGAACTGTATACTTCCACTGCTGACATTGACATAATTTAGGGTTTGCCAGGGGTCTCAGCTACGACCACTGAAATTTACCTTGTGATCCCTGGCACTGCCTTTGCGACCCCTTGCCTCATAGGGGGCAAAATCAGTATCAAGAACACAGGGGGAACACATTCTTTCCTTATTTTCTGCCAGTTTTTAATTATACTAATAGTGAATAATATTCTATCATTCATTATTAGTGCATTCAAAAATGGAGCACCCTTAGCTGAAACGGGACCTTTAGTGACAGCTGAGGTAGGAAAAGATGATTTTAAATATATGTTGTGTGTGAGCTTGTGGGTGAGTGTGCGTTTGTGTGAGCATGTGTGTCTGTATGTGTAAGCATGTGTGTGTGTGTGAAAGTGAGTGAGAGTCAGTGACAGCTAGTGAGTAAGATTGTGTGAGATTGAGGCCCGGATTTACTATTCTTTGACAAAAGGCAACGCAGCACCAAAGTTGCTGCACTGCCTTGTGTCAAAGGCAGAGAGAAAAAAGGTGCGAAATCTGCTAAGATATGATGCATTTTTTCACTACCCGTGCGCTGGCGCACTTTTGGCAGCAATGCGTCAACGCACACACCCTAGTGCCATGATGAAAGGATGTGCGCGTTCTCTGAAGCATTGGTTTTGCACTTAAAGGGGTTGCTTTCAGTACAAACACTATGCTTTAAGACTTTTCCCACTTTGTGTGTGTGCTGTACAATACAGCACATTAGAAAAGTTGGCAAAACAAGGAAAAAGGAATGGAAAACGTTATTTACCCAGTAGATCTCTGTTTGTGGCATGTAGTGCTGTAGATTCACATGCTGTGCTGTGCATACTCCTGCCATCTAGTGCTGGGCCCGGGTAGTTGCAAGCTGTTTTTCTTTGAAGACGTCTTTTGAGTGACCAGATAGTGGGACTCCTCCTCTTGCTGTTAATGCGCATTGGTCTGCGACTCATTGTTAGATTGTTTTCCTGCACAGCGGGTGAGGATATATTGTAAAAACGAAGTGATGTATAGAGAGATGTCCATGCAAAAAGGAGGAAAAGAAGATATAGAGATTACTGCAACGGCCACAGATATTCAGAGAGGAGGGTGGGTGCATGTGAATCTACAGCATTACATGCCACGAACAGATGTCTACTGGGTAAGTAACATTTTCTGTTCCAGACATGTGTGGCTGTAGATACACATTGTGTGCATAGACTGTAAAGCAGTTCTCCAAGTAGTGGTGGCTAGCCTGTGGGAATTGCAGTAGATTGAAAGAGTGTATTGAGTATTGCATGGCCAACTTTGGCTTGTTGGTGGGCTAGCACATCCACACAATAATGTTTTGTAAAAGTATGTGGTGTGGGCCAGGTAGCTGCTTTACAGAAGTCAGCTATTCGAATTTTCCCCAAGAAGGCCACAGACGCTCCAATTTTCCTAATAGACGGGACTCTAGGAGGAATGGGTAAAGTCCTTTTAGCCTTAGCATAGCATGTTGGGATGCTTTTTATCATCCATCTTGCAATGCCTGATTTCACTAAGGCTTCCCTTTGTGGGATTTGGAGAAAGCAACAAAGAGCTGTTGTGTTTTTCTAAATGGTTTAGTCCTGTCAATTTAGCACATAAGGGCTTGCTTAACATCCAAATCATGGAGAGCCCATTCCACAACACAGTCAGGTTGTGGGGAAAAAAACATGGAGTTCAATAGATTGATTGAGGTGGAACTGTGAGACCACCTTAGGAAGAAATGTGCCTGAAGCTCACTGACACCCTGAGTGAAGTTATGGTAACCAAAAAAGCCACTTTCCAAGAGAGAAACTGGAGGGGGCAGGAGTGAAGGGGTTTGAACGGAGGGCCCATGTGCCTTATCAATACAATATTAAGGTTCCATGTCGAGACAGGTGGGACCCAAGGAGGAATGACTCTCTTGAGACCCTCCATAAAAGCGTTAATAACTAGAATTCTGAAGAAGGAGATGTGTTGTCTATTCTGAAGATTGACAGCCACAACCGCTAGGTATAGTCTGATGAAAGTGCAAACCAAACCACAAGTCTGCAAATGAAGTAAGTAGCAGAAAATATCCTGCACTTTGGCTACTAAAGGGTCAATGTATTTTGAATGACAGTAGTAGACAAACCGCTTCCACTTTTGCAGCATAACAGGCACGGGCATAAGGCCTGCGTGCTTCTTTGAGAATGTTCATGCATTCCTGTGGAAGATTGAGATACCCAATGAGAAGGTCTGGCCTGTTGTGGAGCCTCTTGTGCTGAACCACCCAGAGTTTAAGCAGAGTTGTGAACCAGGATTGGTGGGTCTAGGTGGGAGCCACCAGGATGAGGGTGAGAGACGTATGCCGAAGCCTCCGAAACCTCAAATGGAGCCCACTGCCAAATGCCCTGGGATAGCCGAGAGAGCTGTGGAGAGCGTGTGCTGAAGATAATACATGGCTGTCATGTTGTCCATCTTGATGAGGACTTCCTTGCGAGGCAAGCGGGGAATGAAAGTTTCCAATGCAAGGTGAACAGATAGCAGTTCCAGGTAATTGATGTGGAGATCCTGTTGACTGGGTTCCCAGTGGTCTTGGACAGTCAGGTCTTGTAAGTGTGCACTCCATCCCATAAGGGAGGCATCCGTTGTAATGGTCCTTTGAGGAAATGAGTCGAGAAAAGGCCACCACTCCAACAGGTTGTTAGTGTTCCACCATTGCAGAGAGCAACAAGTATGGCAGCCGATCAACACTAGTTCGGCCCAAAGACCCTCCGCTTGGAACCACTGATGCTCCAAGCATTCCTGCAACAGATGCATGTGTAACCTGGCATGAGCAACTATGGCAATATAGGAGGCCGTCATGCTGAGGAGACTCATGACTGTCCTGACCATGACTAGGTGGTCTGGTTGAAAATAAGGGATTAGCGCCTGGAAGGACTGGATCCTGACAGCGTTTGGAACGGTCATGCCGACTTCTGAGTTGAGGATTGCCCCCAGGTAGGGCTGCATCTGGAGGGGTTGAAGGTGGTACTTTACAGCATTGAGGGAAAACCTTAGCCGGTGAAGGAGGTTAATGGTGACTGGAGTATGCTTGCAGCAATTTTGACGGGTAGCACTCTTGATGAGGCAGCCATCCTGATAATGAAAAACATGAACGCCCTGTCTTCGAAAATGAGCTGCTACTGCCGCGAAGCACTTGGTGAACACCCTGGGTGCTGTGGTGACCCCGTAGGGGAGCACCTTGAACTGATAATGCTTCCCACTGACTATAGACCTGAGATAGACCTGAGATAGACCTCGCAGTGTGTCGGGTGGATTGGAATGTGGAAATAAGTGTCTTTCAGGTTGATAGCAGCCATGAAGTCGCCTTGTTGTAGCAGCGGAATGACATCCTGAAGAGTAACCATGTGGAAATGCTCTGAAAGGATGTATTCATTTAGAGGCCTAAGGTCCAGAATTAGTCAGAGGGGACCATCTTTTTGGCAAATCGGGAAGTACAGAGAGTATACTCCTGTGCCCTGCTGATGGTGGGGGATGGGTTCTATGGCCCCTTTGAGAAGGAGCGCTTGGACCTCTTACCTGAGTAGCCTTTGGTGTTCTGGGGAGAGTCTGTGTTTGCAAGGTGGAATGCTGGGAAGTGTGGAAGTGAACACAAGACAATAACTATGTTGGATAATATCCAACACCTGCTGGTCAGAGGTGATGCTCTGCCAGGCGGGAAAGAACCTTTAGAGGCGGCCCGACAGGTGTTATGTGGTCGGGGGGATGAGAGGAAAGTCAGGGTTTTGTGGTGGTGGCAGCTCCTTTGGAAGAGCCGCTCTTACCGCTGCCTTTGGAGTTGTTACCCCTGTAGGAACCTCTGAAGTAACCCCTAGGAGAGGACTGCTGGGCCTGCAGACACTGGTAGGTTGTGAAGGCGTCCAGGGAGATGACTTTGAGCCTTCATGAAAGGGAGTGCAGCGAAAGGAGCTGCAATTGGCCGGTGTTGAAGGGCACCCATAGCCTTTGCCGTCCCCGTATCCTTTTTTATTTTTTCCAGAATCTGGTCAACTTGCGTACCAAACAGATGTTGACCATCGAGCGGCAAATTGAGTAAATTTTACTGGACTCTAGGCTTAGAGCTGGAGATACGGAGCCAGGCATTCCTGCTCAGGATACTGAATTTGATTCTGCTCTCAGCAGTGTCCGTGGCATCTAGGGCGCAGCGTATGGTGGTATTGGAGATTTCTTTCCCCTCAGCAACGATCTTATAAACCCACTTTCTATGCTCTTCAGGGAGATGTTGGAGGAGCTTTTCCTCTTATACCATCGGGCACAGTCATATGCAGAGAGGAGACCAACAGAATTGGCAATCCGTCAATAGTTGGCTGATTGTGCCACCACCCTTTAGCCGGCTGCATCGATGCATTTACTTTCCATGTTTAGTGGATGGGCATCACCAGTAGCTTGGGAGCTAGCCCTTTTACGGGCAGTGGTAACCACCAGGGAGTGCGGCGTGAGAAGTAGGGGATGTCTGAGTAAGGAGGCCCCTGAGGTGTGTAAGGATAGGGGGTACGTGGGGGGAGATGGTGAGTGCTGTGGAGAGGGGCGAGGTGGAGGAGGGGAATAGGGCAAGGGGCTAATAGCGTTGTTAGCCTTCTTGTGCTGCTTGGAGGAGTTGGCAAGTCCAAAGCTTCCTCAAAGAATAACTGATGCCTGGAGGGTTGGGCATTAGACCTTGGACGGTGGTTTAGGATCCGGCCCGTATGTGAGTGAATGATGAGATGTTTTTATCTGGTGTCCATCTCCTCCTGCATCTTTTGGAGGATCAGTTTGACAGCGCCAGAACCGAGGTCCGTCTTCAGTGTCGGCACCGAGTTTCTCGGCTTCGATGGCGTTTTTTACTTCGAAGGTTTTGGCTCGGATGGTCAGGTCAACGCTGAGGTGGAGGCACTCAGAGTAGGTGCTTTCTTCGGTGCCGAGCCGAAGCTGGGTCCCAAGGTGGTGTTCGGTGCTCACAATGGTGCGAAGCAGTGGTGGCCCAGCAGCCGATCTCTGAGGTCCCAGAGCGCCAAGACAATGCTAACACTGGATCTGCTTGATGTGCGAGTGATGGTGAGGGGAAGGGAAGTGTGTACTCAAAGGAAGCTGTGCCGAAGGCAAGTCCTCAATCTCCAATTCTGAGGCGGTAATGTTGGTGGGAGAGAAGTCCCTTCATCTGTTGCCGAAGGTTGTGGGCGATGCTCACTTTTGAGGTACTCGGATCCTAAGTGGTCAGGTGTGTCATCTCTGCTCCTACAGGATATCTTGAGGCATCGAGCCCGATGGCCACGGAGAGGAGCACATCACCACAATCGCGGTTTTAACCTTGCACTTTCAAAAAAACTTTAATCTTTTTTAAAAAGCGGGAATTCATAAGTTGGAGAGTGTACTATTTTAATTGTAAAAGGGAAATTGTTGCGGGGGAATTTGCGCTGGTAGTCCGACCATAGAGCTGCATTTTACACCTCTGACCATAGAGTTGCTAGGGAGGTTAGCACTCTAGTGGTCATTGATACAGTCTTGCGTTTTTTAACCTTGCACGTTTTTAAAAACATTCATTTTTTTTTAACGGGAATTCAGGAGTTGGGGAGTGTATTTTTTTAATTACAGCAGCATATGGTAAGCCCTTAATTGGATATATCCAATTGGGTGTTTTTCTCTCGTGCCTCAAACTCAACGGGGACAAGATGGAGCTTATGCTCCTGGGCAACTCCCCCTCCTTTAACTCTGCCTTGCTTTGGCCTAAATGTCTTGGGCCTGCCCCAGTCCCTAAAGACCAGATTAAGAGTCTTGGCATCTGGCTCGATCGTTCCCTCACCTTCAATCATCAAGCAGCGAAACTCTCAGCTACCTGTTTTGGCTTGCTTAGGATGCTTTGTAAGATCCTTCCCCTCCTCGCTTTTCAAGCTAGAAGGATCATGGTCCAGGCCCTCATCCTCTCCCGCCTGGACTATGGGAATGTCCTTTTTCTGGGAGCCCCACAATACACCATCAATAAGATCCAGATTATCCAAAACTGCGCTGCCCGCCTGCTTCTACAGATCCCTTGCCGGCAGTCGCAAAGCCAGCCCTAGAGACCCTTCACTGGCTCCCGATCAGGGAAAGGATTCAGTTTAAAGCCATGTGTTTGGCCCACAAAGCCTTTTGGAAGAATGGCCCAGTTGTTATCCATTCCCTGATCACCCCCTACCAACCTAGGAGGGACCTCCGTTCAACGGACGCCTTTCTCTCTTTACCCCCCATAATAAGGAGAGTCAGATGTGGCGGGCGGTCTTTTTCCTACCACGCTGCTATCCTCTGGAA
The DNA here is from genome assembly GCA_963921515.1 of Calotriton arnoldi. Lineage (NCBI taxonomy): Eukaryota > Metazoa > Chordata > Amphibia > Caudata > Salamandridae > Calotriton > Calotriton arnoldi. Next base: position 824,451 of record CAWUFW010006532.1, on the reverse strand, counting down.
CGCTCTTCCACTTCACCTTCGAAATGAGCCCAACCTGTTGGCCTTCCGAAAGCTTCTAAAGACATGGCTCTTTAGGAACTATATCTAATTTCCACCTGCTCTGTCCTCTGTTGTGTCGTCCGTAGCGCTGGGAGGCCTCAGGGTAGCCATCGCGCTCTATAAATGTCATTTCATTCATTCATTTGGCCTTTTGTTCCATCATCATTTATTGCTCAGTAAAATTCCAGGACCCACTGATGTAAATGTATGTATTTTATTTTCAGATTGTTTGTTTTATGGTTGCTCAAAAAGTGTTTCCCATTACTGATGATGACCCAAAGAATCATGAGTGTCAAAATGCCGTCCACACACCCTTGGCAAAATTGGGATAAAGCATTGATTGCACTTTGCTTTTGTAATAATGCAGGCAAAATCTATTAAATTGGAAACCCACTGCCATTTGGGACCTCTTTTGTTTACGCTGTGTATTGTTTTTGTACAGTGTTTAGTGTAACACAATGAGCCCTACTTGTTTGTTTGGATTGTATTGTCCTCTTTTTACAAAAAGAAATAATTTAATAATAATTTCTATAAATTTCTGCTGTGGGTACCTGTTTTTTTGTTCTTTTGTTTGACTTAAATGTTTTTTTTTCTTGACTTAAATGTTTTGTTAAATTTTGATCTGGAACCATTGTGGTTTTTCATTATCTATGACCCCAGTTTCTGGTTTGAAAGATCCGCTCCTGTTGGGCAAAACTGGCATGCTATGATAGCATTCGAATATTTAATGAGTTCCCTTATGGTGCCTTTGGCATTTTAGAAAATTTACGGGAAAATTGTCCTGTAAAATTTACTATTTCACAAAATTGTTTTCAAACTTTTCTTGGGGAAAGAAATCTCCTAAAAGAGGTCTGGCTTACTCGCTCAGGGTAAAGGGTCATATGATGTCACTTCCTGTGATGTCATTAAGGTGAAAGTATATGTGATGTCACTTCTGCTGCCTATCGCGTTTTGGGGAATCGACTCCAATGAAGGCGGACATAAGGACCTTGCACTGAAATGCATGAAGAACTATTTGCTCTCCCTTCCTTTGCTTTCCCTGCTCCCCATTTCCTACCCTGCTCTGTTTATATAAAATTCCACTTGCCCCAGTGCACCATCTGCCTCCCACCATTAATATAGCGGCAGGCAGCCATACGAGAATGTTTTTTTAAACTATTCCAAGATGTGTACATGCATCCACATGTGTGCAAGCACTGAGGCTATCATGAAATGTTTTTTGCTATGGCTCATGGAAACCATTCCAAGATTCCTCCATTGCTTGCACTGCGTGAGAACAACTGGCCACCTAAAAATAGTCTGTGCCATAAATAAATGAGAAAACTCGGCAGTGGCAAAGCCAATAGGTGTGCGCCCCGGTGTCACAGGCGCGATCCATTGGCTTTGCCAATGCTTGTTATAGACTGTCATTATGGAATCTGTTCTCTGGCAAGTGGGAACCCATTTTCCATATATTACGACTTTGGTAAGACTTGTCATTATGAACACTCTCCATCCCGGTAGGTAACAAAAGATGTCTGACCGTTACCATCAGGTTCCACTGCTTTTCTCGGTTTCCTAGAACTGAAACATTTTAGGTAGTATTCCAAAGTTGGCACATAATATTTCTTTATTCATATTGCAGGCTGGTTTGCCCCAGCAAAGGATCAAAAAAGACACAGAAAAGGTCAGTCAGCCAAAGCTGGGTTCTATTTCCATCTCATCAAGGGCCTCAAAGACACCTTCTCCCCCAAACCCTTTTTGATTCCTTGCTGTATGTAAATCTGCCATCTAAAGGAGCGAGGAGGAGCATGAACATGTCACCCACTCTAGCAATGATGCCTTTAATTCACAGTAGTGGTCATTCTGTTGGGTGCAACCCCTACAACTTGTGCACTCCAGCGAGAGGGACAGGACAGATAAATGACATCGGTAAGAACATCTAAAATCTTTCTGGGTGGCTGCCCTATGATTGTATTTGTAATGTGTATTGAATGTCATTCGTTTAGACACATATCAGGGATAGGACTGGTCTTGGGGAATAGGTAGAGGTGCCACATGAACGAAAACCTGTATTTTGTTACCGAAATTCATACTGTTTACATAATTCTCTGGAAATAACGATTGTGGAGGTGGTTAATGGACTTGGATGGAAGACCTAGAAAGACAGAGTTAACACTGTCTAAATGTGAATGGACAAACACATTTGCCACCGTTTTCTTGTGGGAAAAGCATAAAAAGGGTAAAACGTGTTGTAACACTCGCAGTTGATGGGCACAGACTTGGGTGACTTTGCTAACCTGTTAGTCCAGATTCAGGTCTATGTCTAACATGACTCCCAAAATGAAAATGGGTTCGGAGAGATCCCTAGTCGAGGCCACAGTGAGTTGTCCCAGCAATAGATCTTGTTGGATATGGGCAAAATCTTTGCTTTAGCTAGGTCTCACTTCAAGAAGTTCTAGTTCATCCAGCCAGAGATTGCTTTTAGAATAGCAGGTAAACCTATACTAGGGTTAAACGTTTCATCACACTAGTTAATGATACTTTCAGTGTCATTAGTGCGTAAGGATACAGTTACATTGAATTGACTGAGTTTTGCAAGGCACTAGATATAAATATTATATAGCAGAGGGGATATAGTGAATCCCCGTGGGACACCCCAAAGTAGGGGAGAAGGAGGTAAGGACAAAGAGCTCCTTTAAAATAGTTGGGTTCTGTTGGTTAGAAAACGATTCAAGCAATGAAAGAGCTTTATTCTTCAGTTGGCAGTGTATAAGCCATTGGAGCAGACTTTGAAGTTCGATCGTGTCAAATGCGGTGGATAAATCCAGGAAGATTACAACTCCTGAATGTCCTCAATCTGCCATCAATCTACGATCGTTGATTACAGAACCTACGATCGGTTCAGTACCAGAGCCTGGACAGAACCCTGCTTAGGTAGACTCAAGTAAACTACTTTGCGAGACGGGTTCCTAAAGCTGTGTTGTACCTATGTTCTCAGGAGCTTTGGAAGGTATAAGGGAGATAGGTCTGTAGTTAGCAGGTTTTTCTGGACTCAGATTAGCTTTTTTCAAGATGGGTCTGACCACCACTTTTTTCAGCTTTTCAGGGACCTACCTTCTGACAGAGACGTGTTAATTTTTTAATTGATCATAGGTGCATCCAAAGGACCAAAGGATTTGAGGCGAGTAACAGAACAGGCATCTAGGGGTGAGCCTGAGGGTTTGTTGGATAAGATACACCTAAGGCAATCTTCCTCTGTGATAGGAGAGAAAATTGAGATAGAGGTGTCCTCCATCAGAAGGCTCAAGTTTTCCACCTCATGAGTGTTGTGTGAGAAAGGGACAGAGTTAAGTTCTTCACTGATTGTTGCATAAGAGTAAGGTCAGGCGTGCTTGCTGCAAGATTAGAGAGATATTCGATAATTTTAAATAAATCATGGGAATTCTTTTTGTGTTAGCACTTGTACTTATTTAATATAATCTGTTAAATACAGCTTCAAGCAGTCCGTCCTCCTTTGGCTTTTGCTTGCATTGTCTGGAAGACTTCCCACCCTAATTACACAACCCAGTAACACAGTAGTGCTATGTGTACAGAGACAATGGTTTGTGTGCGGTCTACTGAAAGTCACATATAGTTGTACTGGTTCCTATAGTAAGGAATTTCTACACCAATGAGCTGCCCCCGGTGTCCAGGTACAGAGTGGACTTTCCTTAAAGGTACGGTTCAGAGTGTGACGCAGCACAAGTGCTGGCACAACTGACAGTTTGGATACAGTGAGGCTTGCAGGCTTTACGGTGGGGAGGGAACTTGTGCCTGGTGTGTGGAACCAGGATAGCGGGGTGAAATCTCCCTTCTACTACTGGTGTCACCTTCTGGTCCCTGAGGCAGCAGGCAGCTTAGGACTCGCAGGCGAAGACACAGGGGTCAAAGTTCAGTGCAGTGACCAGTCCGAGGTGTTGTAACCTCACTCTTTGTCATGTTCACGCTGCCCCTCACTCACCCAGCCAGGTGTTCATCTTGTTGGAACTGCAGTGCTCCAGCTTGGGTTGGATCAGCACATCCAGGTCTCCCTTGGGCTCCTCTTTGGTGAACTCCTGACATAAAAAGAAACACATTTAAATAAGTTTGGCCTGTGAAAATGTGGCATATTTTGTGCAAGACCAATAGTGGAATTGCTATGAGGATCCAACACCTCATCTCTTTAGACCTATTGCAAGAAGTGTACCTACAGCCAACTTGGCTTTCTCTTTCAGTGCACCTGCGTTCTCCTTGTTGTGAGATGTATTATGTTAAGGTGTGCTGTATAAATTGTATTCATCTATACATACTATCATGAATGTGACTCAAGGTCCTAGAGATGGAATGGAGAGAAACTGTGAACTGTATTTGACTGACACATAATTGGAATTTGAGGAGATCATGCGGTCTACTGGCACTGGTCTCTCTCCGCCCTTCCTGCTCCTTCCCCTGGAAGTATATTATAAGACCTCAGGTTACTGGCAACAAGCTTTACACCGTATTAATATAAAATAGCCTATAAGAGGTAGGCATTCCGAGAAGCCTTTTGGTGCCTATTGTGCCAGGTTCTATCAAGTGTCTTCTACTGGGTATTCTGCACATGCGCTTTGGCTTATCTGGATGCTGGATTTCACAATTAAGACCCATTTTCCTCTTTTTTGTTCAGGAAGAATCAGGAACACATCTGCGGCTTATGTACTCAACCATTCTCATGTGATTTTCAATAACTGTGTGCAGGAAGAGTGCTTTATTCTGTGGCTTTCTACAACTCACCTCAGGACCTATGTGACCTTAAAAGGATCTGCAGACTTCTTTATTAGTGAACAGCATATAATCCAGTAGGCTCTTTGATCTTTGCTGCTTAAGCAGTGAGAGTGTGATTGTGTAAGAAGTCCAGAGCACCTCTGCTTTGCCACTACCCAGAGGTGTAGCCAAACTGTGGACTTACTTATCCTGTGGCCTACACATGGTGGGGATAAGTGTGTCCTTCTAAAAGTGACCACCCACCCATGCATCTCACTCTACTTTCAGTTGCTTGTTGTCATTAAAGCCACAGTCTCAATCTAGATTAATATTGCTAGATGTAGAGTGCAAAAATAGCCATAGAGAGAGTCAGAGAGTGGTTGGGGCTAAACGCAACTTCACTACTTTCCCTGAGCTGAGTAAAGCAAGGCACAGAGAACGGGACAATTGAAATGAGAACTAACTACCTAGTGCCTGCAGATTGGGAATTGCACTGATTGGTTCTCCAGAAAAGCAGGCATGCTCCTCCTGGAACTTGTAGATAAAGCTTTGCAGGTCCAACGGGAGACACATTTCGAAGCAATTATATATATAACTGCAAGCTCTGCAGGATCGCGGAACTCGCGGAGTTTCACTCTGACGGTATTCTACGGAGTTACATAAAAACTCCACAAAATTCAGGGAGCAGGTGCAGCAATTCAGCACTTTTCGCTGATTTGCAGCCCTGGGAGCTTGTTCTGCCCTGTAAAATCAGCATGAATGCACCACGCGGCGGCGGCGGCGTGCCAAAGGGCGCTGCTTCTTTCTACTGCTCGAGTAAATTTTCTCAATGTGAAAGGTCACGAATCTCATGGGAGGCATTCTAGGGCCCAAAAATTGCACTAGCGTGCACAAATTCTTGCTCGCCAACTTAACATTGGCGAGCCACGTGCGAGAAAATACTCCGCCGCATGGAGTTTGCCTGAGTTTTGCTGGAACGCCGTGCTCCAAGGGGAACAAGGAGTGGAAAAAACTCCACAAACTCCGCCGGCAGAGCGGAATTTTTCACCCACCCCTACTAGGATCCTTTCATGATCTCTGTATGTTTCAGTAATATTCTTATGTCCAGACTCACCACTGACTTCCTTTTACTCGCCCATTTTGAACACAAATCTGTAATGCTTCACTGTTAATGCTTTGCCTCCTATATACTAACTTATTGTATTGTATTCTGTTTATTATGTTTTCTGGTTACCAGTTTAACAATGAATTACAATATTTCTCTATTTTGTTATTACCATGCCCATCAGCCTAGTTCGTGCTACTGGATTTTCTACTTTATCCAGTACCCTAATGATTTAAAGAGTGAAAGGTTTTATGATAGAGGGACAGTTTGTTCCCTTTCTCTGTAGGAAATGGACGTCTAGAAAATCTGTATCTGTGGGATAAACACGAGAGATCACAGGCTGCAACTGTAACAAACACTTGTGATATAAGCATGAACTAGGGTGCAACTCGGAAGCATGCAAACACTATATTTGTCTTTATATCTTAAATCTAGTATTTATCTCGATATCTTAAATCCTCTTGGTGGAGCAGGATTCCACCATTGTGAGCTTCCCACTGCAGTACCCAGACAGTGCAGCACAATACCAGCAGTGATCGGTGTAAAGTTCCCTTGCGTCTCACCTCAATTGTCCGCTGCAAGGGATCCACTATCTGCCAAATTGCCAATGTCAGGATGTCAAGGCCGAGGAGGAGTCCCACGGTGGTGTACAGTTTCCAAGGATGCAGCGTCTGGGGCAAAACAGAAACCCATACCAGGAGGAAGACGTCAACTCAACATATATAGATTCATTCTTTTTCTCCTTTTCTCCCTTTTTGCAGTCTCCCCTTTTTTCTTTCATTCTTTCTTCTTCCCTAGCTAGACGATTGTGTTGACTACTACTCCTGTAGATGACTGTTTTCACTGCTTGAGCCTTGGACAGTGAATTTGCTTCTTAATTTTTAATGATGCACAATTCCTTGTCTTTCTTCACTGTTTCCACAAAGGGAATAGAAGTCTAGTTTTGCTGCCCTTTCATTTGACTATGGATTTTATCACTCTCTCCCCTCAGTATGGTGACAATCTGTCTTGCCACTGATTTAGTCAACAGAAGTATTTTGTGCCTCCTGTGGATGGGGGAAGTCTTTTCTCAATATTAGTGCCTGGACGTCCTACCCGGGTAGCTGTTGCACTATATAAATCCTCTTACATTCATTCATTTTCCCTGCTGTGGGCATCAGGCACTTGTCTTCACTATCACTTCTGTCTTCTGTGGGCATCTAAGAACACCATCTATAATATGAATGCTAAGACATCTGTCCTTACTGCTCTGTTGATGGTGAAAACCTATATTCAACGTTGCTGTCCTGCAATAGAGATGTGTATTCTTGTCTCTCCAATTAAGTCCGACTCCATTGTCCATGTTGTGCAGGCTGCAGCCTGCTCCTAATGTTCTTGCCGTCCTTCACTATCTCTGCCTGGGGTAGTTGGTGTAAGCGTGCCTTTATGTTCCCTACTGTTAACAATGCAAGTCTGCTTATTGACTCTTCTGCAAAAGTGGAATTCTGTCTTCGCTTTCTATAAAATGAAATTATTTTGACACTGTCTATGACGTTAAAGGTGAAAATCAGTTTTCATCTATACGAGTAGACAATACTTGCTATAGCATTTGATTACCAATTGCGCAACATGGCCAGAATACTTCGTTCCTGATGTACGGAAAACCCTTCAGAAAGGCAGGTTAACCAACAGGGCCGATGGTAGAGTGTAATGCAATCCAAAGGGGATACAACCTCTGGACTAGGGATGGCCCGGCCCAGGAGCGGCAGGGGCTACAGTGTTTGATCCCGGGGGGCACTGAGCTTAGCTAGAGTCAGTGTTGTAACTAGACACTGCAAAACACTTTCCCAATGTTGCCCCCAGCTCAGCATTCTGTTGCCTGCTGTGGTCAAGAAAAAAGAGCTACTGTCTTGTTGATCTCAGACCCCTAAACTGCTCATAGAGATTCCATTTGAGGGTCTGTTAAAGATGTGAACTTGGTATCTCTGTGTACCACTTTGAAACTGGCAGTAATTCCTCTGATTAGTTCCTATAATGACCAACACATCCTGCAAGGAATCATCGGTGGACTTTATGCCTTACAACTGGCTGGCACAAAACGTAATTCCTAAAATGTAAAGTGTCACTGTCCTGCTGAGTCAGTTCCTCTCCTTGGTATCTCCCACCCTGTTTCCATTTCCCACCAATCACTTGCTCTATTTTACCTTGCGTTTCTCCTTCTTTTCTTCTTTCTTGGTGAACACTGTGTGCACCCACCAGATTTTAGTGAACATACTGCCATACGCCAGGCTGAACCCGAGGCCTAGGAACCAGAGGCGTGCCTGCATGGGAAAGAAGGAACAGAGACATGAGTGCATCAGAAGTCATGAAATGAGAGAGAGAGACAAATAAGATAAAGGATTGAAGAGGATAGGGGGACCAGTGCTAGGAATGGAGGAGAAAGAGATATGCCTTAAGGTGACAAAGAGTTGATAAACAGGCTTAGAAGGGCCAGAAGGACTACATAGAATTATCATTACAAAAGCTGTCCTTTGGTGGAGAAGCAGACTAACACCATAGGGCGTCTTGGTACTGCAAAAGGTTGAATCAGAAGAACCAGAGAAAATCCTAGTATGGGCAAAGGGGCCACAGAGAGGCCTTAAGGATCATGGAGACATAAACAGGAGTAAAATAGACATAGATCAAAGGGTGGGCCTCAGTGGAAAGAGGAGACTTTCTTAAAGGAGACACTAGAGGGATGACCACAAAGGGGTGGGATACACTGTAAAAGGGGCAGAGGAGATGGAGAGGTTTAGAAGAAGGAGAGTAGAAGCTGAGAGCGCAGGGCCATAGACAAACCTACAAGGGATAGAGCATCTCTAGTATCTAATCTTGAGTCGCCAGGCAGAGTTCCCATGTTTCCAGCATTGCTACTGCCCATGCACAGATCAGTGTGTCAGAGCAGATTCAGGGGCATATTTACAAGGAAGTGACAGAGCGCCGCGTTACCCTCCTTGGCTTAACGCAGTGCTCCGCAACTTCGCCACCCTTGTAAATATGGGGCAGTGTCAAAATCAATGGATGTAGCGGTGGAACGCCCACCACAACACCCATCGCCCTCCCCTTTCACGCTAAGCATAGTGTGAAAGGGGGCTTTATTCACAAGGCGGCGTTAAGCCACGTTAAGAATGAATAAGGCGAAGCCTCTATCGCCAGCGCAATGTCGAGAAAAGTGACATTGTGGTGGCGATAGGGGCTTGTAAATATGACAGTAACTCCCAAGTGTTTGAACAGATCTAGTTTAGCCAGAAAATCAAAGATTCGTCTTTGTCCGGTATCACCCAACTTGCGAAAATGTGAAGTTAAAACAACTGTGGTTGAGTATACCTGGCTATGTATCTGCTGCACCCTGAAATTGTGCTGCTATACAGGTCAAAGGACGATAGTGGTGGATACACGGGTCGCACATCAATGATTGAACATATGTAAGTGGGCTATCAAGTACAAATAGAAAGTAGGCGAATCAGGCGACAAAAAAGTATAAAACGGTGCCACTCAGGGTAGAAAACACCCCACTACCTTAGGTGCAGAGAACACAGGTGACCACTGAGGTGACCTGTGAAATTGATATACAACAAGATGTACCCCGGCACTCCTAAAGTTTAGAGTTCGAGTTTATGACATTATTTGGTCAAGACTACTGTAGCAAAAAGTCTGCTTTAGCACAGGAATACACCAGAGATATTACTTATCAAAAATGTTCATAGATTTATTCCAAACAAAATTCAAGGTTAGCTAAAAGCGTTTTTAACAATATTTTACAGGACTGAAAACACTGATGATTCAGACAAATGGTTACAAAATAAGGTGTCTTAAGTTGTACTAGCGTGATCCAGTCCTTGTAAGAGAATGCGAGAACAGCCAACATGTGTTTCGTCACATCCGTGACTTCCTCAAGGCTGTAAAGACAATAATACGGACATATACATACCGTTAGATTTAACCTTACATTACATAACATATCTTGTATTCTCAAGACCAAAGAATATATAAGTAAGGATTTTCAGAAAAAGAACAAGAAGGTCCAATAACCGTGCGAATAGATGGAAAGTGTTTAGCCCAAGTGATAAAAAGGACATATCGTGCCATAGGCAAGGTTATATTTATAAAGAAAGAGAGAACCTTTCTATAAGTAAAGAGGGAAACTGCAAAAGGAGATCCAGAACCAACATACTTAGTGATACTTCAAGAAAAGGGGGAAAAAGTGCCGCTCAGTATAGGAATATAAGAACAGGAGGACGGAGATTTAAGGAACCAGGCTTATTGTGAGTTCTAACCTCTGAAGAGAATGTTATGCTATGAGATGGTGGTTGTTCGCCAGTAGATTCCCGTAGTAAAATAAAGAATTCAAATTCAAAGTAAGTTCTGAAAGCTAAAAATGATAACAGGATAAATTAGTACAGTTACAGATTTGTATGTCTAGTTATATTGTAATCGCTACAATCTATGCTTACTTCCAAATACCATCTGTAAAGTCTTGGGTTGCCTCAGTCAAATTGTGGAAAATGCAGCCAAATCAGTATTTCAAATGTAATTCGCGTCTTATACCAGAATGGATTAAGTAAAGCACGAGTGTTAACCCAGTTTCCAGTTCGTAGATGACACCTGATGGACTATTATAGGCCCCTGATGGATGGAATGGAAAGGGAAAGCCATTATAATATTGAAGATCCAATCGCTATTAGATAGGGGCTGTCCACCACCTATTCCTGTGCTAAAGCAGACTTTTTGCTACAGTAGTCTTGACCAAATAATGTCATAAACTCGAACTCTAAACTTTAGGAGTGCCGGGGTACATCTTGTTGTATATCAATTGTTCTGCTATACTCACTACTTTAGTACTGCCCACTGTTCCCTATAAGGTGCACGTGTACGCGTACGTATGTGAATCCAAGCGCGCAGTGTCTTCTTTGAAGCTCGCACACACCACGAGAGGCAAGTATTCATGATAATCGCAGCGCCGTGTAAAAGCATGATAGGCACTGCGATTAACTTGAATACTTGAAGAAAAGCAGACAATCTGCCCCCCTCCCCGCTCTATTAAGAAAAGGCATGCAGCAATCCTAAAAGCACGACGTGTGCTTTCACAATTATTAACATATATTAGTGATTGTGAAAGCACACATCATGCTGTTAGGCTTGCTGCATGCCTTTTCTTAACAGAGCGCAGCAGTTTGTGTGCCTTTTTGAAAGTTTTCATTTTAAATGCAGCCCCGTTTGTAAGCATGTTGGGCCCTGCAATTAACATGAAAACTTTCAAAAAGGCACACAATCTGCAGCGCTCTATTAACAAAAGGCATGCAACAAGCCGAACAGCACGACGTGTGCTTTCACAATCACTAATATGCATTAGTGATTGTGAAAGCACACGTCGTGCTGTTGGACTTGCTGCGTGCCTTTTGTTGATAGATAGAGTGGCCCGAATTTTAAAGGCAAAAACCGGACATTTCACACAAACAGAAAAGGGACTACAATTTTAATTCAATGAACAGCGCTGATCAGCATAGAATTACAGAAGAGGCAGTAAAAACATTGATAAAACAAAGATTTTAAAGCCAGTATCATGCCAGTTAGGTAAATTGATTTTTTATAACAGCTGCTAACTACCCTGCTTTGGAAAACATAAAAAGGCACCTCCCACCAATTTTCAGTCGACCCGCTCTAAAAACCTGGACATGAGCTAACCTGCCTCAAGACCCTTCATGTGGTGCTGTATGTGTAGAAATACACTTCTTTTCACTTTATTAAGCAAATTTATGAGTGATGTTTGCACTGATATTTGTCACTGCACACACACGCGGTTGGGTTCTTGGCTCACATAGCCTTGGCTGCAGCCCACAGAGACCTTATACTGCCGCACACAGAGGAAAAAAATTAGAGGAAACAATGGTCCTGACCCAAGTACAGGTTGTGTTACTGCATGTTCTTTTTACATTGGTCGTGGGTCTGCTGCTATGTAGATTTGCTTGATTTTGAAGCTTGTAACTTCCGACACTTGAATGGTTTTCTACATGAAACCCTGTCAGTATCTGGTCCCATGAGTTGTTAATTTCCTGCAAGTGCGGAACTCTGCCTGGTTTAGCCTACATGTGTTTGCCACAAGGGCACTGCCTGTTTCTTGTGTAAGCGGTCACTGACTTTTTTTGAGCCAGCTGAGAGGGCATTTGTTCTGTTAAAAATCATGCACTGCTTGCCTGCAGGCAAATTTCTAATCCCTCAAAATGTATAGCCATTTACAGCAATTTGTCTTTGCTATGTGTGAACCTCTTATGTTCAACTTCTAGGCCAGTCTTCATTAGTAATCTCACTCACCAGGTCACAACATTCTCTTTTTATCGTACTTTGTTTTTCTGTCTAGTCTGAGCTCCTTCCTTGTTCCACCGTATCGGCATGTGGGCTTGCCTTCCGCACAACAGTTCCTGTGCTGTTAAACTGGGCAACACACCATTCTACGTGCCTCCACTTACTTGGTAGCCCTGATTTGGGTACAATGTCTTTTCTTGAAGAGTGTTCTGGCCTGGTTCAGAAAAGCCTAATGTAGGCAGATGAATCAAAGAGAGGCTTAGAGAGAACATAGGAAACAGAAACTGGTGAAGAAGGACATTCGAAGAGAGAGGCCTAGAAGAGGCAGAGGAACAAAAAACTGAACTAGACGAGGCAGAGTAATAATCAACAGGGATGGACTGTACACAGGAGACAGAATTAGAAGGAGAGAAGAGACTGGCAATTCTAAAAAGGGCAACCGATCAGAGACATTTGTAGAGACCGTCTTAAAAATGTAGCTCTGCACACTTGTCATGTCCCTTGTCAAGTGTCCTGCTTTCACATATGTCGACCTCCTGGGTGCGAGCCAGAGTGCTGACTGCAAGTAACAATCTGCTGAACCACCACCGATGATGACACAACACTGATCATGGAACACCTCAACTTCCAACTCCACAATGACGACAGAATGGCCATCAGAGGCACATTCGCCTACAGGCCCCCAGGACCACACACCGGTTTCTAAGATGCCATCACTCACTTCATCGCCCCACTATCAATCAAGTCCGAGCACTACATCTTCCTCGGAGACCTCAACTTCCATCTGGTTGACCAAAAAGACACCAACTCTGCCAACCTCCTGGAACGCCTAGGCAACATCGGCCTGACCCAGCTGGTCACTGACCCCAAAAACACAGCAGGACACACACTAGATCCGATTTTTATGGCTAGTGACAGAGTCAAATGGAGCTATGCCACAGACATCACCTGGAGAAACCACTCCATCGTCTACTGCACCATCGCAGGATCACCATGCAGCACCACCAGCCCCACTAAAGCCCCCTTCCGCAGCTGGAACAAAGAGATACAGACCCAATGGATGGACGCCCTCAACATCACCCAGCCTGAAACCCGCAACCAACCTGGAACAAGCAGTCCTGAACTTCACCACCTGGATCACCAACGCCGCCGACCAAATAGCCCCCATCAAACAAGCCAAGACCAGTAAAGGTACCAAAAAAGCCACCTGGTAGACGCCAGAACTCAGGACAATGAAACACGACTGCAAACAGCTGGAGAGAAGATGGCGCTCCAGCGGAGACACCACAGACCGAGCTACTTTCAACTCAGCCCTCAAGAAATACCACCAGCGACTGAAAGAAGTGAATAAAGACGCCCTGGCAAATCGCATCAAAACAAGCGCCAACCACACTAAGGAACTCTTCAGCATCGTCAGAAAGTTCTCCTGCCCTACAGCCACCAAGAACATGACACTCTGGAAGACCACTTACACAACAAGATATACGCCATCTACAAGAACTTTGAGTCCCAACCCACTGACCTCCACAACCTCCTCACTCCAACGGAAGCCTCTCCCGATCAGTCACTCACCACTTGGGAACAGCTCACCAAACAGAACACCACAGCCATCATGAACTCCATCCACTCTGGAGCACCCACGGACCTCTGCCCCCACCACCTCTTCAACCTCGGAGACAAGGATATCAGCCACCAACTCACCACAATCCTCAACATATCCATCACCACAGCCACCATTCCCAATACATGGAAACACGCAGAAGTCAGACCCCTCCTCAAAAAACGCTCCGCCGACCCCAGCAAACTCCAGAACCACCGCTCCATCTTGCTGCTCCCTTTCCCCACCAAAGTCCTCGAGAAGGCCATCAACCAGCAGCTCACCGAATAACTGGAGAGAAACAACCTGCTCGACACCTCCCAATCCGGTTTCCGAAGTCAATCACAGCACCAAGACTACCTTGATCGCCGCCAATGACAACATCTCCATCTTCTTCAACAGAGGAGAATCGGTAGCCCTGATCCTCCACGACCTCTCCACAGCTTTCGGCACCATATCCCACCACACACTCATCAAGAGACTGCACCATATTGGGATCCAGGAAGATGCCCTCGGATGGATCGCATTGTTGCTAATGTGACGAACTCAGAGAATCTGCGTAACTCCCTTCACCTCAGAACCCAAGAGCACCATCTGCGGCGTCCCTCAAGGTTCGTCCCTCCGCTTCACCCTCTTCAACACCTACATGACACCTTAAGCCAGAGGTCTTCAAACTTTTGGATGCCGAGACCCCCCTGTCAACATTTTGAGGCGTAAGGACCCCCTCCTGACAAAAATTTCTAAACCTGTAGGCAGGGCTACTGGAATTATGAGGCAGGTGAGGACCAAATTACGTGACAGGCTTGACTAAATTGTGTGGGAAGAAAAGGTAAATGATGTTATGTGATGCCGCGTACACAGTAACACTGAGGAAAGATTTCACCCCATCAGTACCAGTGTATAACCAAAATACAGCAATTAACATCAGAAAGATTTCTAGTCAACCTTTGTGAAGGGCCTTCCACTCCGCAAGAATACGTGCTGCCACATTAGAAGCTCACTTGGCCCTGGCCGGGAGAAGCAGGGGTCCCTTAAAACCCTGGCGGTTTTGTGCAGAGTTAAGCAGTTTACCCATGCAGCTTTCCTCTCACCCCTCCCTTCCATCCCTCTGTCCTCTCCTAACCCCGGATCCCTCTCTCACTTTGCAGGCCATTTTATTTCACCCCTTTTTACAACTTCTGAACTCTCCCCATTCAACCTCTCACTTCACCTTTAACACTCCCAGCCAGGGCTGGTCCTAACACTGGTCGCACACGGTGCAACAGTCTTTTTGGTGCCCCACCCCCGTTTCCTCCTTCTCCATGAATTCCTTCACTGCCACTCACCAACAATTCACCTCATCTCTCTATAGCACCTTTCTGACAAACATTTCATTTTTTTATAGCGCTTCTCATAGTTTACTCACACTCATTTCTGTGATCTGCATGGTACATATTCTTTGTAGCAGGAACGTTAACCCTCTGCACTGTGTGGGTGACAAGAGTGCCCATGTGAGTGCACGGTGAGCGATGCAACAGTGTGAGAGTAGGGTAAGAGGAGTGACTGCAGGGTGAGTGAGGTGGCTTATGAATTTAGGTGCGGATGCAAGTTCAGAATGGGACGAATGAGTGTATGATTACTGATGGGCTTGTTTGAGTGAGTTGCATATTGAGCAGTGAGGGGGACAGGTGAGTGAAGTGTCACATGAGTGCAGGATGAGTAGTGTACTCGTGTGGCTGCAGGGTGAGGTATAGGATGAACAGCGCAAGTGCATTGTGAGTGCAGAGTGATCACTGTGAGTGCAGGGTGAGGGGGTGAATGGTGTGAGTGCATTATGATCGCTGTGAATGCAGGGTGAGCGTGAAAGTGAAGGGCGAGAATGACGAGTGAGTTGTCTGAATGCAGAGTGCATTCCCAGACACTTGAAGTAACTCAGCATGTTATGGACGGCGGCGTAGGGTTTAAGATCTAAGTTAAACTATTGCTATTATGGCATTAATCGGGGATTGAGGAAATAAATAATGTGCTGATCCTGCAACAAACTTCCAGTCCTATGGTTAGGGTTGCCAGCAGATTATTTTGATGGCCCAGTCGGTACAAAAATAAGCAGTCACCTAAAGCTGTATTTTAAGCACTTATCTGTGCATACTTCGAACAGCAAATATAAATAGAAAGCACTTTTAATTGTGTTCTAGGGCTGCCTCAATGATCCATGAATGATAATTAAAGAGAACAAAGACAGAAAAGTCACATAACGAATGCATACATACTTTTTTATTTATAAGTCTATTTAGTGTCAAGAGGAGGTCTTTGCAGGCTCTTTAAACAAAACACGGCAGGCATTTTTCTTTTGGCAACCCTACTTTATATTCCTTTTCATGAAATGCATTCTCACACTGCAGCAGTAAAGGTAAAATACAAATGTAAGGAATAGGCAGAGTGGGTGCCCAGGGGGTACTGGAACCAGGGAAAAAACTAAGCCTCTGTAACCAGTTTACAAAGGCTTGTAAACATGCAAATGGTCTTTAAAGACCTGTGAAAAACTCGGGCGTGCCGGAGATAAGACTCCAGACACTGCCCAGCTGAGCCCCCAGCAGCTCGAGTTGCACTGCAGCAGCCCGGGCTGAGACGCAGGACGGGGGAAGAGGGGGGGCTGAAGCCCTTGGGCCTCGGCAGAAGTGTGACTGGGAAGGCGCGACCCCCTTTGCATCGCTCCACGGCCCCCCTGGGGGTCGCGCCCCACAGTTTGAAGACCCCTGCCTTAAGCTGACATCGTCAGAACCCACGACCTCAACATCATATCCTACGCCGACGACACCCAGCTCATCCTCTCACTCTCAGCAGACTGCACCACCACAAAGACCAACTCCCACAACTGCATGAAGAACGTCGCCGACTGGATGAAGACCAACTGTCTGAAGCTCAATACTGACAAGACTGAAATGCTGATCTTCGGCAACAACGCCTCCCCTTGGAAAGACACCTGGTGGCCCGCCGAACTCGGGCCCACACTGGCAGACCATGCCCACAACCTCGGCATCATCCTGGACAGCAAGCTCACCATGAAGTGACAGATCAAGGCAGTCTCCTCTGCCAGCTTTCACCGCAGAATCTTCAAATGGCTCCCCATCAGCACAAGGAAATCGTCACTCAAACCCAAGTCACCAGCCAGCTGGTCTATGGCAATGCAGGAACCACTACCCAGCTTATGAAGAGACTACAGACAATACAGACCTCAGTTGCCAGACTCATCCTTAGCCTGCCCAAAAGGACCCACATCACCCCACACCTTAGGAACCTCCACGTCCAGAAAAGATGCCAATTCAAGATATTGGCAAATGCCTACAAAGCCCTCCACGACCTAGGAGCAGCTTACATCAACCACCGCCTGAACTTCCGCCAACTGTCCAGAGACCTTCGCTCCGCCACCCTCGCTCTTGCATAGACAGAGCGCATCCACCAAAGCCACAGCGGAGGCTGTTCCTCCTCCCACCTCGCCGCCAAGTCCTGGAACGGCCTTCCCCTTGATCTCCAGACATCAACCTCACTGGAAGAATTCAGGAAGAGACTGAAGACCTGGCTTTTCGGCTGTGCCTTGCTACTTAGCGCCTGGATACACTCACGGGTGATTAGCAATGTTAAACAAATACTGATTGAATGATTGACTGTGTGAAAAGTAGACTCCATCCCGTGCAATACTATAACTTAACGCTCATGAGGAAACGTTTTCTCTTCTCAACCACAAACCTGACACACAAATGGGAACTGCCAGATCTCGATGTGATGTCCGTCCAGTCCAAGTGGGAACACTGCCGCCAGCGCCAGTATACAGCCCACGGCTGTCATGTTGTTCAGATATGGCTGGGAATTCTGGATGTACCTGGGGTGAGAAAAGACAAAAGCCATTTTCAGACATGAGTACACACACTCGCACCATGCTGGAGGTCACCCAGAGGCAGCACTGTGAGAAGACTGAGAGCATGTGGCACACGTACCCTCTACGGCTCAAGGAGGTGCAAGTCTGTGTTTGGTGTGCAGGCTATTTCACAGAATTAACAGCATGAGCATGTTTCGATCAAAGAGCTGGCTGAGAAACAGGTCAGTGGCACAATGATTCCAAGAGGCTGTTTGATGATTCTTGTGGATGGCATCACTACAGGGTTGTAGATTGACCAGGCCGATCAGACTGTGTGAAGTAAAGTCTTGACCTCAAAACTATCTAGGGAACTTATAAAGCAGGAGGATAATTTAACACCCTTCCACCTACCCCCCATTTTGATGGGAAATTCTGTTTTGGTAGGCTTTGAAGCACAATATTGTGTGTCTGTGTCTGAAGCTTCTGGGATAGATTCTGAAGCTACCAAGATTGACCTAGTGTGAGAAAACAAAATCACGTGTTTTGGGGTGTTAGTCTTCTATGATATGTTGGTTTGTGCTGTCATAGTTCTATAGTTGTGGCTCGTGGCGTGTAATATCGCTAAGAAGTGTGAACTTTGGATTTGGGATGTACTCGAATGAAGAGTATTGGGTTGTGGGTGTAAATTAGGGGGTACTTGCTTTCCTGTAACGGAGTCACACAAGTTAAGAGTACTCCACCAGTGAGACTCTTGCTGTGGAGTTTACAGCTGCATCCGCACCTTGAGAGCGATCAAATAGTCTTTCTGAGTCAGCATCACTGAACCATGGCAACCACCCAACTCCAGAAAAAGTGGAAACAACTTAGAGGCCCAGATCTGTTTCCTCAGGACTTACAGGAATCAACAACCTCAAGATTGTTATGGCTGTAAATATTTGGAGATGCTTTCTGAAGACATGCTTTAGAGTGCAGCATTTGACAGGGAAGTGGTTGCGATCTTTTTGGGGTTAATCTAGGAGGAATGGGAGTTTGGTATGACTTACCGAACGTGGCTGTTGTAGACGTTGAAGGACAGGCAGATAATTCCCAGCAATATCCCAAGCCCAGCCAGAACCGACACAGAGATAAAGAGCTTCTGGGACAGGTAGCGGAAGGTGATGATCACCTTCGTGTGGTCATTTGGGGGGCTGTCACCTGCAAAAGGGGACAAAAAGAGCAAGTATGAGGTGAAATCCCTTCTATGGATACATACAACTCCTAAAGAGAGGGCAAGTGTCAGCAACAACAGCCCTCCAAGATAGGCACTTAACAATCTCCTGAGGAACAGGCAGAGGTGAGAGACTTCCAATAAATGTGCACCCCTATGGAACAGGCAGAAGTGAGATGTACACAACCACTCACCTGAGGAGCAGTTAGAGGGAGGAGCCTTCCACGAGATGTAAACCCTAACAGAAGCAAATGTAGGGGGCATCGTCCAAAATATTATCACAGCAAGCTCATGAGGAGTGAGTAGAGGAAAGAACCTTCATTCGATGAAGGAGAGGGAAAGACAAACAATGATGGTACGGATAAACTGGGCAGCGAAGTGGGCAGACCCCTGATGGACAGGGCATTGACAGTTTTAAGGCGATCGGACCCATGGACTAGGATGAAACCAGGTCAAGAGTATAGTCATGGAGTGGGGGCAGACTTGAGAATGGGGATACTGCTGTCAATCAGCAGACTTCAATTGGTTTTGAATGCAACAATACTGCCTGTAGGTGTAAATTCGAAGAAAAAATGGAATGTGAGGCTTGTTTGAAACAGATTGTGCACGGCCACTCTTGGGATGGAAACCTAGTACTTACTAGTTGTACGGAGAGCCATACAGCAAGGACAATACATTGAGGGTTAGACAGATTTCAGCAGTAGTATATTAATCCACTGACCTTACTCTTTAGAACTTGAATCAGTCAGCTGAAGATTACATATTTAATCTCTGCATACATACAGTAGCAACCCACCGAAGTATGCTACCAATATTTTAACCTGTAATATGTTAGCCTGTCACTATCATCTACTAAGTTCAAAAGAGGTTTTTCTGCTGTCTAATAATGGTTTTGTTCAATGTTGTTTAGATTATTAACCAACATAGCTTTTTCAATGTAACATGAGAATGTATTTCAATCAGTTACAAACACATATTGAACCAAAAGCTATGAAAATCGATGCAGCCAATAAAATATTAAATATATATGAAAGGAATTTGCTATTTCATCCTTCTTTCAACCATAAATCGCCATGCTGTAGTCCTCTGCCAGTATACCAGGGCCCATCCCTCCTCCTATCTGCCAGGTCCACTCCCCTCTTAACAAGGCGGTGTATTTGCTATCTTTGGGAGTACTGGTAGGAAACCCATAAACTGAACCCATAGATGAGAAATGTGGTATTTTAGATGTCAGCATCAATAGATTCTTGTTGGGTTTGGAGTGGAGTCTTAGGATGTCATGCTGAAATGGGTGGGTGGTGAGATTCTGGAGGAAGGCGGTTGGAGGGGCAGTGTCTGAGCCGCAGTAGCATTTGTTTGCTACCATTTAATTGTTATATCTAACATGTGAAATAAAGATTCCTGTCAATGAAGGCTCGGTTCCTCCTTGTCATACTGGTGACAAGGACAAGTCTAGAGGTTCACTAGAATAGTTAAGGAATCCGTGCAATTGTCTTGTAATTTTGGCCTTAATTGCTACGGCGCATCGTATGAGTGATGGTACACATTTCCAACTCCTACGTGGTTAAATCCCAGGGTTAAAATTGTGCCTCTGGTGGTTAAGGAAACATAGAGGAAAGGAAATGATTTCAAACCAGGGAAGTGGTTTGGACCACATGCAACAGGGGAAGGAGAAGATGAGAAGTAAGATAGATTGCAGTAAGGTATGGCTATCTAAACAGGTAATTTGTAGGGGAAAATTGGATAGAATTAGAAAACCGAAGAAGGAAGGAAGGCAAGGGGTGTCCACAATGGTCTGCTACTTTGAAGGTATTCAGTTTATCAAAAGAAATGTGAGAGTGGAAGGTGGGCAAGTGTGGAATAATAACAGAATTCCAATGTGGCGGGGTCTTGAAACCGCTGAGAAAATACATTATGAGAATAATGGGGATGGTGGCAATGTGTTCCTTGATGTTGGGGTGCCTGTGCCCAAAACATTGTCTCATTATATAACTGTGAATGATTCTGGTTGTCCGACTGATTGTGGTTCAACTGCACTTCAGGATGGTATGAATGGTGTTGATGTTGGAAATTAGCAGATTTCTACTGATTGGAAGAGTGGTGTTGTGAGACAGTGTGCGGGGAAAAATATCATCCCAAGAAATTGGATGGATTTGTATTATGGGCAGGTTAATACATGTTTGTGTTGTTTCAATCTTAAGATATTTAGAAATGTTGTTTATTCTTAGGCAATTAGTACCATTTATTAATTTGTATTTCGTTTTTAGTTAGTTGAGCTTCTTTTATTTTTAAATAAACAAGGGAGATACGTGGCATTTTAGATGTAAGCATAACTAGATTCTTGTTGGGTTTGGAGTGGAATCTTAAGATGTCATGCTGGAATGTATATTATGCATATTATGAGTTTCCGGACCGCCATCTGTGTCATGGAGGTCATGGAGGTCTTTCCTCCTTGAAAAGGCTGGCGGTTCTGAAATAAAGGGGGCCCTAAGTGGCCTCTTGTTGCCCATGTGCATGGGGATGAATGCAGGGGGTCACAACATGTGCATGCACCCCAGTTCCTGCAAGGCATGGACTTTACAGTCCTCCATGCCTTGCAGGAACTATTTTTGGCGTTCCCATCGCAGTGCCCATTTTTAGAGGCTGCTGTGGGAACCGCCAAAAAAAGCTAGCTAGACACGAGGAAACTCGTAATTTGGCTGGCGGTGGGCACAAAGGTTTGGCTGTGCAGGAGCGGGCCACTGCTGCGACGGCCCACACCCGCACCGGCAAACTCGTAATTAGGCCCATAACTGTTGTAAATGACCTGTGAAATAAATAAGATTCCTGGCAACGAAGGTTTGGTTACTCCTTTTCATAAGAAACAAGCCAAAAACTTGGCTGGGTAGGTACAACAAGAATGGAAGAGGAAAAAATGAAAAGCAAGTCGTTGGTAAAGGGCAGAAAGAGAGTGAGTTACAGATATGGAATCAAACATATATTCGTGAGTGGCTCAGATCCTTGGAACGGTAACAGTACAACAGTGACTTGCATTTTTCAGAGTTCTCCATTCCAACTTTCAGTTGAGGGTCGAATCTTCGAACAGGTCACATGCAGTAGCACAATCCTGATCAACTGTGGGGCGGAAACTCCATTATGCTGCAATAAGTCTAAAAGGCCCTGAGAGATCCTTGTGTCCTAGAAACGATGTTTTCCTTCTGTTGGCATGCAGAGTTTAGCTGGGTGGATTATGTGCCCCTTTAATTCTGGACTCCAATCAGGGGGATTAAAAGGCTCTTTTTTGCCTCTGTGTTTTGCGCAGTATCCTTTTAGTTGCAGACAACGGCGGCCCCTCCATTAGGGCGGAGGAGCGTTGCCCCCCCTGCCACCACCCGAAAAATAAAACGATAATAAAACGTTTTTTAAGCCCGTTTTATTATCGTTTTATTTTAACCCCCCCTGGACCCGCCCCCAGGACTCTGATGAGTCTTGGGGGCGGGTCCAGAGGGATGAAACTGTGGTGGAGGAGTGGTAGTGCACTCTCTTGTCCCTTCTCTACACATGAGAAGGGACAAGGGAGTGCACTGTCCCTTCTCATGTGTAGAGAAACTGTCTAGTAGGAATGCCGAGCGTAAATGGAGAAAAACTAAGAGCAGTGAAGATCGTCAAAAATATAAACAGATCCATCGAGGCTACTTAGATAACATCAGACATGCCAAAAAGTTGTATCTTACTAATAGGATTAACAAAGCTGCCAATTCCAACAAGGAGCTTTACAAAATATTAAAGGAGTTTACTACTCCTCTTTCTGACCAGCCAGGTAATACATCCTCGCAAGAATGGGTTGACACGCTGTCAAATTTTTTTGATGAAAAGATTAAATCAATTCATAGGTCCTTTCCACACCACGATATCAAAAATCCTGACAATAATCCAGTCACTAACCTTGACTCTACCTTTCCTCTTTTACTGGAGTTCACTGTGTTTACTTCAGATGAAGTCTCAACCGCTCTGGCTAAGATTAAATCGGGCTCCCCAGTAGACCCACTTTCGCCCCGCTTCTTTTCAACTATTGCTCCTTTGCTCACGGATAAACTCACAGACTTATTCAACATGTCATTAGCACAAGCAATGGTCCCCGTTAGATGGAAAGCAGCACAAGTTAAGCCAATTCTAAAAAAACCTCTGCTGATCCTAAGGTACCTAGCAACTACCGCCCAATCTCTCTGCTTGCATATTTTGGAAAGGTACTTGAGTCCTTGGTCAGTAAGCAACTTACCACCCATCTGGAGAGTCATGGACTCTTGGATCCATCACAGTCGGGGTTTAGGGCGGCACGCAGCACCGAAACCTCGTTGGTGGAGGTTGTAGACAACATTACACTGGCCTTGGACAACGGGCAGTCAGCCATGCTTGTCCTGTTGGATCTGTCCGCCGCCTTTGACACCATCTCCCATAGCATTTTAGAACAGCGGCTCTGGGAGGTGGGTGTCAGGGGTATGGCCTTGGACTGGTTCAGGAATTATCTAACGAATCGAACCTCCACAGTTCAAATAGGCACCCCGGCCTCTTGCAGTCAGACTGTAAGCATAGGAGTCCCTCAAGGCTCCATCTTAAGTCCCATGCTTTTCAACCTGTACGTGACACTCCTGGCCAGGGTGATCAGGTCCTACGGTTTTGATGTGGTGTCATATGCTGATGACACTCAGCTATTGATTACCCTTGGCCCTGACCCCACCGACACAAAGATCCGTTTAAAAAACTGCATGACTCATATTGACAACTGGATGCGTACCATTCACTTACAACTTAATGGAAGTAAGACAGAGGTCATTCTTTTTGGTAAGGCGGATGAATACTGGTCTAGTGACTGGTGGCCTCAGATTCTGGGCCCGTGTCCATCTCCCAAACCTGTGGTGTGGAACCTCGGAGTGATGATTGACAATCAGCTGTCAATGAAAAGCCATATAAATCATGTAATCGGCATCTGTTATGGCGTTTTGCGTAAACTACTCAACATTTTTCATTGGATTCCCATCGAATCCAGGAAACCGCTGGTCCAGGGACTTATCATAAGTCGTATTGACTATGGTAATGCCCTGTTGGCCTCCATAAACGAGGAGCTCTACTCCAAGCTTCAAGTTTTGCAAAACACCGCTGCTAGGTTAGTATTAAACCTTCCATCAAGAGCCTCATCAGTGCCTTGTCTGAAGACTCTTCACTGGCTCCCTATTAAGAAGCGATGCCGCTTCAAAATCCTCTGTACGCTCATAAGAGCATGTATGGAACCGGGCTCAGTTATTTTGCTAAGAAACTTAGCTGGTATCAGCCAAGTAGGTCAAGTACTAAATGTCTCCTCACCCCTTGCAGAATCCGCACCGTCAGGAACGGCGGTCGATCCTTCTCCTTTCTCGCACCTGCTTTCTGGAACAAGCTTCCGCCACATCTCCTTTCCATCACTGACCATAAGCTTTTCCGTAAGGAACTAAAAACCTGGTTATTTGACCATCTATAATGCCTGCATACCCGATCGTCAGTCCTCACGGAGTCTTCGCTAGCGCCATGAGACCCCATGGTGATATGTGCGCTTAATAAGTTCCTCTGACTTGACTTGACATGAGGGCTTGGCCGGCCGTTTCAGGCTGGCCAAACCCACATGCACAGTGAAGCTTTCTCCAGCCCCAACTGCGTTGCTGGGGCTGAAGAAAGCAGGCACAGGCTCCCAGTCCGCCTGGCAGCGCAAAGTCCCAGCACTCAGGCCAATCCTGTAGCTGCTTTCCTGCAGGGTCATGATTGGCCGCAGTGCATTCTAGGAGCCTGTTGCCGGAAGAACACGAAGCAGCGGACGGCGGCGATCAGGTGATTTAAAAAATTTTTTTTTAACTTTGTACCCTGACCCTTTTCCCGCCCCTCACTTCCCCAGCTCCCTCCTCTGGCCCGCCCCGCCACTTTGGCAGGGGACGGGCCACTACCTCTGCAGTGTCACCAAAACACGATCTATCATTTCCTCAGTCCAGTTGGACAACATGATGGACAGCGGCGTCCCCTCCATTATGGCGGAGGAGCGCTGGCCCCCCGCCACCACTTGAAAAATAAAACGACAATAAAACGGGTTTTAAACCCGTTTTTATTATAGTCTTATTTTAATCCGCCTGGACCAGCCCCCAGGACTCTGACGAGTCTTGGGGGCGGGTCCAGGGGGATGGCACTGTGGTGGGGGAGTGGTAGTGCACTCCCTTGTCCCTTCTCTGTGCACGAGGGTTTGGCCGGCCAGCCAAACCCTCATGCTCAGTGAAGCTTTCTCCAGTACCAGCTGCGTTGTTGGGGCTGGAGAAAGCAGGCAAAGGCTCCCAGTCAGCCTAGGAGCGCAAAGTCCCAGCGCTCAGGCCAATCTTGACGCTGCTTTCCTGTAGCATCATGATTGGCCGCAGTGCATTCTGGGAGCCTGTGCCCTGAAGAGAGAAAAGCAGCTGACGGCGGTGGCAATCGGGTAAGCAATTTAAAAAAAGATTTTTTTACTTTGTACCCTGACCCCCCACCACCTCCCCAGCTCCCTCCTCCGGCCCGCCCCACCACTTTGGCAGGGGACGGGCCGCTACTGATGATGGATGGTCCATGCCCACTAGCTCAGTTGGGGGAGATAGAACAGTAGCACTTTATGCCCACTGTTCAGTCCTTCAGTCCAGTCCACAAGTCAGATGGGGTGACTTAGGCCACAGAAGTCAGGATCCCATGAAGTGCTCTTTTAGACCGTAGAAGGGCAGATGCGGCTGGGCTACTGCTCTCCATGTACAGTTATCCCAGTGGAATCCTTTGGTGGGTCTCGTGACCCTCTTGGGTGACCAGTTTGGACTCCGATGGCACTACCGGGTCTGGCTGACTCAGGTGCAACTTTTGGCTGTCACGGATTGGTCTCTTGGGGTGCCCTGCGGCAGCTAGCAGCAGTTCTTCTGTGGTGGCTACCAACTTCAGTTGTGCTTACCCTGGTGCAGGTTCCAGGGGGTCAGTCTGCTGTTACTTTGAGTCACTCCTTCGGTCTGGGGCTGGGGTATGACCTTTTCCCGAGCCAGTAGCCACAAGCATAGTCCTCTCTTTCCTATCCCAAGGTGCCTCAGGTGCAGTCCAGCACACCTTGCAGCCTCTCTTAGTGCAGTCGAGGGGGAAGCAAGGCAGTCCTTCTTCTTCCTTGTTCCAGTTTCGATGTGATCTGAGGTCCAGGGTGCCATATTTATTCCCATAAAGTGCCCTGGGGGAATGATGTGGTCACCAGCTAATGGGCTACCAGGTCACTGCCCTCTTGGTGATGGCTTTCCGGCTATGTGTGGCATCAAGCAATCTCAGGGTGAGCTATTCTGTCCCCTCTCAAGATGTTGGACCCTTCCTTCAATGTTAGGAGCTTGGTAACCTACCCTAGAGGTGTTGCTACCTGAGGGCTATAAACCCATGGGAAAACTGGTTTGGGCAATGGGCTTCCTTCTCTGTCCCTGTATCCAGCCAGTCTACCTGATCCAAGGGCAGCCTCTCAAGAGTGTGAATGTCATTTGTCCACCAAAGGTGGCTTCGCATTTTAAGCTCATCTTTTGGTTTAACACCCTTAGTGGCTTCCTGCAAGGGGAGGCAACACCTCGCCCTGTAGCAGGCTGCTATTGTTCCCAAGCCTGGGAGTTATTCACATGACTCCTCAGGAAAGCAAAATGCTGTCTGTTGGCCAGTGCCCATGTGAGACCACTGGACAACTAGGTCACAGAGTGGCAACTTTCTAAAAGTTGCATTTCTTTAATAGCAACATTAAATTAAGTCTGGGCATCAGGTCGGTTTTAATGCTACGATTAATGTGATACCTTAAAGTACCCAGCTAGGTAGTCCCATTCGGAAGTTAACAGGGTTGAGGGGTCAGCTGGTAATCCTGTGTTAGCCAATGGGGCTACTACCCTTTCCACAGCAAAATGACAATTTAGAAGTGTTGCTGTTAAGACATATATAAAAATACATGACCTTTCAGGGGCAGCTGGTAACTTTAGAAAGTGGTGGGGCGAGCGAAGTACCCCACCACCTCCCAAAAAACAAAATAAAACATTCCCTCCCTCCAAAAGCCCTTAATAAAACACCTCCTTCCTCCAAAAGCCCAAACTAAAATACCCCTTCCTTCCAAAAGCCCATAATAAAACAACCCCTTCCTCCAAACCCCCAAAATAAAACGACACTAACATTACAATAAATAAAATTAAAATAAAAGATACGTACCCACTGCAGCACATCCTCCCCGGTGTTCTAAAACTTCAGTCTGCTATGGAGCTCCCTTAACCAATCCAGACGCAGCTCTCATGCTATTAACCAGAAGGAGAGAAGTGCCAAGATTGGATGGAGCAGGCAGGCTGGATGTTCCTTCAGGCCCTGGAGGCCTATGCTTGCTTTCCAATCAGCTGTCTAAGACAGCCTGGGTTGGAGAGTTGCAAAGTGCGCATGTCAGGCTGGCCATGGCAAGTCAGCCGGCCAAACTGACATGCACACTTTGGAGCATCTAGCCAGCCACTGCTCCTGTCCTGCATGCTGCCAATCTGCAGCAGAGGACACGCCCGCATGTCTTTTGGCTCGGGGCAGGCTGCGTCATGCACACCGAGAAAAAAAATTACATGTCAAAGCGCCTGTTAGTAGAAGAGGTGCCCTACATTTAACACCAGGGCCCAGTGATGCGTCACAGGCCGCTGTACAGCAAAGATGCACTCAAGCCCCGCATGTACTGTGGGCTGCAGATCTCGATATAACAAGCCAACTTGTCATAAGAGACAACTGAAACAACTTTAGCTGTCTTGCTAGCCTCATGTAATGGAAACAAATCATAATTACAAAATATAAATTTACTTAGAGGGGCTTTGGGTCAGCCAACTTTAACCACTGATCTGTCCAACTCTCATGTTGCTTCTGGCCAACACAGCACATCTGCAACTGGCAATCTTGCACTGAGAATGACAACATATTGTCTTATCACTAGTGCACACCTGCATAGAGAGTAGTGCACTTCAGTGCCAGGGCTCGTGGGCAAATTCTTCACTATGCCACTGCATTTTTCTTTCCGTTTGTTATCTTATTTTAACGCATAACCTTATCTGCCTAAACTGTGCCTGCATGTTACAGTAATTGAGAGGCAGTAGTAACATTCTTTGCTGCAATCATATTTTCCTGTGATACACATTAAAACTATAAAGGGTTTCTATAAGCAGCAGTACTGTTCTGTTAAAATGATATGCAATGGTTACCTTTACAATTTTATTGCACACCTATGCCTTTCACGTTTGGGCAGCAGCATGTTTTCTTATATCGTCCCCTTCTTTTTAATGTGTTTCCATATTCTTGCAATCAAAAAATAAACATTGCACTAGCTGGGTAAGTCCAATGCCTGTTTCCTTTGGGATTATGTGCATTTTTGACAATGCTGCGGCATTACCTAGCCCTAGCTCTCCCTATCGCCCAATAGTAATATTTTCAAGGTGTGCACAATCAGCAGCTAACAGCACAATGTCTCCTGCGCATGGGTATCCGCCCATGTGCAACGAGCACAGTTTATATAGAGCCTTTTACATAGAGAACAGAGGTGTAGACTTTGTGTCATGATTACAAAATGGGATCAGCATGCCATGCTGCTGGGATATTAGCTGTGGAAAGTGGGGGCCCTGTTTAAGAGGTGTGGGTAAAGAGTGAGTTACTTACAGGATCGTGTAAATACCACTACCCCGGGGTGAGGTATTTACTTGGTACAGTTAAGCCCTCCCATTCCAAGTTTTTCCCTTAGAAATGAGGTATAATATGTGGAATCACGTTTTAACACACCCAATTCTACATGCTTTGCTTTTTTCTGGATCTTCAACCTTCTAATAAATTTCTGCAGGTTTGACCTATTGAAGTCAGTCAGTGGAAAAACCTGTGTGGAGGTGATAAATAGCAATTAACGTGGAATTTCAATCTAAGTACAAATCCCTGGTTGCACAAGCATCATAATTCACCCCAGCACCTAAACAGAGCCACACATTTTATTATGGAGCAGGCTGCAAGGGAAGAGCAACATATACGATTTAAATAGACTATTTTTAGTACATGTTTGAAGCCTACTGCTGAATTATATACGATTTAAGGATAATGTTACTTACCCAGTAAGCATCTGTTCTTGGCATGTAGAGCTGTAGATTCACATGCTTTGCATACTCCTGCCATCTAGTGTTGGGTCCGGATGTTTGCAAGTTGTTTTTCTTCGAAGAAGTCTTTCCAGTCACGAGCTAAGGTGACTCCTCCTTTCGGTGATAGTGCGCATGGGCATCGACTCCATTGCTAGATTTTTTCCCGCAGAGGGTGAGAATGGAGTTAGTGAGTGTAGAATAGAGATGTCCAAGCATATAAATGTAAATTGAGAACAATACCAACTACAGGAGACCGGGGAGGCGGTGGGTGCATGTGAATCTACAGCTCTACATGCCAAGTACAGATGCTTACTGGGTAAGTAACATTATCCGTTCGAGGCATGTGAGCTGTAGATCACATGCTTTGCAGAGACTATATAGCAGTATACTCCCAAAGCGGTGGTGGTTGTAGTTGTTTGAAACAGTGTTTTAAGTACTGCTTGGCCTACATTTGCCTGCTGTCTCGCTAACACATCTACACAATAGTGTTTGGTGAATGTGTGCGGTGTAGACCATGTTGCAGTCTTACAGATGTCGGTTAGGGGAATATTCCCTAAGAAGGCCATAGTAGCCCCTATTTTGCGAGTGGAATGTGCTCTAGGGGGTATTATCAAAGTTCTTTTTGCTTTGGCATAACATGCTTGGATACATTTTACAATCCATCTAGCAAAACCTGACTTAGATATGGGATTGCCTTTGTGTGGTGGCAAGAAAGCAACAAATAGTTGCTTTGTTTTTCGAAAGTCTTTGGTTCTTTCTACGTAATATAGTATAGCTCATATAACATCAAGTGTGTGTAGAGCTCTTTCTGCTACAGAATCAGGTTGAGGAAAGAACACTGGTAACTCAACTGATTGATTGAAAGGCAGAAACTACATTAGGGAAAAATTTAGGATTGGTTTGAAGAACCACTCTATCTTTGTGAAGTTGAAAGAAAGGCTCTTGTTTAGTTAATGCCTGAAGTTCACCAACTCCTTAGTGAGGTTATTGCTATGAAGAAGGCAACCTTCCATGAGAGGAATTGTAACTGACATTTGTGCATTGGTTCAAAAGGTGGACCCATGAGTCTTGTAAGGACTATGTTTAAGTTCCATTCTGGTGCAGGTGGAACTCTTGGTGGTATCACCGTTTTTAATCCTTCCATGAAGGCTTTGATCACTGGTACTCTGAATAGAGATAGGTGTTGTCTATTTTGCAAGTATGCAGCTACTGCTGCTAGGTGTAAACGAATGGATGTGTAAGCCAATCCAGATTGCTGTAAATGCAACAGATAACAAATGATGCTCTGTACAGAAGCATCAAGTGGATTGATGTTGTTGTTACAATAGATGACAAACCGTTTCCATTTTGCCTCATAACATGCTCTAGTAGTAGGCTTTCTAGCTTCATTGAGAATATTCATACAGTCTGGTGGTAGCTGTAAATAACCAAACTCTATGACTTCAGGAGCCAAATCGCCCGGTTCATTTCTTTGGGATTTGGATGTGTGATTTTTCCATGGCTCTGAGTGAGGAGACTGTGTGTGAGATGTAGCTTTTGATGTGGAACCACCAACAGTTCTAACAGGGTGGTGTACCAAGGTTGACGAGCCCATGTGGGGGCTACTAGGATCAGTGTGAGGGATGTTTGTCTGAGCTTCCAAACCAATAATGGAATTAGTGGGAGAAGCGGAAAAGCATAGGCAAATATCCCTGACCAATTCATCCATAGAGCATTGCCTTTGGATAGATGGTGTGGGAACCTGGATGCAAAGTTTGGGAATTTTGCGTTGTGTACTGTGGCAAAAAGATATATCTGTGGAAACCCCTATTGTAGAAAATAGGGAAAAAGAACTTGGGGATGAAGTTCCCACTCGTGAATTTGCTGCCTGTGTCTGCTGAGCAGGTCGGCAATTTGATTGTCTACTCCTGGAAGGTGTTCTGCTAGGAGATAAATTCTGTGATGAATTGCCCAATTCCAAATGCTTTGTGCAAGGCAAGACAGCTGGAGAGAGTATGTCCCTCCCTGTTTCTGTAGATAATACATCGCTGTCATGTTGTCTGTGGGGACTAGGACAGTTTTGCCTAGAAGGTGAATATGAAAAGCTTTGAGTGCTAGGAACACTGCTAGAAGTTCCAGGTAGTTGATGTGGAGACGTTTGTGATTGTCTGACCACAGCCCTTGTACTGTGTGATGTTGGAGATGGGCACCCCAACCGGTTAAAGATGAGTCTGCTGTCAGTACAGTCTGTGGAATTGGGTCTATGAAGGGCTGCCATTTTGATAAGTTTTAAGGGTTCCACCACTTCAGAGAGCAATGGGTGCGGCTGTCTACCAACACTAGATCAGTTAATTGACCCTGTGACTGATTCCACTGATGCGCTAGACATTGCTGCAGAGGACGCATGTGAGGCACGATTGCAATGCAGGATGCCATCATTCCCAGCAGTTGCATAAAACCTCTGGCTGGTAATGTTTGATTGGGTTGAAATTGTAGCATTGTGGACTGAATATTGTGAATCCTGGCTACATTGGGAGAGGCTAGAGCTTTGAGAGTGTTGAGGGAAGCTCCTAGATAAGACTGCACTTGCGCAGGGCACAAATGAGATTTCTGTGCATGGATTGTGAAACCCAACTGATGAAGTAGGTGTACTGTTGCCTGAGTGTGTAGTATACAGTTCTGGTAAGTGCCCGCTTTGATAAGCCAGTCGTCTAGGTAAGGGAAGACATGGATACACTGTCTCCTGAGATGAGCGGCTACTACTGCGAGACATTTGGTGAACACTCTGGAAGCCGTGGTGACGCCAAATGGAAGTACCTTAAACTGGTAATGTTTGCCTGCTATCACAAATCTGAGGTATTTGCAATGAGCTGGGTGAATTAGAATGTGAAAGTAGGCGTCTTTTAGATCTAGAGTAGACATAAAGTCACCTTGCTGTAAAAGGGGAAGTACCATGTGAAAGTGCTCTGAGAGTATGTATTTGTTTAACTCTCTGAGATCTAGAATAGGTCTTTATGAGCCGTCCTTTTTGGGAATTAGAAAGTAAAGGGAATAAACTCCCGACCCTTGGTACTGAAGTGGGACTGGTTCTATAGCCCCTTTGAGTAATAGAGATTGCACTTCTTGTTGAAGCAAGTCCTGTTGGTCTGGTGACAATTTGTGATATCGAGGTGGAATGTTTGGAGGATTGTTGGTAAGCTCCAGGCAATAACCATGTTGGATAATTCCAATCACCCATTTGTTGGTTGTTATTGATTCCCAAATGGGGAGAATGTCTTGAAGTCTTCCTCCGACAGGTGTGGAATAGTCGGAGGAAAGTGTGGGGAAGTCACTGCTTATTTGGGGAAGGGGAATTTCGGGGTGTGGTGTTTTTACCTCTGCAAAAGAAACAATTGATGGACGGAATGCTGGGAATATTTCCCCTATAGCCTCCTCTGAAAAATCCTCTTGTCAAAGATGATTGGGAATTATTTTTGTAAGAGGAAGTATTTTGGTCTGTGGACTTGGACCCTCCCCTGTAAAAGGAGTGCCGAAAGGAAGCTCTGTTTGAGGGAGATTGAAGTGCTCCCATAGATTTTGCTACATTGGTGTCTTTTTTCATTTTTTCGAGCGCTTAATCAACTTCAGAGCCAAAAAGATGTTTCTTGCCAAAAGGTATGTTGAGAATGGATTGCTGGACTTCAGGTTTAAACCTTGAAATATGTCACCAGGCATGTCTCCGGAGTAGGATGCTAGTATTTACCTCTCTAGCTGCAGTGTCGGCCACATCTAGAGCGCATCTAATGGAAGTGTTGGAAATTAGTTTACCTTCTTGAACTAAATCCTGAGCTTTGGCCTTAAGCACTTCTGGGAGAAACTGTAGTAATTGCTCTATTTCGTCCCAGTGGGCCCTATCATATCTTGCTAGGAGACCCTGGGTGTTAGCAATACGCCAATGATTAGCTGCTTGTGCAGCTACACGTTTGCCAGAAGCATCAATCAGTTTTGACTCTGTATCTGGGGGAGGAGCATCCCCAGACGCTCGAAAATTAGCTCGCTTTCGAGCATTGGATACTACTACAGAGTCAAGTGGTAACTGACCCTTAATGAAAATAGAGTCTGATGGGGAAGGTTTGTATTTCTTATCTACTCTAGGAGTGAGGATTCAAGCATGTACAGGATCTTTAAAGATGTCGTCTGTGTGCCTCAACATACCATTAAGCGTAGGCAGTATTTGACTAGACTTATGTGTTCCTAGAGTTTCAAAGAGAAAATCCTCCTCTGAGGACTCTTTATGGAACTCCACCCCATGGTACTGTGCAGCTCTAGCCATGAGCTCCTGATATGACAGATGTCACAGGTGGAGATGGTCTGGCAGGGTAAAGATCTGGGTCTGTATCCTATGGAGAATCAATTGTATAATCTGTCCAAGGATCTATTGGTAACTGTGTGTCAACATCATCAGTATCACCTGCATCAGGGTGAGGTAGAGGAGACTGACAAGGTGTAATGTGTAAAGGATCAAGCTGTGGTGGAGAGAGAGGAGGAGATGGTAGTGTGTGAAAAGGACTAGTACCCACATCTTTCCTCTTCAACTGAATCTTATAAGAGCTGTCGTCATCAGGGAGCTTGTGTTTGGATGGCGGTTTAGTGTGAATATGCCCTGTGTCAGGATTGATATAGAGTTTTTTTCTGTTTCGGATCCGACTTAGGTGGTACAACGTCCATGTTTGGATCCGGTTGCGGTACGGGCAGCTCTTTAGTTTTCGGCACCAAAGCTTTCAATGCCGAGCTGGAATGTCCTTTCGGCGCTGAAGATTTCGACTCTGAGGAATGTTTCTTTGGTTTTAGTGTCGAAGGTTTCGGCTCCGATCCCATTTTGTGCTTAGGCTTGTCAGAGTGTTTCGGTGCCGAGCCGAAAGGCGGAGCTTTAGAAACCTTTTCTCAGTGCCGACCTTGGCCTGAAGGCAGAGGTGGTGCCGAAGCCTTAGATTTTTTTAGGGACGATGGGTGGGGGGAGGAGGGGAAGGGGTCTTCTGTACTCACGTCCCCTTGTCCCTGCGGCACATCATCGTCCACGAGGACAATCTGCAGCTCTGATTCGGAGTCAGACGCCACTGAAGCCTGTTCTTCTTCGGCCGCCGAGACCTCCTCTTGCTCGGAGTCTTCGCCGAAGAGATCCGGTGTGTCGTCTAACTGCTGCCACTGCATCTCTCGACGCTGAGCCCGACGATCACGGAGAGTTTACTTCAATCTGAAGGATCGGCACACGTCGCAGTCTTGTTCTTTGTACTCTGGGGACAAGCACAAGTTACACACCTGATGCAAGTCAGTACGCGGATACTTCGCATGGCACAGGGGGCAGAATTTGAACGGAGTCCATTACATCGACAAGGAGCCGGGCCGATGCGGATAGGCCGGAGTGCCGCCCACGAAATTCCAATCAAAATGGAGATTTATTGATGGTCGAGTCGAACTGTGGAGAAAAGGAAACGTGTTTGAAAACAATACCGTCGAGGGTAGAGTGGATTGCGCACCGAGGGGAACCCGAGGACCAATTCCGAAACGGAGCGCAGCAATACACGTCCGAACCCGATGGTGGAAAAAAAACAATCTACCAATGGAGTCGATGCCCATGCATACTATCACCGAAAGGAGGAGTCACCTTACCTCGTGACTGGAAAGACTTCTTCGAAGAAAACCAACTTGCAAACATCCAAACCCAACACCAGATGGCAGAAGTATGCAAAGCATGTGATCTACAGCTCACATGCCTCGAACATAGAATTATTTTTAGTGCATGTTTGATGCCTATTGCCGCAACATATACGATTTAAATAGAATTATTTTTAGTGCATGTTTGAAGCCTACTGCCGCAACATATACGATTTAAATAGAATAATTTTTAGTGGATATTTGAAGCCTACTGCCTATAAAGCTGTTTTCACCAATCATCATCCGGAAGAAGGAAAGAGCTCCCTGACAAATAACGTGGGAGTGGAGAGGATGTGACACAGTGGCCAGAGTTGCTGACTCAAAAGCTAGAGATTTCAGGTTCGAGCCTCGGTGGCGCCGCACAACATCCTGTGATTCTATGCAAATGACTTAATTTCTCCAGGAGATAAACTGTTATATAAATATGCTGCAAGAGTAAAAGGCAAAACTTTATGAAAATATAGTTCCACCAAAGCGGAAGTTAACAGTATTTCGGCAGCGGTAAACTGATAAGAGAAACAGACGAGGAACAAGCATTGGTAAATTCATGAAAATATGCTACAGCCATTAGAAATGGAGGAAAGGTAAGTGGCACACACAGGAACCAATGAGAAGCCAGGAAATAGAGGAGGTGGGAGGTAGGTCCCCTTTAAGTTTATATTCCAAACAATAAATTTCTCAAACACAGCGCAAACGCTGTGCAGGAGAAACCTAAAAATGAGGAGATCTTGTGGCTACAAATTACAAAAAAAATTAAATGAGAACCAACCTCGCAGCCAAAGAACTCCACAGATGGATCACCAACTGCGCAGACGAGCTCACACCCCTATGCAACCCCGACAGACAGCGCCCTAGAAAGGCCGCCTGGTTCACCGCCCACCTCCAAGAATCCAGACGCACCTGCAGAGGTCTCAAGAAGAACTGGAGAAACAGTAAATCCCCAGAAGATCGCACCGCCTACAAGAACGCCATGACGGAATACCACCAACGCACCCTGATCCACCAAAAGGACCTTCATCCAGAACAAGATCCTCGCAAACTCCAGCAACTCCAAGGAACTCTTCAGCATCATCCAGGAATTCACCAAACCCCCCAGCGATTCCACGGACATCACCCCCCTCCCAGGACCTCTGCAATAAGCTCGGCTCCTACTTCCATCTGAAAATCAAGGGCCTCTGCGACAACTTCAACGACCAGACACCTGACTCCGACACCACTCCCTCCTCCAGCAACGCCAGCCAGCCCACCATCTCCTACTGGACCCCAGTCACCACTGAAGACACTGCATTACCATTAAAAGGCATCCACTCAGGAGCCGCCACGGACCCCTGCCCCCTGCAATTCTTCCACAGAACCACCGCCGCCATAGCTTCGGAACTACAACGCACCATCAATGCCACCTTCGAAACCAGCATCTTTTCTGACGACTGGAAACGTGCAGATGTCAGACCCCTACTCAAGAAGCCCTCAGCAGATCCCACGGACCTCAAGAACTACCGGCCCATTTCCCTCCTCCCCTTCACGGTCAAAGTCACAGAAAAGACCGTCAACGCCCAACTAACAAAATTCATTGAAAAAACTCCATCCTCGACCCCTCCCAATCTGGATTCCGCAGCAACCACAGCACTGAGACCACTCTACTCGCCGCCACAGATGACATCCGCACCCTCCTCGACCCCTTGGCCCACCCGCGGCCCTAATCCTACTCGACCTCTCTGCAGCATTCAACACCGTCTCCCACCGCACACTCACCGCCAGACTCCACGACACCGGCATACAGGGAACCGCCCTTGACTGGCTCTGCTCCTTCCTCGCCGGAAGAGCCCCAAGAATCAGACTGCCGCCCTTCCTCTACGAACCCATGGAAATCAACTGCGGAGTACCCCAAGGATCGTCGCTCAGCCCCACGCTCTTCAACATCTACATGGCCCCCCTCGCCACCATCGTCAGACAGCATGGACTCAGCATAGTATCCTATGCTTATCCCAGCTCAGCCTCTCCCTCACCAAGGACCCCAACACCACCAGACTCAACTTCCAGGAAGGAATAAAAGACATCGCATCCTTGATGAGCAGCAGCTGCCTGAAGCTCAACTCATAGAAGAAAAGGGTCCTCGTCCTCGGACCCTCCCCCTCTGCATGGGACAACACCTGGTGGCCCACCGCCCTCGGCAGACCCCACGGACCACGCCGAAACCTCAACATCGTACTCAACTCCTCCCTCTCCATGGCCCGACAGGTCAACGCCATGAGCTCCACCAGGTCAACGCCGTCGCCTCCACCTGCTTCAACACCCTCCGCATCCTCCGCAAGACCTTCAAATGGATCCCCCCCGAATCATGGAAGATCGTCACGCACGCATAACCAGCAGACTGGACTATGGAAACGCCCTTACGCCGGAATCAACAAGTCATTGCTCCGCAAACTGTAGACCATACAGAACACTGCAGCCAGACTCGTCCTCGGCATCCCTCGAAACGAACACATCACCCAACACCTGCGTAACGTCCACTGGCTCCCCGCTGAGAAGCGAGTAACCTTCAAGATATTCACCCACAAATGCCTCCACAACACCGGACCTCAATAACTCAACGACAGAATCTCCTTCCACGTACTAAAGAGGAACCTCTGATCCGCCGACCTCGCCCTCGCTGAACCCCCGCGCATCCGCAAGGCAAGAACAGGTGGAAGAACCTTCTCCTACATTGCGGCCAAGTCCTGGAACGAGCTGCCAATCGACATCAGATGCGGCCCCACCCTGCACATCTTCAGGAAGACCCTCAAGACCTGGCTCTTCGACTGACTGGAGCTGCTCTACCCCCCCCAGCGCCTTGAGACCCTCACGGGTGAGTAGCACGCTTAAAAAAATTCCCTGATTGATTGATAAAGTATTTCCAGCATTGCCCCTTTCAGCATGCTTGAACTACTTTTTCAATCTTTCTTTTCATACATGCTACACATTAAAATCCGAATACATGAAAACTGTGGAACATGAAGGGCGGCATTACAAGTTCTCCTGAATTTTCCATGATGTTCCTGTCTCTCTAAAGGTACCGAAACCGTAGAGGCCTCCAGAATAGAGGAAACACTCCTTATTTCTGACATTTTGAAAATAACATGTAGGAATTTGGGTTTCTGCACTGGTTGCTGAATGCTTTCTCCTGGCGGTTTACAGCCGAGATCTCTGGGTGAAACATCACAACTTGTAATCCTAAGAGGGCCAGCACCTCTCAAGACCACCAGGAGTACAGGAGACACTCATTATCAGGCCAAAGGGTTGTGTTTGTAATAAACAGTATAAACCATTTTGAGAATATTCTAAAGCGGCCTATCATAGAGTAGGTTTTGCTCAAAATTGATAGTTAGGATATAGTCGGCATTGGTAGCCATTTTTCTTGTTTCTTGAAACTTGCTTTCTCTAGTGTTAAGTTAGCAGCCTTGCCATCACCCTCGTTTTTGCGCCTTCCACCTTCCACTGCGTGCTGCCTTTAGTTATCATCTCTTCTCCTTCACAGATTGACCCTCAGCACACCTTTTTATCTCCTCCTCCCCGGACGGCCAGGTGAATGGCGACAGTTTACGGCTATCTTCCTAAGACATATTTCCTGGTAGGGCCTTGAGCGAGAACCCTTGGCTCTCTGCTTAGTATGTCCTTTACCTGCCTCCTTTTGTTCCTCCGATACTGCCAGTATCCCATCAAAACTTTCCCCTACTCTTACTCTCCCTTACACCTCAAGTCTTGTAACTTCCATCACAGTCTGTGTTTTGTCATGGTGCCCGAAACAAGCTTTGCCATTGTCACCTGTGGGGATTAGTGCCTATCCCCTTGATTTGCAGCATTGCAGCATGAATGGTGTGCTGTCTTAGCACCATCATTACGGCACCACCGCTGGGTGGACTCCATAGTTCCTTTCTGTGAGTGGATCCCTTAATTTGCTGAGACATACCATAACATGTTGTTACTCCAGGCCGGATCCCTAAACCTGCATTTTCTTAGGATGGCTGCATTTTCATTCTGGTTGGATGGGTAACCTAAGCCAAAGCTATATCTTTGCTCTCAAGTGGACCCTGTAGGACCATGCAAGAATGGTGGTTCCTAATGCTCCTGAGTCAGAACATCTTGCTTGTTGGGTGGACACAACAGGCCCATACAAGAATGTGGTCTCCCAATTTTGCGTAACAGCATCTCCACTCCTGAGTGGACCCTAAATATCCATTTAACTATGAGGTCTCCTAATCTGTCTGAATCACAGATCTCCACTTCTTGGGTGGAAACATGTTTTAATCTAATTTTCTTAGGCCACAGCATCTCTGCTTCTGAGTGGACCCATAGACCCTAATCTTCTGGGTCAGTGAATCTCTGCTCCTGAGTGGACCCTATGGATCCAAGTTATAACACCCTTTAGACTAGGCTACAAACCCCACCTTACTCACCAAGCACATGCAGAATCGCACTGGCAGCTCCCTACAAGGATAACATAAGAAATTATATGGTAAATATGGCTAGAGAAGTACAGT
The DNA here is from genome assembly GCA_963921515.1 of Calotriton arnoldi. Lineage (NCBI taxonomy): Eukaryota > Metazoa > Chordata > Amphibia > Caudata > Salamandridae > Calotriton > Calotriton arnoldi. The sequence continues at coordinate 785,263 of CAWUFW010006532.1, read as the reverse complement.
ACGTAAATAGAAAAGTGACTACCTCTACCACACCTTTCTGCTTCACTCCATACTTAAGCACAGCTAAAGGTTTGCTGGAGCTAGTCTGGAGCACACCTCTGGGACTCACGCAAACACTAAAATACTTACAAGTATCACACCACTAAGCACTCTACCAGCCATGCACAACAAGCTGTGTAGCTGCTTACTGACCACCCAGAAAGTGCTTTCGGGCTTTGTAAGGAGTAGTTAAACAACTACAATACAATGCAAGATCAGCAGACCAGATGGAATTCCACAGACCTTAAAATGGCTGGCAAAGAAAAAATATAGAAGGTCCTCACAGCCAATCTGATGGAAAGCTTGAATTCCAAATTGCAGTCTGCTAAACAGTTTGTGAGCCCAGCTGCCACTCATTGATGTATCTTTTGGCTCTCTTTTTTGATAATTTCACTGGCATACCCATTGCTCTGCCAGACATTCCTATGTAACTCTTAAGGCCTCCCTATGGCTCCGTCATTATCTTATTCAATATTCACATAACTTTCCAAAACTAAACTTGGACCATTTTTGGAATGTTTTGGGGAGCGTGGGCAAACTGGATACATGTTACGTTATTTCAATGTACAGACTACGTAGAACACGGTTGAGCATCAATAGTCATTAACCCCTTTTAAAATGGGGTGTTGCTTTACCAGATCCCAGAGAAAGCCAGGTAGAGAATGGATCACGAAGGAAACTGTGACAACATCAACAGCAGTGTAAGACATGAAGGAACAATTGGATACCAAGGTGCCAACAGACTGTCAGACGCCTATAAAAACTAAAGGACTGTCAGATACCCAGAAACAAATTGATGCTCGGCGACCAAAACACTGTCAGACACCCAGATACAAATGGATACACAGCGACCAGAATACTGTCAGACACTGAAGAGCTAATGGATACCCGGCGAACAACAGACTGTTAGACACTCAGAAACAAATGGATACTGGGCAACTAATGGACTGTCAGACACCCAGAAACGAATGGCCAACAAGCACTAACAGGCCATGAGGCTAACAGGCACAATCAATGGTCAAAAGACAGTATAAGACACTCAGACACCAACAAACAACTTTAGATTCAAGCAAAGACCCACACATCAACAGACACTACAGTCATCCATACAGCAAAACCTGTGTTTTGGAGAGCTACATCCATTAACAGATACCAGAGGCTTGTAAATAGACTCTCAAAGAACTAGAAACACTAGAAGACACCAAGCAACAATATATGATGCATTAAGACACTATTACTAAGCAGCTTCAGACCCAGACACGCTAGCAGTCCTGCACACTATCAAACACCCCGATATTCCTAGACTCTGTAAGACTCTACCAAACACCCCGAGATCAAGAGATGCTTTCAAAGAAAAACAGACACTATCAAACACAGAACAGAAGACACTTTCAAACAAAAATGGACCATTCCAGATAGCTTGAGACCAACACTATCGGAGACCTACAAACAGTATCGAACACCTGACTCCAAAAAACATAGTAGAGACCAATAGTTAGCATTCACCACCCAGAAACTAAAATACACTGCAAGGAGAGGGGCAGATACCAATCAGCCATGAACTCTTTGACCGAGTTTACACAGGGTATGTGCTTGATGCAGTTTTGGAAAGACATGTCAAAGTTAAGGCCTGATAATCTGAGTATTATTGTCCTAATTGAGCTGAGAGAGAGGACGGGAGCTAGAGAGGGGAGGGTTGGAAGACAGTGACACAGGTGAAGCTTTGAGATGTGAGAACAGACTGACAGATTCTCTGGCACATGCAGAGAGCACTCCATGGGGGGGAACCGCAGGGACCAAGGACAAAGTCACCCCTACAGAGCAGTGACAGGCAGGCAACTGTAGGAAGAGCCCTGCCTCCCACCCTCATTTCCGGCCATCAGAGGATGGAGGGGGAGGGGCTGCGGCGCTCTGAAGGTCAGGGAGATGTCTGCATTCATAATGCGCTCCCTACAGAGCACCGCCCTGAGGAGATGAGAAGAGGAGGGCTGAGCTCTGAAGGGCAGACAGCCACAGGAAGGGACCGGCTGACCCCACACTTTACCAGCCATCAGAGGATAAGAAGTGAAGGTCTGGCCTCAGGGGAGGGAACCGCAGAGATGAATCTGGCTGCATCCATAATGTGCCCTCTTTCCTCCTGTTCCCAGTGCACTAGCAAAGAGGATGATGCAAGAACACTCTTACAAAGGGAGCCATCACCCCGCTGAGCTCTGAAGGGCAGCGAGCTGCTGGGGACATCTACTGGTCCCCGATGAGCACTCATGCTGTCCCTATTCCATCCGGAGCCCATGTTGTAAGCTTACCACTTGCATCCACCACAAAAGCCTCTTCACAATTGTAGAGTTAAAAGTACCCACAGCTTGTGTATGGTGGGCAGGCCTGTGTGTGTCCTTTCTACTGCCTTGTTTTGCAGTCTTTGCCGCACTGAGCTTGATGATCTGCAGATCCACTGAAGGTGCTCTATGCTCTCTGCAGGGTTTCTGAACAGAGCCCAGGCTGCTAGCTAGAAAGTACCCCACACAGAGAGGTGGTTAATGCCACCTCAACATATAACCAAAGGGGGGAAAAAGAGGTGAGATACAAAGGGGACTCGACCTCCTGTCATGCGTAAATAAACAAAAAGAGTCCACTTGTTTGAATATGACCGTCCTATCGTAATCCTTGATGTTTCAGGGAAAACAATGACTTTTCTTAAAATAACCCTCACCCACCAAAGTGACCCATGGTGGCATGCTTCATCATCGGGTTCTTCCCACCGCGCTGCAGGACGGGGCGTGCTACGACCGACGGAGACGTGGGAGCACTTTGTTGGGTGTAAGACTATGAGGGAAGGGTGTGGGAGGGTCAAGAAAAATAGTAACGTTAAAAAGTACCTGGCTATCTGGAGTGAACAATTTTTTAAGTCCTCTAGCTGGTACTAGTAAAAAAGGGAGGTGGAAGACTCACACTATAATGGGTGCCTGTCTCCTGGTCAACAGGTTTCAAGCCTTCCCCTAAAGCTTTTCATCAGGACCAACGGATATGATCATTTATACCACTCCTATTATTACTAGATGATCTCTATATGCGTTATAGTTATAAAACTGTTTTGAATAAGAAATACTGATTCATGCACTTATGATACCTGTTGGTATGTATTCTCTTACTTGAGACCTAGTTGGTGCATACTTTCTGTTAATACATAATAGTTCTCTAATAATGGCCCCATGAGCTCTGTCCGGGAAGGAAGGGGCGCTTGTAGTCACACAATCGTCAAAGTGGCTCCCTTGCTCGGCATAGTCTGCCTTACCCGTGGCTCCGAAGACGGGTATTAACAGGAACTGCAGGTTCACCTGGAACTTTCCTGGCACTGTAATTAAGATGGATGCTTCTGGCCTTAATGGTGCCAGAACCTTATCCCACACGGTTCAATGACGTGGTGCTCTACCATTAACCGGTGACCATCAAATTGCATCAAAGATCTCAATGCATCCTACTCGCTTTGCCTGTCTCCATCCATCTCATAATCCATCGTGGCCTGGACTTAAACCAGATGTAAAGCCATACAGCTAAATTCCTAGGATTCTCAGTTTGGCAGTGCTTGACTATTCAAGTTATGAGAATCTAGGAAAGATTCAAAGCTGGAGAGATGACTGCAATCCTTCTCAATTTGACAGATGGTCAACATATGTTATTTCCTGAAAATATCGGTTCAAATAGTGTTATAATTCCTCAATGATTCCCATTAGAATATCCATAGACACAGTTCTGGCCTCTTACAAGTTGGACAAAAGAAATAATCTTCTATTCGGCCTCCTACATATGTATTCAAATGTCTACATTCAGTAAAGAGCACTATATTATGTTGATTGACCTATAAAGAGAGGCAAAACTGCATCAGTCACATTATTAATGTTATGCATTGGCTGCCAGTTTAACAATGGTATATAAGGCCGATGAACATCAATCCTTGTCATTCCTCGCGGACAAATTTGTAGAATGCGCTTAGTGGCGCCAGATGCTCTCCTCTCTAGAACATGTCTCAGTGGGCCACAAATTTGATTGAGCGTGAAAGGGCAGAAAGATCAGTTGGCGATACCAGATGTGTTGCTCACCGTCTAGGTTGGTTTTGGCCCTCTTATTAGCCTTGGCAAAATTAGGGCAACGCTGTACATTCCGCTTTTGCTGCCTTCCTCATTTCCTTTTAGCTCATGTTACTCTCTTACATCAATCTTCTCTGCCCGCAGCTGGTGAGACATTAAATCACTTTCCCTGACTCTATGGCACCACATTGCCTCTTCCAATGGGGAAATAATCTCTCCATTTTATTTTCTTTATGCTGCCAGGTATCCAGGATGTTAGCCTTGAAACTAAGGAAGCGAAGATAGGGTGTGACCAATCTCTGACCAGCCGATACTACTGAAGGAGAAAAATAGAGACCTCTACTTGGAACGCTGTTTTGAAAGTACACCTTAAAATGTGGTACAATAAGCGGAGTCTAATGTACGAGCCTTTTCATCCAAATATTTCATCACAGTTGGCGTCATTTATAAGGATGAAACATGTATAACACAAAATATATGACAGATGTATCATTAGAGAGTGTCAAAAGCATGAAAAGAGCACGATTTTCTTAAATGCAAAATAGTAAAAAAGCAAAAGTGCTTGTAGTATGAAGTAAACAACATCAAAAAATATGAATGTCCCTTTAAACTTGGTAATGGAGTCTCAGAAATGCATTATCCACGTAATCGAGAATTTTCTGCATTTTTATTGTGGTGCGAGGCAAGAGTGTCTCTGTAGGAAACTGGGTTTTTGTTGCACTACCCCCCCACCCCCAATTTTTGCCTAGTATATGAGGCAAATTTGTCTGAAGTGTACTGGGTTTCTGCTTATAAGGTCCCCAGTAACAATGTTTTTTCTCTAAAAAGGTTCAATTGTTTTCCGCAATTGGCAAAATCTTTAGCACCGTCTGTAAGCCCCTAGTAAATGGTACCCCTGCTACATAGAGCCTGAGGTACTAAAGAGGGTCCCTAAGGGCAGCAGCACGAGTTGTGCCACCCTAAGGGACCCCTCACCAAACACATGCATGACTGCTATCGCAGGCTGCGTGTCTTGTTTCAGACCAAATTGAAACAACGACATGTCACACACCCATGTGCCATGTCTCCTAACACTGCATGTAACATTTGTAAGTCATCCCTACAGCAGGCCTGATAGCCCTAAGGCAGGGTGCTGAATATTACATTTGAGGGCATACCTGCATGAGCAGATATGCTCCTGTGCTGGTCTGTCCTATTACTGCCAGTACAAGTGACCAGGAAAGCCATTTTACAACATGTGCTGGACACTGGTGAAAATTAGTTCTCCAGCTACATGATGCTTCACTGAAAAAAGGGATGTTTGGTATCAAACATCTTGTATTGGTAAACCTACACTGATGCCAGTGTGCCCCCTGAAAACCTACCAGCCTCTGATCTCCTTGCTGACTTTTTTCTGCCAGCCTGCCACTGAGACACTGTTCTAAACCAACTACTGTGAGAGCCTTTTGTTCTCAGGAGACCCAGAACAATAGCCTGTCCGGGAAGAGGATGTAGCATCCCCACCCACAGGATGACCTGCTCATTAGCCTCCTTGGGCCAGCAAGCTTCAAAGAGCTGCCGCCTTTGGAATGTAAATCTGGCTCCCCTCACAGGAGAGGCAGCCACCCCCCTTTGTCCAGGACCTCCCAGGCACCTGGACAGGCGGGAAAATGAGCTAGTCAGGTAGACGTGCCACCTCCAGGCTAGTGCCACCCCTAAGGTGCGCTACTGTGAGGTGGACACGATTTTTCAAAAGTAGCCATCTTCGTGATGGCATTCTTAGGAATTCTGGGAAATAGTTATGCCCACTTCCCACTGGAAGTGGTCATATAGGGGGCACTGTGACTCCTAGGGTCAGTAGCCCATTGGCTACTACCCTACACTCCCCTAATGCCCCTAAATTCAGTATTTAGGGAAGCCCAGGCACCAGAGAAGGAGATCCTAATGACCTAAGAAGAGAGAGGACACTGAAGAGCCACAAGAGTAGAAGCAACTGACCTGGTACTAATCCTGCTGGCCCTTCCGCCTCCCTCGCCAAAAAACTGCGCCAAAGTCGACTCTTCCTGCAGACGTTGACTCCACAAACTTGGGAGGACTGCCTGCCTTCGAAAAAGACTCCAGACATCCAGTGAACAGGGGACCTGTTCTGAAGAAACTCCAAAAGAGAAGACTCTGAGACCTACGGAACTGCCAAAACCCAAAGTCACCACTGCACCAGTCGCCTCCGGACCGGGTTGAAGTGGGCCACCAATGTCAACAAGGTGCCTCAGCCCTCCAGAGCTCGAGTCCATCGTGGTTTCAACCCTCCAGGACTCCCCAATGTCGCCTGCAGCCTCTGCACACAGGCCCCCTCAACCGCAACTACGCCAGTGAGGAAAAACCCAATGCCTAAAGACAACCCTGCACCCGTCGCCCCTGGGCCTTGGAGAAAAGGACCAAAGGTGTCCCCCATCCACAAGCATCTCAAGGCTTGAGCCCACTTGCTGATTCAGCCCGACTGGCCTCCTGTCCAGAGCCTGCAGCCTCTTTCTGCAACAACCGATCTCCATTGAAATACATTGGGCTCCTGAGGCTGTTTTGCACCCTGCACCCTGCTGCTCCTGTGCCGCTGCTGCTGTAATGCTGGTGCTGCCTTGGACCTTGCCCACCACTAACCTTAACTCCTGGAGATTGGACTTGTAAGTATACCTGTTTGCAGAACTTGTTCTTCCTTCCAGAGGATAACATTGCAGAACTCATAAATTGCCCCGTGTCCACTTTTTAAAGTGAAAAGAATTTATATTTAAAAACGTACTTACCTGAACGATTTTTCTTTGATGCGTAAACATATATAGAGATACTTGGAATTTTTATAAATTGGTGTGGATCTCCTTCTTGAGTCGTGTGTGTAATTATTGATCATTGTGTGTATTTTCAAATGTCTTGCACTCCTTTGTGTTAAGCCTAAGGCTGCTCAACCACACTACCCCCGAACAGAGCACTTTAGGAGGGCATAGCAAGCCCCTGTTCACTCAGAAGGGAACCCCTGGACTCTTTACACAGTATATCAGATTTTTTATATATCACATAAAGAGCCATCTTCCTACAGTCACCCCATTAGAAATCAGTCCTAAGAAGATGTGAGTGCATGGCCATTGGAAAAGACCAATCAGAACAATTAAAAAGCTCCATTCCAGTAGGAGAGAGCTGAGTACAATTGAGTATGTAATGAGAGTTGTGTCTTCCGCCCCCTAACCCTTTGTGCAAAGGCAGATTGGGAGTGATGCAAAAGAAAAGAGACAGACTGAAACAGAGGGAGGGAGAGAGAGAAAAAAATGAGGAAAACGAGGGAAAATAAAAGAGAAGGTGATTTTTTCTGGCCCCTTTTCACATAGCAGGATGAGAGTCGTCACTTACCGATCCACTTGTCTGTGTTGTACCAGGAGAGGTTATCCTTGGTGCTGTCATAGTAGCCAATCTTCTTGTAACTGCCTCCTACAAGGAGAAGAGATGGCAGGTGAGGTCGCCGAGATACTGAGGGGACCCCAGTTGAAGAGTTTTGAGTTTGTAAGGAATGTGTGAAACCAGAAGGATTTAGGACCCGGCTACTGGTGGCAAATTTTGAACCACCACTGGAGGAATACCACTGCTGAACAGATTAACAAATCCAGCCAAACTCTGGCCCAGCTCAGAAACACTAGTGACAACTTCAAGTAAAACAGAAGATTCCCAAATGTATAGGGAGTTTAGAACCTTGGCAGTGCTGTCGAGCTGAACGGATACAGAAGACTCAAGCAAACTCTAATTCAGAGGGAATTGCAACATCTCAAATACAAAGATACCTCACCCCAATAGACATTTAAACCACAGCTGAATGACTGGGATAACCAAACTAACAAATACAACTGAGCAAAACTCTGGATCTCCTCTTGTCTCTGGTGATATCGTAGTCAACATTAGACCTAGGTTTGTATCCAATGCCATCAGCTCTTTAATCATGTAGGCAGGCCCAATAATTACATTTTCATTTGTTAATGTTAGAGATGCTATTATAGTTTCAATTGTATCTGTTTTGCTACATGGTTGACAGAAAAGCAGTAGAGTGTGGAGTAAGGCAGACTGTAATCCTGGTCTGAAGTCTCAATACTTACCCTGCAGCTGTTCTATTAGTGTCCAGGCCATACGGGACCCACTAGCATCAAACACCACATGACCCTGTGATGGCGGGAAAGAGGGGAAGGGCAAGAACCACAAAAGAAGGATAATAAATACAAAGAAAGGACAGTAACCACGAAGGAAGGGTCGAGGAGATGGGACAAAAGATAAAACAGATTGAACAAGGAGGAGAGAAAGGGAGATTGTGAGGCAAGAAGAGTAACGGAGAGAGAAAGAAAGAGATGTGAAAAGTAAGGAAAAGAAAAAAGGAGGAAGAATAAAGAAAGGGAGAGGAAGAAGGGATGGGTGAAGGTGAAAAAGAAGAAAGGAAGAAAGAGGAAGGGGGACCAGGCAGAGATGCAGACGGGGAAAGAAGGGGGGAATTAAAACAAGGTAAGGATAAAGACGGGGGAAGGGAAAACAGAAGGCGAGCAAAGAGAATCAGAGGATGGGAGTGGGAGTGGGAGTGGTAATAAAAGGAGAGAGTGAAGAAATAAAGAACAGTCATTAAGCACAGAAAAGAGAGAGCACAATCTCACCAAAATACAAAAAAATGCAGTCTGTAAGACACAGAATGCTCTCAGTGTAAGCAAGACATGGAATACACATTCTTGATACATGACATAGAATGCCTGCTCTCACTTTGTAGGCCGTAGAACAGAATCCACACTTTATGTACAGGACACGCAATGGTGTACAAGACAAGAATCCTCTTCTCACTGTGCATGTGAAACAATACCTTCTCTTCCTGCAGGAAAATGGATGCATGCTTCCACTGTGCAGGAAAGGAAATGGGTGTCCTTGCTGCAGATCAATGAATGTATTAGTTATTGTAAAGGATATAAAATGGAGGAATGCTGCCACTGTGCAGGAAAGGAAAAGAATGTCCTCGCTGCAGATCAATGAATGTTTTATAAATTGTAAAGGATATAAAATGGATGCATGCTTCTGCTGTGCAGGAAAGGAAATGGGCATCCTTGCTGCAGATCAATGAATGTATTATTTATTGATAAGGATATAAAATGGAGGAAAGCTGCCGCTGTGCAGGAAAGGAAAAGAATGTCCTCGCTGCAGATCAATGAATGTATTATAAATTGTAAAGAATATAAAATGGATGCATGCTTCTGCTGTGCAGGAAAGGAAATGGGCGTCCTTGCTGCAGATCAATGAATGTATTGTTTATTGTAAAGGATATAAAATGAATGCATGCTTCCCTGTTCAAGAAAGGAAATGAGTGTCCTCACTGAAGATCAATGAATGCATTATTTATTGTAAAGGGTATAAAATGGATGGAATAGTTACTTACCTGTAACTCCAGTTCTCTTGTAGGGGACTTTCCATTATAGCCATAAGCTCTGACCAGTCCCACTCACATGCGGGGACCCCAGAGCACGTTTTCACAATATATCCGCTTTCTTCAGGAAGGCCTACAGAGTCACTTAAGTAAGAAAACAATTATGCAGTCTATAGGACTAGGCTACAATGGCCCAATTCTTCATCTTGTACTTAAAAAGGGGCCAGGAGAATATTATATGTTTTTAATTTCATAATGTTTTAATATAACAGCATAAATCTCTTTCACAAACCCTTTTTTGACAGAGTATAGAGATGAAGGAGAGCAAGACAGTGTAGTCCCATAGGCAGTCATTATATGAAGTAAAAAAGGAGGCTGTGCAATTAAGAACCCAGGGACCACCAGTATCCCATCATGCTGAGCAGGTGGCAGTTGCTTCAGTTCTTTTTGAGGCGATGCGTGATGATATATAGGTCCCATGGTTACTTGGTCCACTCCACCGGGGAGGAGGGAGGGTTGCTAATTACTATACTGGAAATTCCCCTACGAGGAAGCTGGAGTTACAGATAAGAAACTATTCCTTCTCTCATATGGGGATTTCCATTTATAGACATTAGCACTGAATAGAGTAGCAAGCCTATCGCTACTTAGAGCGATGGAGAAAACAGAGAGTGAACTAAGATAGCCCCTTAAGCAAATAGATTTCTTATGGAGGCCTGCCCTACTTGAGCGTCTGCTCTAGCATCAGAGTCCAGGCAGTAATGCTTGGTAAATGTATGAACAGATCTCCACATGGCTCCTTTGCAAATATCCAGTATAGGGATATTCCTCAATAAAGCAGCAGTAGCTTCTTTACCTCTAGTAGAGTGCGCTTCTGGTTTCACTAAAAGTGTCTAGTTAGCTTCTTGATAGCACAATAAGATACAGGAAAATATCCATCGGGCAATGAATTGCTTAAAAGAGGCTAATCCTGTAATGACTGGACCATAGTTGGTAAACAATTGGTTCGATCTGTGGATGCCATGTGTCTTATCAAGATAAAACTTCAAGACTCTTCTCACATCTAGAGAATGAAGAGATCGTTCAGCTGGATTAGAGGGATTCTTAAAGAATGCTGGTAATGATATGGTCTGATTAACATGGAAATCCAAAATACCCTTAGGGCGAAATTTCAGGTGAGTTCTCATAACCACTTTGCTAGAGTGAAAAATAGTGCATGGTTCATGAGAGCATAATGCTTGGATCTCGCTAACCCTGCAGGCTGATGTGATTGCCACAAGAAAAGTGGTTTTCCACGCTAGATGTTGTAGAGATGCCTTGTGTATGGGCTCGAAAGGGTACTGCATGAGCCGTTAAAGGACTACATTAAGTTCCCAGGGAGGTGAAGAATGCCTACTGGGAGGGAAAACCTTCTTCAAGCCTTCTAGAAAATCCTTGATTACTGGAATTTTGAAAAAAGAGGTTTGTGAAGGACATTTTCTGTAGGCAGTAACAGCTGCCAGGTGAACCTTTATAGAAGAGAATTGCAAGCCAGATTTTGCCAAATGGAGTAAGTATGGAAGAATTACATCTTCCTGGCAAGATGTAGGGTCCACGTTCTTAGAGGAACACCATATGAAAAATCTCTTCTATTTGAAGGAATATACGGAACGTGTTAAAGGCCACTTAGCCTCTTTGAGGATGTCTATGCAGTCTTGCAGCAGATTCAAGTGTCTGTACTGCACTAGCTTAGAAGCCATGCTGCCAAATTCAAAGAGGAGAGATTGGGATGTACCATCTGGCCTCCGAACTTTGTTAGCAGGTCTGGTCTGCATGGCAGCTTGAGATGTAGATACACGGTCCGTGAACCACCATTGGCGTGGCCACTCTGGAGCTATTAGGATAATCTTGGCTCTCAAGTGGGACAGCTTGATGAGGACTGATGAGATCAGGGGAGTCTGCTTAAAGAAATCTGCCGGACCAGTTAATCCATAGGGCAGTCCCCATTGTCCCAGGCTGGAGGTACCTCGAGGCGAAGCTTTGGCATTTTTTGTTTTCTGTGGTGGCGAACAAGTTGATGGCTGGGGTGCCCCACAGTTGGAACATGTTTTGTACGATGTCGTCGTGTAAGACCCACTAATGGTTTTCTTGTAGAAGCCTGCTGAGAGAGTCTGCTTGAGCATTTTGGACACCTAGAAGGTGAGTTGCAGTGATCTTTAGGCCACTGGCTATGAGCAATTTGCAGATTGTTTGGGCCTCATGTGGCAAGGACCTGGACCTCGTACCTCCCTCCTTGTTGTACTTGTTGGTTTTATTGTCCGTCTGAACAAGCAGGAAGTGGGATCTGAACGACAGGTGAAATGCCTAGATGGACTGAGCACAGCTCGTGGAGAACGATATATGTGGTCTCTCTCTGTGACCACTTGCTCTGAATTTGAAGCTGATCTATGTGGGCTCCCTATCCCAGTAGTGAGGCATCCGTCACTATTGTTTGAGGAGGAACCTTGTGATGAAATGGCATTCCTTGAAGCAGGTTGGTTGGAGAGCACCACCATTTCAGGGACAGCTTTGCACGATGAGATAAATCTATCCTGTATTCCCAATTGCCTGTTAGTTGGTCCCACTGGTCCTTGAGACATTCCTGTAGAGGTTGCATGTAGAGACGGGCATTCGGTGTGAGGAAGATGCAGGATTGAAGGAAAAAAGACAACTTCTAAACTACTCCCTTTACTAACTCCAGTTATTCATAAATATCATTAGAGTCATTGTAGAGCCATAAACACACATAATACTTAGATATTATTTCTCACTCATATTTATTTTCAAAGTTATAATTATTATCAAACACTTTTTAAAAAATATCCAACAACTTATTTTTTCAAATAACAATACATTCCTTAAATTAGGAGAAAAAGCAGTCCTCACCTACCCAGGAACATATCATACAACATAAGAACCACACTCTTTCATGCAGCACATTCAGTTAAAAACACGAATACACTGGCAAAGTGCCTCCATATTTTCATGGGCGCTTATGAATGCAATATTATACAGAATTATAATGTGACAGTATCCAAAGTCACAGATTTTAGATAGTTAAACATAGCCATAGAAGGAAAATGCTACTTACCACAGTATGCATCTGTTCTTGGCATGTAGAGCTGTAGAGTCACATGCTATGCATAGCCCACCATCTGGTGTTGGGTCCGGATGTTTGCACTTTGTTTTTGTTCGAAGAAGTCATTCCAGTCACGAGGTAGGTGACTCCTCCTTTCGGTGATAGTGCGCATGGGCATCGGCTCCATCGTTAGATTGTTTTGCCGCAGAGGGTGATGATGGAGTTAGTAAGAGTAGTAAGAGAGATGTCCATGTAAATTGTATCTAAGTAAGATATTACTGCAACAGGTACAGGTACCCGGGGAGGTGGGTGATTGCATGTGACTCTACAGCTCTACATGCCAAGAACAGATGCATACAGTGGTAAGTAGCATTTTCTGTTCGAGTCATGTGAGCTGTAGATCACATGCTATGCATAGACTATATAGCAGTAACTCTCAAAGCGGTGGCTAACCTGTAGCTGTCGCAGCCATCTGAAATAATGTACATAAAACTGCTTGGCCCACACTAGCTTGTGTTGTCTACACAATAGTGTTTTGTGAATGTGTGTGGTGTAGACCATGTTGCAGCTTTGCAGATGTCATCTACGGGATGTTTCCTAAAAATGACATAGATGCCCCTAGTTTGCGAGTGGAGTGCGCTCTATGGGGAATTGTCAATGTGCGTTTTGCTTTAATATAACATGTTTGAATGCACTTGACTATCCACCATCCAATACCTGATTTTGATATAGGATTGCCTTTATGTGGTGGAGCAAAAGCAACAAATAGTTGCTTAGTGTTACAGAAAGGTTTTGTCCTTTCAATGTAGTATAGTAATGCTCTTTTCACATCTAGAGTGTGAAGAGCGCGTTCTGCCACTGAATCTGGTTGAGGGAAGAACACAGGTAGCTCAACAGATTGGTTGATATGAAAGGCAGAAACGACTTTAGGTAGGAATTTGGGGTTAGTCCTAAGAACCACTTTGTTTTGGTATATTTGTAAAAATGGTTCTTCTATGGTTAGTGCCTGAAGCTCACCCACTCTCCTCAGAGATGTGATGGCTTTGAGGAAAGCTACCTTCCAAGTGAGAAATTGTAATTTACATCTGTGCAATGGCTCAAAAGGTGGACCCATGAGTCTGATAAGGAAGATGTTGAGATTCCACATTGGAGCAGGTGGAAGTCTTGGGGGAAAGACTCTTTTGAGTCCTTCCATAAATGCTTTAATAGCAGGCACCCTGAAAAGAGACAGATGTTGTCTGTTCTGCAGATATGCGGCTATTGCAGCCAGATGTAAGCGTAGGGATGTGTACGCTAAATTGGAACGCTGTAAATGTAACAGATAGCAAATGATGTTTTGGATTGAAGCGTCCAGCGGATTGATTTGATTGTTATTACAGTATATCACAAACCGCTTCCATTTTGCTGCATAGCATGCTCTTGTAGTAGGGCATCTAGCCTCTTTGATGATATTCATGCAATCTGGGGGAAGATTGAGGTAACCAAACTCTAAGATTTCAGGTGCCAGATCGCAAGGTTGAGATGAGTGGGATCTGGATGTCTTATGCCTCCATGGTTCTGTGTGAGGAGATTGGGAGTAATGTGTAGTGTTTGGTGAGGAACTACTGATAACTCCAACAGGGTTGTGAACCAGGGTTGATGGGCCCTTGTGGGAGCAACTAGGGTTAGTGTCATGGATTGCTGTCTGAGCTTCCAAACCACTAATGGAATGAGTGGGAGAGGCGGAAAAGCGCAAGCAAATATTTCTGACCAGTTCATCCATAGTGCATTGCCCTTGGACCATGGGTGTGGATACCTGGACGCGAAGCTTGGGCATTTTGCATTTAGATGTGTGGCAAACAGATCTATCTCTGGGTAGCCCCACATTTGAAAGAATAGGAGGAGAACTTGAGAGTGGAGTTCCCATTCGTGTATCTGTTGTCGTTGACGACTGAGCATATCTGCAATCCGGTTGTTTACTCCTGGGAGATGTTCTGCAAGGAAATATATCTTGTGATTTATGGCCCATCTCCAGATGTTCTGAGCTAATTGAGACAGCTGGAGAGAGTGTGTTCCCCCCTGTTTCTGTATGTAGTACATTGCTGTCATGTTGTCTGTGCGAATCAGGACCGCTTTGCCTACTAGATGAAGTTGAAATGCTTTGAGTGCTAGAAAAATTGCTAGCAGCTCGAGATGGTTTATTTGGAGTTGCTTTTGTTGCAGAGTCCATATGCCCTGAATAGTCTGCTTTTGGAGGTGAGCTCCCCAGCAGGTGAGCAATGCGTCTGTTGTTAGCACTATCTGTGGAACCGGGTCAATGATGGGCCGCCCTTTTGAGGTTTTGTGTATTCCACCACTGCAGAGAGCGATGGGTGCCGCCGTCCACCAACACCAGATCTGATAACTGACCCTGAGCCTGGTTCCACTGACGTGCTAAGCACTCTTGAAGGGGACGCATTTGGAGTCTTGCGTAAGGAACGATTAAGATGCAAGACGCCATCATTCCTAGCAGTTGCATAAACACTCGAGCTGATAATGAGTGTTGGGGCTGAAACTGAGAGATTAGAGTCTGCATGTTGCGGATTCTGACTGGATTGGGACACGCTAGAGCTTTGTGAGTGTCTATGGTGGCTCCTAAATACACTTGTATTTTGGACGGTTGGAGATGAGACTTGGTAAGATTTACTGTGAACCCTAGGTGGTGAAGTAGTTGTACTGTTTTTTGAGTGTGTCGTAGACAACTTTGCTGGGAGCTGGCTTTTATGAGCCAGTCGTCTAGATAAGGGAAGACATGGATGTGTTGTCTTCTTAGATGAGCCGCAACTACTGCCAGGCATTTTGTGAAAACCCTGGGTGCGGTAGTTACTCCGAATGGGAGGACCTTGAATTGATAATGTTGGCTATCTACCATAAACCTGAGGTATTTGCGGTGAGCAGGGTGTATGGGAATATGGAAATAGGCGTCATTTAAGTCTAAAGAGGACATAAAGTTGCCTTGCTGAAGGAGTGGAAGTACTTGTTGGGGTGTGACCATGTGAAAGTGGTCCGACTGAATGTACAGATTTAGTTCTCTGAGGTCTAATATAGGCCTGAGAGAGCCGTCTCTTTTGGGACTTAAAAAGTACAGGGAGTATACTCCGGTCCCTTGGTATTGTAACGGGACTGGCTCTATAGCGTGTTTTAGTAACAGAGAGAGAACCTCTTGCCTCAGAAGGGTAAGATGCTCTTGTGACATTCATGTGATCTTGGAGGAATATTTGGGGGACTGTCTGTAAGCTCCAGGCAGTAACCATACTGGATAATTTGTAGTACCCACTTGTTTGAGGTGATTGAATTCCAGACAGGTAGGAATTGTGAGAGACGTCCCCCGACAGGAGTGGAATGATCGGGGGTAACAGAAGCAAGCCACTGTTTGTTTGCGGGGGAAGTGCGGGTGGAGTTGCCTCTGCCTCTTCCCTTACCGTGGTTTCCTCTAAAACCTCCTCTGAAATAACCTCTTGATGAGGGGAATTGGTTATTGCCCTTGTAAGGGGAGGAGGGATTTTCGGTGGATATATTTTTGGAACCACCCCTGTAAAAGGAGCGTCGAAAGGAACCCCTACTGGTAGTTAATCGCAAAGCTCCCATGGACTTTGCGACCTCCGTGTCTTTCTTCATTTTCTCTAGCGAGGTGTCAACCGCTAGCCCAAAGAGATGTTCTTTATCAAATGGTTGGTTGAGAATGGAAGTTTGCACCTCAGGATTGAATCCTGAGTTCCTCAACCAAGCATGTCTACGTAGAAGTACACTAGTATTTACTGAAGGGGCTGCAGTGTCAGCTGCGTCTAGGGCACACCTGATAGATGTATTGGTGATGAGTTTACCTTCTTGGATAAGATCACCAGCCCTGTTCTTGTGTTCATCAGGCAGGAATTGCATGAGTTTTTCCAACTCATCGTAATGAGCCATATCATAGTGAGCCAGTAAAGCTTGAGCATTGGCAATGCGCCAATGATTGGCTGCTTGTGAAGCCACTCGTTTGCCAGAGGCAACAATAAGCTTAGACTCCTTATCGGGAGGAGGAGCTTCACCTGTGGTCTGTGAGTTAGCCCTCTTGCGAGCGTTGGAAACCACAAGGGAGTCTAAGGGCAACTGACCTCTGATATAAGCAGGGTCAGTAGGGGCAGGCTTATATTTTTTCTCCATCCTAGGTGTAATAATTCTTGCCCTCACAGGATCTTTAAATATGTAATCTGTGTGTTTTAACAAGCTTTAAGCATTGGCAATGTATGAGTGGCTCTTTGAGAGAAAGTAAGGGTCTCAAAGAGGAAATCCTCTTCTAGGGTCTCTTTATGGAGCTCCACCCCATGATATTGAGCAGCCCTGTTAAGAAGCTCGACATATCCAATGTGATCATCAGGTGGGGAGGGTCTAGACGAATACAGATCAGGGTCATTATCTGTAACGGGGTCAGTATGATAATCCTCCCAAGGGTCGATGTCTGGTGGCCTATCCTGATCCTCATCCCCATCCCCTCCATCCCCTTCATCCTGTGGGTCAGGTGATAGTGGTGGTGGTGGTGAATTTGAAGGTGTAATAAGTAAATTGGAATCAGTGGGAGGAATGTAAAGGGGAGAAGGGTTAGTACCCACACTTTTCCTTTTGAGAGGAATGTGGTAATCCTCTGGCTGGTCTATTTTGCGTTTCTTTGGTAGGGTTGCATGGATATGTCCTGTATCAGGGTGTATAACCAGTTTTTTCTGTTTCGGATCCGAGGGCGGCGCATCGGACCGAGACTCTTTAGACGGAGTGTCTTTTTCCTTACTTGCCGGTTTAGGCGTTGAAGGTTTCGGCTCCGAGCCTTTCGGTGCGGAAGGAGGATTCTTTGGTAACTGTGGAATTGTTACTAGGACATGTTTCGATTTCGATGCCGAAGGTGTCGGTTCGGCACTGACATGGGGGCGGCTCGAGCCCGAGACGAAAGGCTTGTCCTTGTGTTTCGGAGCCGGGCCCGAGGGCGGGGCGTCGGAAACTTTTTGTCAGTGCTGACCTTGGCCTGAAGGCAGAGGAGGGACCGGAGCCTTTTTCTTTGTCTGTTGGGGGTGCAAGGGTGTATCTTTACTCACGGTACGCTGACCCGTAGTAACCTGCTCCTCTTCCTCCGTGTCGGAGTCGGCTTCAGACACGGAGACGTGTTGTTCTTCCTCAGCTCCTTGAGCTTGATGTTCTGTGTCCGAATCTTCTCCGAAGATGTCTGGTGCTGAGCCGGTTTGTGTTGCATCTCATGATGTCGAGCCCGACGGTCACAAAGCGTTTTCTTCGATCGGAAGGATCGGCACGCGTCGCAGTCTTTCTCGTCGTGTTCTGGGGACAGACAGAGGTTGCACACTTCGTGCAAGTCGGTGCATGGAAATTTAACACGACATTTGGGGCAGAACTTGAAAGGAGTCCGTTCCATGACTGCTGGTGCTGTCGGCGCGGGTAGGCCCGACGGCCCGCAACGAGTTTTTCGATCGAAGTTGTTTTGAGTTGAGTCGATACGCAAAGAATGGAAAGCCGCGATCCATAACAATACCTTCGAGGGTAGTGGATTGCGCATAGAAGGGTCCCAAGAAACGGTGCCGAACCGGAGCGCAGTAATACACATCCGAACCCAATGGCGGAAAGAAAAATCTAACGATGGAGCTGATGCCCATGCGCACTATCACCGAAAGGAGGAGTCACCTACCTCGTGACTGGAAAGACTTCTTCGAACAAAAACAAAGTGCAAACATCCGGACCCAACACCAGATGGCGGGCTATGCATAGCATGTGATCTACAGCTCACATGCCTCGAACAAGACATTTCATGATTTATACGTCATCCAAAAGAAATCATGGATTCCTTTTAGCCAGCAAACAAAGTGCCACAAGTTCCTTTTAGTTAGCTGCGCCGACACGCGTTTTGGTGAAACACCATGATAGCGGTAGCACCTTCCTCAGGGCAACAAAAGATGGATAGGGAAATTAAAACCAAAGACGGGCAGGGAGGAACTCCAAATTAGGCTCCCGAGAGGGGGAGAGGACTAAGTAAAGAGAAATCTGATTCTGCCTCTTAGCGATGATGGACAAAGCGTGCAATCCAGACTGCATCCTGAACTGGGTGTCCCCAAAATACAGATGGTAAGGATCAAAATGGCTAGTAGGCAGAGATAAAGGGAGCCCTACTGTATGCGATCTCCTAAGTGAACAGTAATAGGCTCAGGATAATTTTAAGGAAGAAAAGCCGTGCATAGTAGCTGTAGAGGGCCTGTCGGGTGGGGATTCACGCACCTTCGCTCTGTCCGGGATTCAGAGGCGGAACAAAAACGAAGATGCAGGAGGCCATTAGTAAGTAAGTAAATATTTTGTAAAGCGCTCGAATGCCGAGGCGTTTTGGCGCTAAGGGAGTGTTACCATTGAGCCGAGGCGAGAGGATACTGTTCTCATCGTTGGATGGTAGGCTTTCATGAGAGAACGACACTTCCGAAGGATCGATAAGTGTCCCTCCTCCGAAGGACACACTCTTGCATGTATTGTGTCGATGGAGGCTCCCAGATAATGTAAGGTTTGAAATAGGACAGACGTTGACTTGTTGAGGTTGACATGAAGGTCCTAACCTTTGAAGGAGATTGCAAGTCCAGTTGTTATGAAGCTGAGCTTCCTGAGACGTTTACGCCTTGATTAGCCAATCATCTAGGCATAGGTAGACTAATAATTTGTGCTTCTTGAGATGGTCAGCTACTACTGCCATGCACTTGGAGAATGTTCTGGGTGCTGACTTCAGGCCAAATGGGAGTACTTGGTACTGATAATGGTCTTGCCCCACTACGAACCTCAAAATCTTTTGATGCTTTCTGGCAATTGGATTATGAAATTATGCGTTTTGAAGGTCGATGGAACAGAGCCAATCCCCTGGTGTAATTGGGGATAGATTTGATGTAATGCCAGCACCCGGAACTTCTCTCTCCGAATCCACTGGTTGGCTGTTTTGAGGTCGAGTATGGGTCTGAATTTGTTCTTGTCCTTCTTTTTCACCAAAAAGTACCTGTAATAATGTGGACCTCCGATCGTAACAACAGGAGTTGTAAACTGGACGGTTTTGGAGGTATAGACAGTGGAGGACTGGTGAACCTGAGACAATATTCATTTTGCACAATATTCAGAACCCAAGCATCTTGTGTTAACTTTTGCCACTCTGCCAGATAACGAGATATGCCTCCCCTCACCGGAGTGGGTATCAGAAGAGGGGGAAGTAATAATTCAGGGTTTTGATCCGGATGGGTGTTTGCCTCCCTGAGAAGGCTGTTGGGCGGATCTACCCCCTAGTCTGCTTCTGTTGGTATGGCTGATAAGGTCGTTGGTGCTGTTGCTGCCCACAACCTTGTTGGCGCCCTTGATACCACTGAGGGGTTGAATAGAAACCGCGTTGGTAAGGCCGGAAAGGTTTTCTCTGCTCTCTGGGTCTCTCTAAGCTGTCTGCCTATACATTTTCATTCGTGCCATCTTATCATCTGTGTGGCTTCCGGAGATGGATAGTACCAGAGAATGAAAGGTTAAAGATTCTCTGTTGAGACTTTGGCTTGAAGGATGTGAGGCAAAGTCAAGAGTGTCTTCTGAGATCGACGCTGTGGCAGTATTCATGTGCCGCTAGTAGGGAAGAGTCTGCTGCAGCACTAATAATCTGGTTAGGAAACTATTAAGCCTTTGTTTAGGATTTCCGTAAAGTCTTCCCTTTTATCTCTTGGGAGATGTTCTACAAACTGCTGCATGGATTCCGCCTAGAAGGGCGGTTGCACTAGCTGCTTTAATCGTGGTTGCCACTGTAATGCAAACCTTGCGACCCATGGAGTCTAACTTCTGCAGGCACTGTAGAAGTGAGAGTAGTAGCATGGTGTTTCTTTGTCGCTACTACAATAACTAAGGCTGGTGTTGGGTCAGTAAGGAGAAAAGCAGGATCTTGCTCCGGAGGGCGATATTTCTTCTGAAGCTTGGATGGAGCTTGCTTAATGGAGGCTGGAGTTAAGAAAAGATCCATAGCCGGTTCTAAGAGACCTGGCACTAGTGGCAGCAAAGGTGTTGATGATGACCTGTGTTGAAGTGTTTCAAATATTACTGATGTTGTGGGAGTTGGCGTCGACATAGCAATATTCAGTTTTGCAGCTCCCCTCACCAAGATCTCTTGAAATGTGGTGATATCATCCACCAATGATATGCCTGGAGGCGGGGAGTCTGAAAGAGTTGTAGTGTATCATCCGGTAGAAGTGGAACATGTATCCGTGGTATGTCTGGACCGAGACCATCGTGAATAGTGACGATCGCCGGAGTGCCTGGAAGATGGAGATGAGCGCATTGAGTTATTACGGTGGCGCCTGAAATGATGGTACGATCTGGACCGAGATCTGGGCCTCGGTGTGGGAGTGACTAGTGCCAGTGGAGGTGATGGAGGAGGTGGTGGCAGAGGCAGAGGCAGAGGAGGAGGTGGAGAAGGAGAAGGAGGAGATGGTGCTGGTGTAGGAGAACATGTTGCGACCCTTGAAGAAGGGGAGTATGTTCAGGAGTTCTTTGAATCTGGAGAGGAATAATACATCTCCTCTTCTTTCTTGCCTCCTGTAGCCTTGACAACATCGAACGAGTTCTCAACATCGACTGTTCTCGATGCCTCGACGGTGACCTGCTAGTCGACGGTGATCATCGACGATGCCTCAACGTCGGAATGGACATCGACGTCGATCTTCGACGCCACCTCAACGTCGATCTGGATATGGATGGCGACATTCGTGGAGGTCTTGCAGTCGATGGGCTCCTCGACATCGAAGGAGGCCTGTGCATTGACGGTGTTTTTAATGATGTCGATACACCTTGCCTCGACGCTGATCTGTGGTGCTTCCTCGACGTCCAACCATGAATTGAATGGGTGTACTCGTTGCAGATCAATGAATGTATTATTTATTGCAAAGGATATAAAATAGATACATGCTCCCGCTGTGCATGAAAGGAAATGAGTGTCCACTCTGCAGATCAATGAATGTATTGTTTATTGTAAAGGATATAAAGCGAATGCATGCTTCGCTGTACAGGAAAGGAAATGGGTTTCCTCGCTGCAGATCAATGAATGTATTATTTATTGTAAAGCAGGCGCGGTTGGTGGTAGGAGTGCCGGTCGGGCGGTGACGTGGGGCGGGGGAGGGGCAGGGTGGGGGGTAGTAAACTACGGATTAAGGCCCAATACAGGTAATTAAACATTTAAATAAATAAAACGAATTTCGTTGTGAGCGCTGCATCGCCAAAAGCGATGCAGTGCGCGCAACGAAATTCGTTTTATTTATTTAAATGTTTAATTACCTGTATTGGGCCTTAATCCGTAGTTTACTACCCCCCACCCTGCCCCTCCCCCGCCCCACGTCACCGCCCGACCGGCACTCCTACCACCGACCGCGCCTGTTGTAAAGGATATAAAAGGAATGCATGCTTCCACTGTGCAGGAAAGGAAATGGTTGTCCTCGCTGCAGATCAATGAATGTATTATTTATTATAAAGGATATAAAATGAATGCTCTTGCTGCCAGCTAGACAGAAAATGCATACTTTTGCTGTACAGAGCATACTTTCCCTACATCAAACAAGCAATGCCCACTCTTGCTGCGGAACAAGGAATACATGCTTTCAGTGTGCAAGGCAATGTGCAGTCTCGATGAACACTGCAGGACATAGAATGCACTGCCTTTGTACAGCACAACCAATACACACTCTTAATGCTCATGCTATGTCAGACGAGGAGTGTGCTTTTTCACCATGCTGGAATAAATAGTTTGCAGAACAGGAATATGTCAATCAGTGTTCAGGATAAGGAATGAATGCTTGTTGCTTGTGGAACAAGGAATATGCTCTGTCGCCGTACACAATAAGGAATGCATGTTCATGCTTTGTAGGGCAGAGAATGTGCTCTTTCGCTGTACAAGAAATGCATATCCATGTTCAGCAGGACAAGCAATGTATGCTGTGCCTGAGGAATGCAGTCTCTCATTGTACAGGGCATGCAACGCATCCGTGTGCTGTACATTGCACGGAACAAACGTTATTGCCACCAGATAATGAATGCATGAGTTCGCTTTGCAGGAATGGGAATGGATGTCATTGAAGTTGCACAAGGAATTCATGCTCTCATTTTGCAGGATATGGAATGGAATGTCTGCTCTCACTGGACAGGGGATGAATGCACACTCTTGCTGTACAGAACAAGCAATGCAAACTTTTGATGTACACAATGAAGAATATACTGTCCTGTACAAGACAAGCACTGAACTTTGGCTGTAAAGTACATGGAATGCAGCTCATGTTCTGCAGGACAAGCTATGCATGGGGTTCCTATACAGACCAAGGAATGTAGTCTCTCGTTGTACAGGACATGCCTTGCACCCTCGTGCTGCACAGTGCAAGCAACGCACCCTATTGCTGCCGGATGACGAAAGCATGAGTTTGCTTTACAGAAATGGGAATGGACGTCCTTGAGGTTGGACAAGGAATTCATGCTCTCATTTTGCAGGATATGGAATGGAATGTCTGCTCTCACTGAACAGGGGATGAATGCACACTCTTGCTGTACAGAACAAGCAATGCAAGCTCTTGATGTACATGACGAAGAATATACTGTCCCGTACAAGACAAGCACTGGGCTCGCTGTTAAGGTCATAGAATGTAGTGCATGTTCTGCAGGACACGGAGTAGGTGTTTTAGAAGACAAGTGTAAGGAAATTCCTCTTTTTGCATGAACACCCCCCAAGTTTTGGATTGATGCTGTGAGTTTTTTTTACTCTGAGACCGCACTGAGGCCTGCTAAAGAGACCTCAGTGCCAGTGTTCCAACCCATTACAAAATGTATGTCGAATTGGTGACGCCCAATTGGCATAAGATGACTTACTTATAAATCCCTAGTATATGGTACCAAAGATACCCAGGGCATGTAAGACAGAGTGTCCTCCCCAGGGCTGCAGCACTGATTGTGCCCCCCTGCGTGTGACAACGTACAAAATGGCTCCCAGCCTGCCACTGCAGCCTGGAAGAGCAGTTTTAAAGCTAGTTCAACTTTACCATTTAAACCAATGGCAAAGCCCCCATTTCTTTTAAAATATATATGTAAGTCATCCCCTAAGGAAGGCCTATGGAGCTCTGAGGCAGAAGCTGTATATTATTAAGTAGTACATATACTTTTAATATGCCTTAACAGCAAAACTTCCAAATTGTTGTTTTTACTATAGAGAAGTTAATAGCCCCATTTGGCTAATTCAGAGTTACCGGCTAACTTCTGAATAGGACTACTAAAATGGGTACTTCAAGGTATCAAATTAAACGTGGCATTAAACCCGACTTGATGACCAAGTCAAATTTAATGTCGCTTTTAAGGAAAAGCAACTTTTAGAAAGTTGCCACTCTGTTGACCAGTTTTTCCAGTTGCCTTAAACAGTTGCTGGCCACCTGACAGCCTTCTGTCCTCCTGGGGAGTAGTGTGAACGACTCCCACGCTCAGGAGCAATAGCTTCCCCCTTGCAGGAAGCCACTCATGGTATTGGCCCAAAATGCGAGCTTCAAAGGCAAAGCTGCCTTTGGTAGGCAAATGGCGTTCACACTCCTAAAGGACTGCCCCTTTGTACAGGCAGACAGGGTGGTGGTGATAACAGAGAGGAGAGACCAGTGGCTAAACCGGTTTTCCCGTGGGCGTGTAGCCCACAGATAGCCACACCTCTAGGGTGGGCTACCAAACTACTAACAACTAAGGAAGGGTTCATACATCTTATAAAGTGGGGAAAATAGTGCACGCTGGGATTGCTAGATGCCACACATAGCTGGAAGTCATCACAGGGCGGGAGGGATCCTGGTAGCCCATTGGCTAGTGACCACATCTTCCCCCAGGGCACTTTCTGAGCATAAATATGGCAACCCTGGCACCCTGAAACTTAGATCACAACAGAACTGGAGAAAGGACTGAGGAAGGACTGCCCTGCTGTTCCCTGGACCTGGAAAGAGAGGCTGCACCTAATGCTGGACTGTACCTGCAGCACCTTGGGCTAGGAAAGAGAGGACTGTACCTGTGGCTCCTGGCTCATGGAAAAGCCACTCCTGAGCCCCAGACCAAAGAAGTGACTACAAGAGTCAGTCAGCTGTCCCACTGGAACCAGCTCCAGAGTCATCAAAACTGAAGAAGCGCACAAACGCAAGTCAGTAGCCACGTTCTGCGAATCTCCGTTGACCGCTACTAGGCGACCCAATTGGCCGATTCTTGATGGTCAAAAGTTGCACTCCAATCTGCTCGACCCTAGAATGTCATCTGAGTCCAGATTGGTCACCAAAGCAGGACACCAGCCTTCACCAAAGTATACTGCTGGACCCGCTGTGTCCGGAGATGAGTAGCCCAGCCGCAGCTGGCCTTCTACTGTCGCAAAGAGGACTTCGAGGGATTCCAGCTCCTATGGTCAAATCCCCCCACCTTACCCTTGGACCGAGGAATAACCGTAAGGACACCCCTGTCGACCTCACAGCACCCAGAGCATCCTCAGCATTCTGCATTCCCAGCATCAAGACCCCTCCATTGAAGCCTATGACGGTCTTGATGTACAGTGTGGAACTGGACTTGAGACTGCTTTGATGACCATGTAACTGTTCAAATACTTCTTAGTGGCCCCACTCAGGCCAGAGAAGCCGAACACAACTCTTTAAAACTTTTTTTAAGTTCCTAAACTCTACGGTTAACAATGCTTGTTTGGACTAAAAGATAAGATTTACATTTTACTTAAAAATCTATATCTCCGGAGCTCTCTAGTAGATTTTGCTCATCTTGGTGTTTAAAAATATATTTTTTTATAAATTGGTGTCGAATTTCTTTCGTGGTGTGTGACTTTCTTATTTCCTTGTTTGGTGCTTCTAAATGCTTTACACTAGTTCCTGTGTTTAAGCCCTGCTGTTCAAAGCCACAGCTAACTAAGGTTGAGCTAAAGGTTTTCCAAATCTGCCAGACTGGACCCAAGACAGTTTTGCTAGTGTATTACACGGTAAGGTCACACAACCATACCATATAATACGCCACATTCTTCACACTAAGGCATTCATATTCATGCTCTCTAAGATGGGGGAGCAGTCTGTGAACACCAGGAGGACCTCAGTTCTAATCAAAGCTTCGGCGCATGAAATGTGATACAATTGTAAATATATGAAACGTAATGAAATTATAAATTGCAAACATGTAAATCTCTATTACTGTACTAAGCTCCATAGCTTCCTTGCTAAGTCTGTGTGTGAGAGTGCATTCATATGCTGAACTCTACCCGCAAATCATTAAGGCAAGTAAATAATTACTATTCTTAATTCCATGTCCTCTTATATAGAATCACCTTCTGATGCAGGTGTTGGGTCGATGTAGCAGATGAAATATTTTTGTCATGGGATGTAATGCATATGGGGGTATACCAGGATAAGTAATGCATACTCAAACGCAGCAGTACAAGCAATGCGTGCAGCTGCTACCCCTTATTATATAGGGTGAGCAATGCATGCTCTTGCCGTGCATTACCAAAAATGCATGATGTCACTTTATAGAACAAATAATGTTCACTTCTGCTCTTCAAAACATGAAATGCACACTCTGGTTGTACAACACAATAAATTAATGTTGTTGATGTACAGGGTGTGAATGATATTGTTGTGCAGTACAAGGAATACAATTTCTGATTGCAGAGCATAAGTAATTCCACCTCATGCTCTGTCGAACAGGAACCTGCTGCCCAGCGGAAGGAATGCCCTCTCCTGCTGTAAAGGGTGAGGAATGTATGCTTTGAGGCTATATGGCAAGGACTGCACGGTCTCCTTGTAATGCTAGTTTCACTAGAGCACCTTGCACTATATAAATGTAATAAACAATATCCTGACAGCGACAGGCCACGCTTTAGGCAGACAGTGAACGCATTGGGACGACACAAAGGCGGTCCTCACCGACACTCCATCAAAGGATGATGAGTTCATGGCACGGTAGATCTCTTCGGTGATGTTATTGTTGTTGTAGTTGAAATCCTCCAGCCGCAGACCCTTCTTGGACAGCTCGAATGCTGTCTTATTGAGGGCCAGCGCAAGAGCCCAGATGGCATCGTAGGCCAGGGGCGCCTCCTGGAAGCCACCCGTCTCTTCTGGATTCTTGCCCAAGCGCTTCTGCAGCTTCTCGATGAACTCCTGAGACGTCTGCAATCAGAGAGAGAGGAAGAGAGAGGAAAATGTGAGACTCAGAAAGAAAGAAAACATGCAAGGATGTACAGAGAGCATTGTGGTACACTAGGGTAGTGGACAATGTGGGGAGTAACCAGGTGAGAACTTACAAGACAGTGGTACGGTAAGTTGAAAGTGAGGGACCAGATAGGGAGAAGGAGAGAACGATGATATACTAAAAAGTAAGAAGGAGTGGGGAGAATGAGAATAGAGAAACTATTCAGACAAATATATTACCAGAAACACCTTCTTTCTGGAAATCTGATTCATGCAGGACTTAGCTGAGTGAAGATTCTGGTTGCGGTGGCATTTAACTACCTTCTACTAGCAATGTGATGGCCTCTGCCTGAAAAAGAATGATCAAGGGGCATCAAAAATGGCATCAGCTAGGACAGTCAGGCACGCTTGAGGGACGCGCCCTTATCGGGAACTTGGTCCTACCCGCTGAGCATGTCCCATTGGCAGGATCGAATGCATCCATCGAATTTGCCCACATTTCTCTTTACCTGCTGAGGTCGGTGTTGCTTCTGGGTCCTCCTCTTCGACAGCCATTAGAGGGGGTTGGGTCGCTGGGAGCACCATGCCGCCTACAGGAAATGACTTAAAAGGAAGTGATGGCACCATGATGGGTGGAACTTCTTTTTCACTAGCCCAAACCATCATGTCCTCCTTCCCATTGATTGCTATGCAGTTTTCCCAACCCAAGATGTGGGGAATTACCTTTTTTGACTTATTCATTCCTTCCAGGTAATTTTTCCCTATATAAATCTCTCAAAATCATCTTCCTGTGCGTTGCAACGCTCCCAGATATTCCTGTCCCATTTTTTTCCTGGACTTTTATTCTCTGTGCGATGCGTGCTACTGTTGTGGCGGTGAATTCTGAAGGTTTTTTTCTGCTTCATGCTTTTTTCTCAGAGGCCATGTTCCAGCTTTGTGTTCCCATCAGTAGTTGACAAAGTGGCTTTTGGAGGTGATCATCTAAGCTTCATATGCAGATCTTTCAAACCCAGGGACCCATCTTAGCTTGTATCTTATACAAGCCTTGCAAGATACTAAACAACAGTCTACAGAATTGGACTCTCTGCGCAAAGAAAATGCAATATTACACCAAGCCACATCAGACAGAGTGCCCTTTGAGTTACCACAAGTTCCTGCAGGGGCCCAGCATTTTGACGGAGACCCGAATAAGTTAAAGTAGTTCCTGGACTCTTTGACCGTCAATTTTGCTTTTGGACCTACCCAATTCCCACAAGACAGAATTAAAAAGGGTTACTTAATTAGCTGTCTAACAGGAGCAGCCTTGGCCTGGGCTATGCCTTTGTTAACTGCAACAGAACCTAGTCTGGATCATTATTCCACCTTTGTGTTAGCCTTCTGCCGAATGGTTGAAAGACCTGACTTACAGAGTTCTGTAGAGGAGACTCTGCGAAATTCAACAAGGCTGTAAGAATGTTTTGTCCTATGTGACATGTTTTAAGCGCTTGGCTGCTGAAACAACGTCAGTGGAGCAAACCTTGTTAGCCTTGTTTCACAGAGGGTTGAAGGATGAAATCAAGGATGAACCAATTCACATTCCTCGTCATACTGCTCTTAATGAGGCTATTGAGTCAGCCTTATACATCGAACACCGATTGAATGAGAGGAGAAAGGAAAGGTAGTTCGTAGTCAATCCTCTATCTCCACTCAGAATGCCTCCACTTGAAAACTGAGTGCCCAACTCAGATGCTGACAGCAGAAGACTCAATGCAGATCGGGTTCACCAAAGGTCCAATATCTGAAGAAGAAAGGCCTAGACTCCGGGCAAAGGGATAATGCCTACATTGTAGGGAGAGTGAGCAAGTTTTACACCACTGTCCAGTGGGGGATAAATCACTTCCTCAGGTAATGTCTTGACAGGAAGTGATGGCGTCATGATGGGCAGAACTTCCTTTTCTCTAGCCCAATCCATCAAGCCCATCTTCCCATCTATTCCTATGGAGCTTTCCCAACCCAAGATGGGGGGAATCACTTCCTTTGACTCATTCATTGCTTTCAGGTCATTTTTCCCTAAATAAACCTCTCAAAACTGTCTTCCAATGCATCGCAACGCTCCTGGATGTTTTCCTGATTCGTTTTTTCCTGGCCTTTCATTCTCCAAACGCGCTGTGCTCTACTGCTGTGGTGGAGAATTCCAGAGATTTTTTTCTGCTTTAAGCTTTTTCCTCCTGGCAGTTTCCTTAGAGGGCACACTCCAGCTTCGTGTTCCAATCACTGGCTGGCAAAGTGGCTTCCGGAGGCGATAGTCCAAGCTTCATATCCAAAACTTTCAAACTCAGGCGACCTCCTTTGTGTCCATGTCTCGAGAATGATAGCCCTTTGCAGCCTGAAAAGACAACATGGGTGGAGGGCATGCTTACAAAGATGACGTTGAGAAACTACATTGGCCTACGAGTATGGGGCATGTAGAGCAATGGCTTTCACCATGCTGGGTGCAATCCATCCTATCACAACTAAAGGGATACAATTACTGCTGGATGAGGACATAAGAAACAACAGCTGACACACCATACACTGCTTAGTGTTGTGATTCAGCACCACTCAACTGTGACCGAATCATCAGAGTTACAGTACATAGTCGACAGCGGGTCGTTTAGAGTCTAGCGAACCTGCACTGTGATACCCTCAGTGAGAGCCGAAGCAGTGGATTAAGGGAAATTACTTCCTGAAGAGTTTGATGTTAAGAGGCACCCTGATTTGAAAGTAGTTTGGTTTAGCTCTGATTGGAGTTCTTGGGAGATGCACACTTTAGGGCTCACTACTCCCAAAATCGCCTGCCACATTTTAGTTGCTTAAATAGGAGTTGTGGGGTCAGGTATTGAAAAGTAAAACAAATGTTACTGGAAGGAAATGAATACGAGGCTATTTTTTTTTAGGTATGTTGTTTTCTTTTCATTAGGCCTCAAAGACATAGGGGCATATTAGCAAGGGCACTATCGCCGCTTTAGCGGCACTTTTACCGCTAAAGCGGCGATATTTATATCGCCCTATCAGCAAACTGTCTCTAACAGCAGTTAGAGACAGTTTGCGAGCATTAGCACCCGTTTTTACCGCTTTGCATGTCAGCGATATTTATCGCTAATGACATGCAAAGTGGGCGTTCCAACGAACAAACCTGGGAAACACTCGCTAACAGGCCTATCGCCTATTAGCAAGGTGGCCATGGCCCCAGTTAGCGACGTGAAAAGTCGCGCTAACCGGGGTCATCGCCATTTATTTAACACCTGCAATTAGCAGGTGTTAGCCATACCTAACATGGGGGTGGATTATGCTGATACGACCACAGGGTCGTATCAGCAAGGTGTTCTCCCTTCTCCATGCAACATCGCTGGTTTTTCAGCGATGTTGGCCCATTTCCCCCGCTATCGCTGGAATATTCATCGCCATAGCGCTAATCGTTGCTAATACAGCGTTAGCGTGGCGATATATTCCAGCGATAGCCAGCGATAAAAAAATCACGCTAAGCAGGGTTAGCGATGATTATCGCCTCTTCTTGCTAATATGCCCCATAGTGTCTTGATTATGATCCTATCGTTCACTTGAATGTTTTCAATGATCAAACATTTGTTCAGTCTTGCCTGGTTTTTTGCCCCACTAGTTTTGCTGTAGTTCTGTTTTTTAACAATAAAAAGGTTTAATACTCTATGCCCATGCATGAAGTGAGTGTTTGCTTCTCTTGATGCTGGTGTCATGTCACAGTTTGAACACTGGGTAGACAGATCTCAGGCAGTGACTTCGCTCAAGAAGGCTTGCCTCGAACTGCGACATCACTCCAAAAAATAATATGGTCTTTTATTAGGGTCGGTCATTCATCGGCTACACAAGACACTGGCATGCCATTGGTTACATGTTTACACACTGTGCCACTGATATAACGTCGTGGCTTTCTTGTGAAATAAATTAGAGCCCATAATTTAATAAGTATGGTCTAATGGCGCCACCGTGTGGCCTTCTCGTTGTATTACAGGCATTTATTAAGACTGCAAGCCAGACACATTGGATTTGATTATACTTGATTGATGTAATTCTGATGCTGCACATGTTGCTGGTAGAAGTAAAACAAGAATTAGAATGTCTGCAGATGCAATAAGAAGTGTAAAATCTCTGTTCATTGCGTGAGCTTTAAGCCTCAAAAAGACTGCAAAGGCCTTTTCCAACGGATGGCTGCCCTCTCTTCTGCAACATCATCTTTCATTGCTTTACGTTCAGCCACATTTTTACAAAAACGGCGTTAACACTCATAGAGCATTTTCTGGATTTGTGTCTGCCCATTAGGGCCTACAGCTATGGATTTTAACAATATTTGCTCCAGAGCGTTGCCTCGATACACAAAACTGCAAACTGCAATGCCCCAGTCCCAGGGAAATCTTAACATGGAACGAGAAACCTACTGTCAACACAGAGTAACGATCTGAACCGTCGTGATCCTTAACACCAAACAGACAACTGCTGTAGGGAAGGGGGGATTATGGGAGGATGACGTCTTTAAATAAGGCTTTATTTGTCTCTTCTCTAAAGCTTCAGCTCAGCAAATCATTCAGCAAGAGAATAAGTAGACATTGGACACACATACGTACAGCTGCATGCACACATGCAGGTCGTGATGCACACACACACCACACACACACACACACACACACACATACCCCCTTACACCCTGCCCCTCCCCCATACGGAGCAATATCACAAAGGACTAACTCATGCAGATCTTTCCCAAAGGATAAAGGAAAGTCCCATTTCTACAATTCTACAGCCATCCCCAAAATGTTGTTAGCAGCACCAGAGGTGCAACAAGTGGTGAAGCCTATGGGGGGGACTTGTAAAGGATCCTATGTGCAGTCAGCTAACCTACACATTACAGGCTAATGGGGAGAGCTGGCATGAATTTTAGAGGAGTACAGATACAACAAATGAAACTGCTTTGCAGTTTAGGAATTTGGGGCCGGATGTACGAAGCATTTTTGCGATTCGCAGAATCGGGCGGTTTGCGACCGTAAAAATGCATTTTATTATGTACAAACCGCAATTACAAATTTGGAAACAAGTTAATGAATCGCAATTTGGGATTGCGAGCCAATAACGAATAAGTATTTCACAGGGGTGTGTTTAGGTTGTCTCTTTAGAATACTGAATCGGATTGGTATGTATTAATGTTTTGCACCCGAAGTCTGGTCCAAAACATTAATCTTTTACCCATTCACAAAGAACCCCTTCCCCTTTGTTGATGTTGACAAAAACATGGACCACTGCCTACTCTTAAAAAATGAAATTTACACTTATTTATTTAAAAGCAATCACAAAAATTGCGGTCTGCTGACCTCACTAGGGCACCATCCCTGTGGGTCGTAATTTGCAACCTACCACATTAATATTCATGAAGTAGGTCAAATTGTGACCCACTAGGAATTGATGAATTGCAAACCAGCTTATTAGTACATCGGTCAGTTTGCAAATTACCATACTGGTCACAAATTGCAACCAGTATTTTGTGACCAGTTCTTCATATATTTGACCCAAAGAATCTAAGGTCCAAATTAAGTTCAGAAATGTCTCACATACCAACATTGGAAACACTGAAAAAAAAGGAAACTGATGAAAAGTACTAATCTATCAATAATGATCACTTTGTTGACATAAAACACACAAGCATTGGCAAAGCAAACAAATCTCACCTTTAGGGCCTATTGCCATTGGGAGTATTTTTGGCGATGCTGAACAGCATTATGTGTTGCATAGGAGAGACTGGGGCACATTTACACACCAGGAGCAGACGAGTCACCAAATGCCGATGTAGGGCGGAGGCACCTCTCCATCTCAGTACAGAAAATGTATACTAAAGCTTTTATTACAACAATTATTTCCTATGAATAAAACTAGTTGTGCGCTACACACAATCTGAAATAATCAGATGCATCTACGAGAGTATAACACACGTCTGCTTGAGAATGTCAAGAACAAGACATTGTTATTGTAGAGAGTCACCTGGTGGGAGTACGGGGAACGCTCTGATGTTGCATATTCCTCAATGCCGGCGATGGCACCAGCCTGGCAAGTGGAAAAGACCAAGGAGTATGTGAGGCAAGTCCCACAAGCTGCATGTCCGTAAGCCTTAGAACTCAGTGACTTTGCTGTAGAAACTGAAAAGGACAAAGACCTGCAGAAATACCTCAAGCGGAACAAGTGAAAGACATTTCTGTACCAATAGCAGAAATATGATGAGAAGTCCAGAGAAACCATGAAACAACTGTGGAAAGCTAGGTCGGACCTCAGTGCCACGGAAGAAGGGCTCATCATGAGGGGCTGATGGATTGTTGTCCCTGTGACAATGCAAGAGTCAGTTGTCGCACTCTCCCAACAACAGCACCAAGGTATTGCAATAAGCAAATCCTGCTTTTAAGAAAAGCTGTGCTTCCTGGGAATAGACCAGAAGGTGGAAGACCTAGTCCAAGGGTGTCACTCGTGTCAACTAAAAAGGGAAATGGAACGACCTGCCCCGTCATCACGAAGCATCCAGCACATCCCCCTAGGTCTATGTAATCGCTGACTTCGGGAGCTTTCCTGATTAGAGACACACGTTAATCATCATTAACACATACGATGCCCAGCTGTGGAGCTCACATAGACTAGAGCATTTGAAAATGTCAATGGGTTCCCGCCCAGTCTACGGACGGACACTGCTCGCCCTTCAGGTGCCAGCCAGCACAGGAGAAAGAAGAACAATGCCTAAGGGTGCAGGAGGACTTCCCATCGAATGCTGAGCAGAGGGGAATGACTGATGCTCAAAGACTGATACTCAGGGTGGAAATGCTGCACCCCTTATAAAAGAGGCACGTGGGTTGTGCTGTCCATGACGGGGATAATAATCACCACAATGGGACAGGACTTTTTCACCCGCAACATCTCCTGGTTCAAAAGGGTTCCGCGCGACCCTGAAGCCTAGACTGGGGCAACGTTAGTCTCAGCCCCAGGAAGAGCTGGAGGGGGAGAACAGCCCAGAGTGGTTAACACCAACAACTGTGGCGACAGTCCAGACCTGCCAACTCACATGGTGCCACCGTGTGACACATGATATCAGCTCCCTTCACAAGGTCACCCGGTGAGGAGGCGATATCACAGGGTGGCAGTGAAAGCAAGCTGAAACCCATTATAAACAGTGCATTTCCAGCTCGTTTTCGGAGGCTTTGAACTGCCAATGCAGGCAGACTTACAGTTACTAACAGGGGATGATCTAAAAATGCTAAGTGACACTAATCAAATCATTGCGTAGAACTGAAACAAGCAGGATAGTGCAGAACCAAAAAGACATTGGCAAGAGTAGTTCTGGTACAACAGCACCGTCTGCTGGCAAAACATATTACTCCAGCTAGAAGCCTGCAGCAATGGTTTAAGACAGCTTCCTGAAATGCTGCTGGAAGTGTTTTAGACTACACCTAACTATTGCTTCTTTTCCATGCTACGTGTCCTCTGCGGCTTACATATTAGACCTAACAAGGGCAGAGTGAGGATGAGTACAAAGAGAGGAAGAAAAGAGAAGGAATAAACGGATAAGTTAAAACGAAAGAGAAATTGGAGGAAAACATAAGAGGAAACTGGGTACAGCAGCTAGCTCCTGCCCGATTTCTCTCACCATGTTGGAGATGCCCCTAGTGTTCTCGGGGTTCAGCATGACGATCTCTGTAGTCACATGTCCTTCAACCGCCTCCGTCATCTCCTCCACAGTGCAGTTAATGGCTGGATCTTTCATCTTAAACCAGTTATCTGCATACCAGCCAATGAGGAACCAGACATACTTCTTCCCATACAGCTTCTCCTTGTACACCTGCCGGAGACACAAAGACATCATGAGCTTACATTACCCGATGTCCCATCAACACAAGAAATAACACAAAGACACCACCAGCTGCCTTTACCTGATGACCATCAACGCCAATAGATAATAAAAGATACCATGAGCTGACCTTACCTGATGACCATCAACACCAAGAGATAAGACAAAGACAACATGAGCTGACCTTAACCGGCGACCACCAACACCACCAAGAGATAACACACAGATACAGTGAGCTGAACTTGCCTGATGACCATCAACAAACACCAAGAGATAACACACCACACAGATACAGTGAGCTGACCTTACCTGATGACCATCAACAAACACCAAGAGATAACACAAAGATACAGTGAGCTGAGCTTAATTGATGACCAGCAACACCAAGAGATAGCACAAAGATACAGTGAGCTGAGCTTAATTGATGACCAGCAACACCAAGAGATAGCACAAAGATACAAGGGCTGACGTAAGCAGATGGTCATTTACACTAAAAGATAACATAGTGATACCACGAGATGATCTTACCAGATCACCATCAACACCAGGAAATAACACAAAGTTATTTCGAGCTGACCTTAAATGATTGTCTATCAACACCAAGAAGATAACAAAAAGATACTTTAAACTGATCTTACCCGACGACCATCAACACCAAGAGATAACACAAGGATACTGAGAGCTGACCTTACCCAGTGACTATCAACACCAAAAGATAATGCAAACAAACCATGAGCTGCCCGTATCTGATGACCATCAACACCAAGAGATAAAGCAAGGATACTGAGAGCTGACCTTACCCGGTGACTAGCAACACCAAAAGATAATGCAAACAAAACATGAGCTGACCTTTCCCGGTGACTATCAACACCAAAAGATAATGTAAATAAACCATGATCTGACCGTATCTGATGACCATCAACACCAAGAGATAACAAAAGGATACTGTGAGCTGGCCAACCAGATGACCATCTACACTAAGAGATAACACACTGATATCACAAGCTGATCTTACCTGATCACCATCAACACCAGGAGATCACACAAAGATTAATAAAGCTGACCTTACCCGATGACCATCAACACCAAGAAGATAACACAAGGATACTGTGAGCTGACCTTAACCAGTGACTATCAACACCAAAAGATAATGCAAACAAACCATGAGCTAACCTTACCAAGTGACTATCAACACCAAAAAATAATGCAAACAAAAAATGAACTGACCTTACCTGATGACCATCAACACCAAGAGATAACGCAAATTTAGCATAAGCCAACATTACCCGATGGCTATCAATGCCAAAGGATAACACAAAGATACAGTGTGCTGGCCTTACCCAATGACCATCAACAGCTAGAGATAGCACATTGATAACACAAGCTAACCTAGCCTGATGATAATCACCAAAAAGAAGGAAAACAAAGTTAGCATGAGCTAGCCTTCCCCAATGACTAGTATCAACACCAAGAGAAAATATACTGTGAGCTAACCTTTCCCGATAATCATCAACACCAAGTCTAGTACCAAAGTGCGTCCTCTTATAGCCTTATTTTGAATAGCTACCAGAGATACAATCAACTAAGTACAATCTATCAACACCAATCCTAACCAGTCAATGGTAGCCAGATGTGGGCCCATCTTAGAGCATTATGGTACACCTACCATAGAAATAAGACAGTGCTTCCATGGCCTACAATACTGCTACAAACGCTAACTCTATCAAGTCTATTAGAACTAGACATACAGCTGGCAAAGAGCTTCTTCTTCTGCATCTACCAAGAAATCACAACAAGTGCAGTATAACGAATGTATGACGATACAACGCGTGGTGTTACCACGCGGTAGGTAACAACGCGGTCGTTACAACGACCGTGTTCTTACCACGCATGGCTTTACATCGCAAGTCGTTTCTATGGCTTGCGCTAGATGGCGCGCTGGACTTAGGAATAGTATAAATTACTATTCCTACTCCAGTTAGCGCAACAGCAGGAAATGTGTTGGATTTAAAATCCAACACATTCCCTGGTGTTGCACGCCACATAAGCGCAAGTCGTAGAAACGACTTGCGATGTAAAGCCATGCGTGGTAACAACGTGGTCGTTGTAACGACCGCGTTGTTACCTACCTGCGTGGTAACAACAGCGTTGTAACCGCTGTTTCCCAGTATAACGTATGACAGCACACAAACACCACCAAAAACAACCTTAACCAGCTAATAAAAACCTAAAGTCCATCAAAGAGCTTCTCCTGGTGAAGAACCTATAAGCCACAATACCGATGAACATTAATTCCAAGCAGTCGATAAGATAAAAAGGAACATCCACGAAACAGATTTTCCTTTTGCCCCAACCAAGATAGCAGAGAGGTACAAATACCTGAATAGCATACTAACATGAACATTATGAAGCCAATGAAAACTAGGTGTACATCAAAAAGCTTTTCCTTCTACATCTACCAGTGACAGTAGAGAGATTCCATAACTTGAGATAGTTCTGCCAATAATGGCAAACACATATACAGTCCCCATAGAGCTGATATAACTTTACTAACACCAATCACAGCCAGCCAACCAGAAGCCGTTGTTTATCAAGTAGCTCTTCTTGTACACTTTACATGAAACTACAGATATATAATGAACTGAGGCAGCACACTACCACAGAAAATAACAATACCAACCATTCTACCCCTCCCAGTGACTCCACAGAGATGAGCTGAGACAGTACTATATGAGCTGAGATATTACTATATCTATTACTACCATTGAAAATCAGATGTTTGCCACACATGAGTTTCCCATTGTACATTTACCAAAGATACCACAGATTAG
This sequence comes from Calotriton arnoldi, assembly GCA_963921515.1. Taxonomy (NCBI): domain Eukaryota; kingdom Metazoa; phylum Chordata; class Amphibia; order Caudata; family Salamandridae; genus Calotriton; species Calotriton arnoldi. The sequence goes on along the minus strand of CAWUFW010006532.1, from coordinate 747,718 downwards.
AGATAATATGATCTGAAGTAACCCTATCCAAGACTAAACCAGTCCTCGCCAGACAAACAACAAGTAGATGTATCTCCACAATAGAGTTTTGCCTTGTACAGCACCTGGAGATGTGATAGGTATTATGAGCTGATAGAAGCCTACCGATTCTAACTACAATGAGACCAAACAGAAGTCCAACAATGCTTAGCCATACCCACTTATAAGAGATATAGTGAGCTGAGATCAGGATGTATCTTAGAGATATCACAAACCATAACCTAATGAACACAAATAGCCATGCTAACCAGTCAATGAGAACTAGATGTTCACCTATCAGAGAAGCTAAATGGATACCATGAGCTGCGTTAACCTTACGAACAGAAACCCTGGCTAGGCACTGAGAACCCATGCAACCACTTTCAGAAAATATCTACTTGCAGCGTAACACTTGTCTATCCATGCTATCTCCATGATGTCTTGCTGCAGCACTGTTGTGAGATGCTGATACGCCCTTCTCCATCAGTAATCACCCTCCCACACCTCACCACTCGCTTGTATTTTTGACCTCTTCAGCATGCTCATAATTCTATATGGAACAAGCCACCTGGAGAAACTGGGCTTCTCTTGCGTGCACACACAAGCGTCTTCCTCTATACCTGGGGCACAACAGGATTCAGAATTGGTTAGTGGTCACGCACCTCACAGAAGACTTTCCTGGCCTCCGTCTCATAGAAGAGGCCGACGATGATTCGGGCATCCTGTCGCTGCAAATGACAAAAAACAAAAAGATTCATAAAAGAGTTGGATAAGAGTTAATGGCATAGTAAAAATCTAAAATTACTCAAAAGAGATAGAGAACAGAAAATAATGGTAGTATGCAGCTGAATAAAGAGAAACATGTTTAAAAAGGAAGTGACCATCACCCCACAGAGCTCTAAAAGTCCAACCTCAAACACCAACATACAGCTCTACAGTGAGGGCTCTTTTGAAGAGAATGGTGTGATAGATGAGCAGCAGGGACATGATTGAGGAGGCCTGTCACATGAAGAGAGTGGAGAAGGCTAACCCTGAAAGGCATTTAAGGCCATACTTGTAAGTGCGGTGATGAAAGAATCTTGAATAAAAACATGGAAATCTAGAAGGAGGGATATGGTGCAGATGAATCTAGATTTGTTAGTAAAATCTATTAGGTGTATTCATTCAGGCTTGGTTCCTTAAGCTCTGCGCAAGCTTTGAGGTGCAAGAAATAAGAGGCAGTGACCATTGGGCCTTAAAAACGATTCTGCGTGCTGCCCCAGCTCTAAGAGAGTGGGTGATACCAGTAGATGTATCCTTCCCTAAACGTTTGACGGCAAGAATTAGATGAAGGATATAGGACCATCTTGTTGCAATATCAAGAAAGCAATGATATGGGTCTCATTGGGGAACTGGGCCCGAACATACTGGAGCGGTACTCTGAAACCATCAATGAGGTAGTCAAACGATTGATCCTCCACGTTAGGCTATGTAACCAAGGGGCCAAAAAGGAAATATCCAGTGGATTAAATCACCCCTGGTTTGATAACGAGTGCCTAACAGCCAGGAAGAGATTGAGGAAAGCAGGAAGGGCAAAGGGATCTGCTGGTGCTACTGGGAAAGATGGCTAGAATAGTATGAGAAAGGAGTATGATGCGCTGCTTAGCACTAAGAAGCAAGCCTTCTAGCAGACAAATTGGGATCTTATGATTCGCACTCTTCAAGATAAGGAGATTAAAAAATTTTGGAAGCTAGTGCAGGGAGGGTGCACAAGGTCGGATCCCCTGGTGAGGTGCACGGTACCATAAAATACCTGGGTCAGTCACCTACGTCATATCTATAAAGCCACAAAGGAAACTGTGAGAGGAACCTGGCCCAATCTAGGAGAGAAATCGTTGGAGTCATTCTGACTGCAAGCCTCAGCAAAATTGATAGGCTCTTTAAATTTAATAAAGCAGCCGGACCGGATAATCTTCCTGCAATTGTAATTAAGTCTAATCATTTTTGGTGGGCATTCTTTTTCACAAAAGTTTTTATAGCCATAACAAGGACAGATATATTCCCTCCAAGTTGGAAAGATGCAATCATTAAACCTATATACAAAAAGGGGACAAATGATCAGAGTAATTTCCACTTGATAAGCCTTCTGGACATAGGTGCAAAATTGTACTCAAAAGTAATACTTAACCTCCTTGAAGAACTGGATCGAGGGTAATGATATTTTCCCTATGGAACAGGGAGGCTTCAAGCGAAGGCACTCAACCCTTGATCACTGTTTTAGTTTGTGGGCTCTGGCGCAAAAAGCGATGGAAACTACTGGGAATTTGTTTGTTGTTTTGTTGATTTTAGCTCTGGTTTTGATTTAGTGGATCGTAGTATCCTGTGGGAGAAGCTGCGTCAATTATCAATCCCCACCTGCTTATTAGCTATACTACAGGAACTACATTCACAGAACTGGGCCCAAGTGGTGCTCGATTTAAATAGGCCCTCTCAGAAAAAATTCCATTAGAGAATGGGCTGAGGCAGGGCTGGTCCTGGCCAAACGTTGTTTTCTGTGTTCCTTGCAAATTTCCCTAAAATCCTTGCTCCCACCAACTCCTTGCTGAAAATGGGGGGGCAGCCATATCTCTTGCTACGTTTATGCAGATGATTTTGCTATTTTAGACGTGAACCAAGTAGGCCTCTAGAGGAAATTGCATAGATTTAATATATATTGGGCCATATGTATGAACACATTTTCCCATAGACACAGAATGGGTAAAACCCTTTGATACATCTGGCCCATTATGAGGTAAACAAGCTTAAGGTTAACCTGAAAAAAACAAAAAATATTGTTGTTTGGGAAAAATAGTTAACCATATAAGTGGTTCCTGGGAAGCATGAAGGTGGAGGTAGTTACCTCTTATAAGTACCTAGGAATGAAATTCCCTAAAAAATTGAACTGGGGTCTACATAAAGAAACTGTGGAGATACGTGTAGCTTCGACTATCGGAGGACTGGTTCGATTTAAGAACTCTTTTGGTAGTACTTCATGGACTCCTTTCCTAACAGCCTATAAGGCGATGGTCCCCTCTCAATGTCTTTATGGGGCTGAACTATGGTCTTTAATTTCGGAGGCAAGTTGGGAGAAGGCTGAGGGTAACTGTTTGAAAAAATAGGTTGGTCTGCCTAAAAGTGTGATAGGCTGGGCCTTAAGATTAGAAGGGGACTTGCAGGCTTGGAATTTCCTGGCCATCTATCCTGAGATTTTGGGATAAACTTTGGAAAGTGGAGGCTCAAAGGGTATTGCTCCTCTGTGCAAAGGAAATTGTGAGGAGCGAACTTAGCTGGGTGATGTAGACCAGGACTAGAGTAGGGAAAATTGCTGCAGCTTTACAAATGGAAAGTTTTAAGTTGGCAGAGGCCTCTCATCTATCGAAAGGTGAATTGAAAAAGGCATGTAGAAGAGAATCAAGGTTGTTGGACTTAGGGTACCTAAAGAACAAACCCTTTGAATTTATATGTTGGAATCATCAGAGAACCAGAGGGAGTTCCCATATATAGCCGCCCTGCCCAATGCCCAGTTACGCTAATCACTCTTAAAATTTTGAGCTGCTCTGAATGTGCGCTATTTAAAGCCTGAGAAGTTTAATGCACTTTTGAATGTTGAGAATAAAAATACGTGTGGTCTAGGTTTTCAAAATATTAATGTTCATCTTTTATTTGACTGTTCACATTTTTAAAGGATTCATTGTGTGATTTTAAAACAGCATTTTAGAAATATAATATTTCTCATCGAACTGATGCACTTGCACTTTTGACGAACATGGAATTTGTAGACGTTGCATGTGCCCTCGCAAAATTTGTAAAGCGAGTATGGACTAGAAAATGGTAATCTCAAAATGTTGGGCTCGAAGTCATGCATAATGGGTTGACTGGCAGAGGTACCATATGGAGACATATTGGAACTTAGTTTATTGTGCTGAGCGGTCATGGTAGGGTTCTTTGGAGTGCTGGGGTTGGGGAGAGGGTAGGGTAGAGTGGGGCCGGGGAGTGTAATATTTTATATATGTATGTATTTATTGTTTTAAAGACTTTTGTCTAAACATAAATAAACTTGAATCATTGGTTAAAGATTGGATAGCCAAACCTATTAGGTGTGCAGTGGGCAGAAGCCTGAGCCTTTTCTTCTACGCTGAAGGTGATGGTGGCTTAAGGCGAAGAGACCTGGAGAACAACATGATGTGCGTAGACTTCTCCCCTGGAGTGCATAGCTAGAAAAGCAACCCCCCACCTCCATTAACTCAAACTCAATGGAAGGAAAGGCCTTGTCAGCCACCAATCTGTCAATATCCTACTTAGTCTTGCTGAACAGACATGGAATCCCGCTCAATTGCTGCGTTGTTTATACTACTGTTTTGAGTTAAGAAACAAGAGTCTTCATAGAATGAGTGGTGTACCCTTTATGCCTTTTTCTTGGTCCATCTCAGGTCATTTAAACCAAGGACAAAAGACATCAAATGGGACAAGCTGCTTGAAAGAATGACATGAAGCTGGATCCATAAACTAATGAGGGTACAAGGATCACAAAGGGTTGTGTACGGTCCTGCTCCCAAACTGTGTTGCTAGCTTGCTGTCTGCTATGGGTGCAGGTTGTTCGGGATGGGCTCGTTAACAAACACAGGTTTGTCAAGGAAAACACAGCATAGCTTCCTTGTGTCCCCATATTATATATGACTTCTTCAGCTTCTCCTGGCTTCATACCTTTCACAACTTTGCACGCTGTGATTTCTACACCCATAAGTACAATATTAAAATCTAAATTACAAGTACTGGAATGGAAAGTTCTGTTGACTATAAAGCTAGGATTCCATGAGAGTGTCAGACATGACATAGGTCCCAATTGATGTGGACTATGGGATTTGGTAGATTTTTCTAGAACATCGACTGCAGAGGAAGCCATGCAGAGGGCAGAACATTGATTCCTACTGAAGGCCGTGCATGCGTTTTGAGGTGGTGGTGTTATCTGGCAGCTAGTGGTGGAGATGGACCCCGCCCCGAGTGCACACTGCCAAAGGCTGTAAGCATCAGGGGGTTGGCTGCAGGTCAAAGCCCATGCACAGCCGAGTTTCGATGCCCTGGGGAGCTGGGCGCAAAAGGCCCTGCACAGATCTAAAAATCCCAGAAATTCACTGAAAAAAACAAAGGATAAAGTGATGTTATAGTTAGGTACGGTAATAAGACTTTCCCATATGTTAAAAAAACCGAAGAATTCCACTGAAAAAAAACTAAGATTAATGAGACGTTATAGTTAGGTATGGAAACAAGATCTTAGCTTATGTTGAATAAAACCCATTAAAAAAAACAAAGGTTAAAGTGATGTTATCGTTAGGTGTTGAAACAAGAGAAAATTTAATGTTTAAAGACCAATAGAATGCTGAAATTCACCAGTTATAGTTTAGTGAACAAACTATAACTTGTGCCCTGACATACACTGCTTATGATTTCACATATTACATCACTCATGGAAAGTTAAATTACATAATTGATTATATCACTGATGACATCTCAAATTACATCGCTGATGACATCATACTACCATTGGAACACCATCGTATAGGGTTATGTGAAATTTAAGTAATTCAACATGCTACACCTTTGGACAATTTTCTGTTCACCTTTTCAAATCAAGAGGTAGGCCAGTATACATTTGCCACTGAAAGACACTTTGCCCCTGCAACAATACAATAAAGGAGGATTGGCGACTCAGATAACTCCTCTGATCGCATCAACCAATACCAAGAACATGTCAAAATCAATATGACCTAACATCTTACTTCATAGTAGGAGTAATATAAACAGGTGTGTATTCCTGCCCCCATACCATGAAGTATGTAACATAGAATACCACATTGGACCTTAGTGACATCTAATAATAATAACTTTGTGTGGCATGACTTATTGATGAGATAAATCTTACTATCTGTGGCTCATATAGATGTATCTGCGTTTTGCATATTTCTACAGGTTCTGGTGGGATCCCATATTAAGTTTGGGGTGAGTATCCTTGTGAACCATACTAGTTTGGATCGAGACGGTGCAGTGTAATTTCACTGACATCAGATAGATATGAATATGAATTGAGATAGTAAAGGGATTCTGTTTAAATTTGAATGGTATCCTTAAAACATTCTTTTATTATCCACAGTGCAAAATAAAGACTTGTGTATTCACCCGGAGGAGAGGTCTAGAATAATACTGACATTACCTCATCATAGTAATCTACCTAGTAGTGGCTCCTTAATGATACTCTTCCTTTCCTAGATGATGTAAGCAATAAAATTGCACATTAGTGCATATTTTTTGTTCCTTCCTGGGTGCATATAAAATACAACTTACTAATATGTCACTAGACGTCTCGTCCGCCCTTATAAAAAGAAGTCGAGAGGAGTTGGCCTAATGGCTAGGGTGGTCGACCTCGAATCTGGGGAACTGGGTTCGAGTCTCGGTAATGACGCTGAACATCCTGTGATTCTCGGCAAATCACTTAATCTCCCCGTGCCTAACAAAAAAATGAATGTGTCCTCATGTAACGCAACTGGTGCTCATGTAAAGCGCTCCGATACCTTCTGGTCAAGTTTGCGCTATGTAAAATAAAAAAATATGTCACATTTTTTTCTTCCATAGATTTACATCACGGGCATGCTGTAAAGCTAAATACACTTATGAGTTATTTCTTCTGTTCACTTTTTCGGTTTGTTCTCTTAAGGATTTCCTGCACTCTGATGGTGATTCTTGCGAGAGGTCTCATCACTATTTTTTACCAACCTTTTTGAGTTTGAATCACTTTACAGAGCTGGTTTTGGTTCAATCAATTCAGTACAAATCAAATCATATTTTGTGTATGGGCTTACTGAGACGTGTTTTTTGAACATTACAGATACCCAAACCACTCGCCCTAAACTTGTAAACCTTGATGGTCCTGAAGAAGGTGGTCATAATTTGGCAAATACCACCAAAACGTGTGTTGACCTGTTTGTGTATACACCCAGCCCACAACACGGTCACGGAGACTTAAACATCTTTGGCCTTTGTATGACCATTATGTGTATGTGTTCTTGGGTGGGTTTGATAATGTGGATGGCATGAGTGAATATGAGTGTGGATGTGAAAGGCTAGTATGTATGTGTGGTGGATCTTTAGGGGTTCAATAGAGAAAATCTCTTATGTAGATGAAAATGTTCATGAAATGTGTCTATCTATGAAATGAATAATATATATATAAAAAAAGGAAAAATGGAAAAAATTATGAATATAATGTATGGCTTTTAACTGTTTTGATACAAACAATGAAATAATTCTTGTTAAAAAATAAAAAAATGTTTTGATAAAGTAGCAATTGTTGTACATGTCATGTCTCAGATCGAATGTTAGTAGCCCATTGGAGTTGATCTAGCCCTGAAAGAAAGAAATATAGGTCAAGTGGGAGGTTCTGAGAATCTGTTTGTTTTTTTGTTGTCCCCCTTTTCTCCCAGACCTACAACTGAAAAGTAAGAGGGGGTTCCCATGTCTATGAGACACTTTGTGTCAGGCCATATGTACAACCTCCATAGTTTAGTAAAATACGTTACACACATCTGAGATGAGCACAATAGCATACAACCTTAGAGCCATGCTTACAACACCAGTGTGAGACAAGCCACCTCTAGGTGGGACATCATTATATTCAACATAATTCAACAATCTGCAATGACACAATATCTTCAGCGAAGTTCTGGAAATAAACATTCACACCTTATTAATGTCACCACTACATAGAATTTCTCCATACCACTGTGTTACAACTATTTAACATGGGCACATGCCCAGATATCCACTGGTTGATAATCAATTGTCAACAGAAAAATTGGCCTTTCTCAAAGATGTCTTACAACAGGCTTTGGCTTTAAGCCTAAAGCTACTTTCAAACATATTTTTGCAACCCACATCAGGGGCCGTATAACACAAAGTGTCCCGGGGGTACAACGGGCGATGCGCCCGCTTTTCCCACCCCTGGGGTACTTTGGTATTACAGAAGGGGCCACAGATGCTTGTGCGTCCCTTTCTGTAATACCGATAGCAATGGCGCACATAAAGCGCCAGCGCTATTTTGAGGGGGCGTTCCGTCATTTGCATGGGGGGGGTGCCCCATGCAAATGAGAAAATCCCTTTGCCTCTGCGCCCGTGCCGTATAACAGACGAGGGGTCAGGGCAAAGAAGTTCTCAGGAGGCCCACTGACAGTGCGCCACCTAAAAGGCGGCGCATTGTGAGTGCGCCCACTAAGAGCAGCCCTCTGTAGGGGGGAAAGTGGGTCCTATGGACCCCCGAGACATTCCCTTGCAGGCGGGTGCAGTCACTGACTGAACCTGCCTATAAGGGGACCTCTAATCCCCTTTAAAAGTGCAGGCGGATTGCCGCCTGCACTGTCAAAATACGGAGCGACTTCAAAGCAGTCTCTCTGTTTTTCACGAGTTTGCGGCTGCCATGAGGGCAGCGCATTCATCATAATGCAGCGCATGTTCCTTCATTGCGCTGGGTGCACCTTTTAAAAGGCGCACCTAGCGCAATACAGGAAAATGCGCTGCATGTATTATGCGTCCCCAGGTGCGCTCAACCTTTACCTTGTTTAACATGGCGTAATACTTAAACCCCAAACGTCAACATGCACGATCACACTTGCTTTCAGGGGATAAGCCATTTCCATGCTATGGTGCCACACGTGTAACCTCATTAACTGTATGATTTATATAACTATGGTGCTATCAGTGACGTCATGAATGGTGTGAGGTCACAAGCAGTGCATGGCGAGGCACAAGTTATAGTCAGCTCAATAAACAATAATTGGTGAATTTAGTGTTTTTTAGCATTTGTTTTTATCTTATTTCAACACCTAACTATAACGTCACTTTAACCTTTGATTTTTTTCTGTGAATATATAAGTAGGTATAGATATAAATTGCTACGGTATGTGAATGTGGTACATCTGTACTTATATATACTTACCTTCATGATATTTTGACAGTTGATATTTAGGTCATGTTATTTTTGCACAATAAAATTTTTGTGGTTGATATTCAGTCATACATCCCTTTCACATTCTGGTGGCAACTTACTTGACTAATCGCCCTGATTCCGGTCCTGGTGGCCACCTCACTCCACCACTTCATCATGGACACTGTTTCCGATCCATAGGTTTTACATCTACAAGTCCATGTTATGAGTTGTGCTGGTCTAATGAGATCAATGGAAACAACACCTAGAATGCACCAAGTTGTCAGGCGAAAGATCAGGACTGGAATCATTGTCCATGAGAACATGGAGTCATGTGGCCACCCTCATTCCGGTGCCCCTGGTGCCCTAGGTACCTCCACGTACCCAAAGTCTCCCTGATTTCTAATGACAGGCAGACTGAAAATCTTAGCACTCCCACCCCCTTGAATTCTCTGCTGGCCTTTTGAACTGCATGCCTTGAAGACTTCAACCTGCTCTCTACAAACTGAGCAAAATACGCTTCAGAAGCATCGGTTTCAGAAGCAGAGGGATACGTTTTCAGTAGGATGCAGGTAGTACTATATATGTGATTGAGGATATGACCACTGAACCTAGGCAGTTTTGTGTAGCAACAGAAAGTGCCCCAATCATATGTCGCCTGGGCACTCGGTCCTGCCAATGGACCAGACGGGCAGGAGGCAAGGGGTGCTGAGAGCTACCGCATGACACAGCGCTGCTGGGTGCCAGAACAGTGCTGGGAATGGCAGCTGGCCAATGGGGAGTTGGCTGCCAGAACCAATCACATGGCCGGCAGTGCTCCTTTAAGAAACAAAGACATGATAGCACAGCCAGACTGGGTCTCTGCGGGAGGGTGGATGAAGAGGGCAGGATTAGGAGGAGGCGGAAGGAACTGTAAGTGGGGAAGTGGTCGAGGTGAGTGGCTCCTTCAAGGAGGAGAAGAAAAAAAGGTCCACTCCCTCTCATGAGGAAAGTTATTTATATTCCACACAAGATTCCTTGAGCTCGTAGGAGGGAAATCGATGAAGGTTGGCAATGAGACAGAGCAAACAGAACAAAGAGTGAAAAACAGAGCAGGCATCTGTGTTTATTACTAGAAGAGCTGGGGCACCAGCCTGTATTCTAAGGTTGCAAGGATGGTAACAAAAGAGGACTTTAAAAGGCCATACGGGGGATGACTGCCTTACCTAGGGAATCTATTGATGCAACCACTCTTTCTCAGGACTAATCTGCCATCATACATGGTTAGCTTTGATTGGAAAGGGTGGTGCTCGAAATAGAAATATAAAAGTGCATGTACTCATTATCCCAGATTACCTGTTTGTTAATCAGATGTGCTGGCACTCTCCCATTAAAAGTACTGTACTCTGCTGAGAAGTGTTCAAATTAAAGAAGTGCAGGTGCTCAGTTAAATTAAAGCACTGAGAACGGGTGACCTTTTCTAATAGCCAATGTGCCATCCTGCACAGTACAGACATGTGAGAGGATCAGTGTTTTCTAGAATAAATCTCAAAAAAGGAAGCATACAAATGGCACAAAGCACCACCTGGGCAACAGAAGAAGGCTTCCAGAACCTTGTGGGAGAAGAATAAGTGAAAATGTGAAAAATGCAAGGCATTAAACAAAACTAAACAGAACTTGGAACCAAGCATCCAGATGGCAGGTCTGGAATTTGATCCTGAAAAAATGGAAAACATCTGGGATAAAAATAGTAGGTAATAGGAGTCATGAAAAGGCAAGTACTGGACCCCTTATATATGATTCCTACAGGAAATGACACCAGAAGAAATCAATGTGATCAATCAGTTAAATTGGTAGGACTAAGTATGGTCTGCATAGAGATAGCAGTCATCTTGAATTTTAACAGATGACTTTGGCCAAGCCCATCCCTGCACCAGAGGAACACAACATGGAGACTATCAGGTATGGTAAGCAGACTCTTTGTTCAAATTTGAATTGCCCATCTCTGTGGTGGTCACCAACAGGCTTCCCCCGCCTCATGCTACAACTCATGCAGCAACAGATGCAATCGGGTAAAGCCTGTATGCCACTGCATTCTCCAGAAAAGCCCTGCAGGACCACTGTAGGGTCAAACACGCAACTTCTACTTCCTCACACACAGAGCTGGTGAAGTTTTCTCGGCACACACGAAGTGTGAAGATGCCTGCACTGCAGTGGAGATGCCAGGGCTGAAACATGAAACCGGTGCTGTCTCCATCACTGTTTCCACTGGTCATAACAACTGGAAAGGCTGGTGGTCTAGGGAAGCCTCCTCCTCCATAGAATAGTGTCCACTACTAATTTGGTCCTGTTCCATGGAAATTAGACCACAGTTTTCTGTAAGAGATCACACTGGATGGACTATAGTTCTAGGAAAAGTCTTGGCTTCAAGCAGGGCCGGACTTGGACAGAAAATAGGCCCGGGTAACAACAAAAAAAGTGACCCCCCTATTAGTAAATTAGAAAGCTAAAAAAGTAGCAATGTTTGCAAATTAGGGCAATGTTGAACTTGTAAAGACGTGTGTAAGTGTTTTGCAAAGTATGGAAAAGTGCATGGATGTGGGCTTGCTGTAGATGATTTTTGGTTTTAGTACCAAGGACATTAACAGTAAAACCGGCCCAGGAGACCGAAAAACCAGCCCAGTAGACCATAAAACAGGCCCACAGTCAGCCAAGAAGTCGACTCACACACTGACCTGTCAGACCGGCCCATCGGACACTGCCTTACTGCTCTATAGGCCAGTCCGACCCTGGCTTCATGGAGGACCCAGGAGCTGATAGAAAGAAAAGGATCAAGAGGCTCAGTGGTGGTACTCACATCTCCAGTGGTTTTCCATGAAAGGAGCAGAAGAAGCTATACGAGTACCCTGCAGCTAGCTTTCTCTCTCTTCTCCAGCTGATGCAACTGCAGTGAAGACCAGAAGAGACCTTATGCTACTATGTCTCAAAGACTGGACAGGCACAACCATTTCCAGTGGCTCACCTCACCTGGGAGTTTCCCAGTTCCCACCACGTGTGTTCTGTCTACACTAGATCACTTTTTGCATCATCTAAGCGGAGATGCCATGCAAAAGAATGTTTTGCTGTTCTTCTGTTAACAGAGATAGTTCACAGTGGATCCTACATCTGCATACTTTAATCCGCTTCCACCTGAGTATGGTTTCCCAGAGATGTTCAGACTCTGCCTCAGACTACACAACTTGTTTGCAAGTCCCTAAAATGGTGCCTCCGGCGATCAACATTTCGGTTGCTGGTGTGGCACAGTTCCAGCATCTTTTTTGCCCTTATACCCAGACTCTTCGTTCATCATTCTCAGGCCCCAGTTTCTACCTTATACCTGTCCCCTAGCCTTTCATCATCAGTGCGGATGTCCTACAATCAGGCACGGAAAGTGGGGAAATCTGATGAACCACTTAGGGTATAACAACTACTGGTCTTTATAGACAGTTGTAACTCGTAGTCAGGATTTGATATTCGCCTAACAAAGCCACCTGCATGTGACGGGTGCTTACCCTAGCGTTTGAGCTCCCCACAAGGAGGTCCCTATCTGCCAGAGTTGCAGCTTTTCCGCCCCAGAATCATTAAGAATATTTCCAGGTGCAAATCCCACAAAACCCTTTCAAGTTGTTTCTGCTAATTTGCTCAATTTGGAAAGCTTCACATTGAAGGAAGTGCCCACGGCAAGGAGATGGAAGTAGAAAGACAATGATGTCGATGCCAAGATGCCATGGACCCCATGCAAGCATGGAAAAGGGCCCTTCTACTCACTTTCCTGTTGGCACTGGACCAGCTGCACTATTGATAGCTATGACCCCTGGAAGGCAAACTTTCTGCTCTTAGAAAAGCACAATGTGTATTTTGAGAGAAAGAGCAACTCAGTTTTTCATGCACAGAATGTCATCAGTGTATGTTTCACTTACTTTTTTTTTTTTTTTACCAAGTGCAGCACTGATACTTCAATTTCTTTAATCCCAAAAGTCAGTTTTCACCAAACCACAGGTGGGAATCACATGATTTCACCACAAAGCATATGCCTAGTTTAAGGTTTTGCTAGATTCCATGAACTTTTGCAGATAATTTTAACTTTCATGATGCAAACATAAAGCAACCATTTTCCAGCTACCAACATGTGCCCAACCAGTTCCATCTGCCTTTCAAATCAGTGGTCTTGCCTGCTCGGATCGGTTCTTGTGTCTCCACAGTTCCCAAAGAGTGTATAGAGAAGATACACCACAAGCAACACAAAGTTCATCCAACAACAGGCATCCGGATGCTAAGGCTGGCTCTGTACCTATATCACTCCCATCTTTGAATTCATCCTTGAATTATGCTCCTAGCCTCTAGCTCAGAGTACACAAGTCCCCATTAAACAGGAGAGTGCCCTGAGCTATGCCAGAAGTGCAGGTCAAGAAGACTTGACAATGAGGGCACTAGGACTACCCTCCTGGCAGAATTGGCGAGTTCCAGGAACTGAGGAGTTCTTTCCTCTTTTTTACTAACAGCAGTAGGCACATGGGGGCTGATTCATGAAAGCATTTATGAGTATAGGACGTAGTACTACAGGAGTATTCTTTTACGTACTCTCACAAACCTTTGTGAATACGCCCCAACAAGTCTAACTCCCTATTAGCAAACGTGCGAAGAGGGCACAGGCCATTCTATTTGTAAAATTATTCCTGAATATGATGCAATTATTCTCATTTCATTCCAATAACAAATGCATGTAAGGGTATGTAAAAGAGTACTTAAATAGTACAGGTACACGCCTTTGTGAATCTGCCTGAGATGTTCCAAACCCTATAAGTAAAAGGAGGACACAGTTCTTTCTAGTTGTACTAATACTATAAGAATATTCCCTGAATATCCTCATTTTATTCCCAGTTTTGAAGTTCTGGGGCCAATTAACAAAGGCACATAACATAAGAATTTGAAAAAGAGGACTAGAGGAGTACTATTTTCCGCATTCATAAAAGCTTTTGTGAATCAGCCCCAAAGTGTATGTTAGATGCATAACCCGCCTTTGGTTTTGGGTACTGTAAATAGATATCCATCGTTGGTGTTCTCTTGTAGGTACATATTTGCATTATTTGGTGCTACCCACGTGTGCTTGTGTCATACCTTTCACTTGTCCTACCCAGTTGCGAGGCTATCCTGCCCGTCAACCAGACCTCAGGGGGATCTTGCAGCACAGGTGAGACAGACTTGCCCACACAGCTACGGCCTACGGTGAGGCCTGCATCCCAAGATTCTGCAAGTACAAGTGGCTACTCTCCCACTAATGCTCTAGAACACTGGTGACCTTGCCAACCTCAGAAAGGCAAACTCATGAAAATTTGCCGGAAATGGAAACCACTCTGGGCCCACTAGCAGCAGACCAGCAAAGCAGGCTCGTTGGCATCACGCTGCAATCCTGTATTCAGGCGTGACTGCTAGATTTCCTCAGGCAGGTATAATTTTGGGTTCTGAAGCCTAAGTTTCATTACTACAGGTTGGGTTCTGATTGACAGTTTTGATGACTTCTCGATTTTGGTTTAATGGTGATAGTAAATCCTCCTAACCTAACCTAAACTAACCTGACCTAACCTAACCATTACCCTTCCTCTTGTTACATCCTCCAATCATAGATGGCCGTTAAGAGTGCAGGTCAGTCATGTGTGTGGTCCTGGAGTATTTGGGCCAGAAAGCAGTATCCCTGTGTGGATCCTTGTCTGGACAGAGCCTGTTAATGACGCATTTCCGGGATGAGAATGCTCCCTTGCATGCATTTCAGAGTGTGCACCATAACTGAACTAGTGTCTCTGGAGAGAGGCATCATCTTAACAAGGCCCCCACAGAACCTCTAGATGCTATCTGCAGTGGGGAGGCCAGCACTGACCCAACGTAACTGCTGTAATAGGCACCATCAAGCCACGCACCCACATGCCATGTCACCCTAGTGACAGCCCAAGCTGAATCATTCAATCGAAACCGGGACCTGTGAAAACTTGACGTCAATCACTCACCACCATTTACAGATTACTCAATAACCTTAAAAGTTCCAACACCAGCAAATCACCCTCCCCCACACAGATATATACACATCTCTACATTCCAGAACCAGCAAACCACCCTCCTTCTTAGGCATGTTCCACTACACTCAACATGTCTGCACAGGCAAATCACCTCATGGAGTACTAAAAGGCGCTACAATGCTGCACCAGTGGCAGACTGCGCGCTATACAAGTGCCAGTGAACAATAATATAACACTCCTCAACATTCCTGCACCAACAAATCACCCTCCATCTTATGCATGTTCTATTATCCTTAATATGTCGGCATCATCAAATCACTCTTCTCTATGTGCATATAACACTAAATCGTTCAAAACTGTTGAACGAGCAAATCACCCCCCTTCATATGCATGATCCACTACATTCAACATTCCTGAACCAGCAAATCAGTGCATGTTCCACTATACTCAACATAGCTCCACCAGCAAATCACTCTTCCTTGCGCAAATTCAATTAAGCTGTTCGACATTGCTTACTCAGCAGATCACGCTCCTTCATACGCATGATTCCCAACATTCAACATTCCGCACCAGCAGATCACCGTCCTCCATGCTCCTATCCACTAATGCGTTCACCATTGTTGACCCAGCAAATCACCCTCTTTCTTATACATGATTCACAATATTCAGCATCAAGGAACCAGTAAATCACCCTCCTTCTTACCCGTGATTCACTATACTCAGCATCAAGGAACCAGTAAATCCTCCTCCTTCTTACCCGTGATTCACTATACTCAGCACCAAGGAACCAGTAAATCACCCTCCTTCTTACCCGTGATTCACTATACTCAGCATCAAGGAACTAGCAAATCACCTTCCTTCTTACGCGTGATTCACTATACTCAGCATCAAGGAACCAGCAAATCACCCTCCTTCCTACGCGTGATTCACTATACTTAGCATCAAGGAACCAGCAAATCACCCTCCTTCCTACGCGTGATTCACTATACTCAGCATCAAGGAACCAGCAAATCACCCTCCTTCCTACGCGTGATTCACTATACTCAGCATCAAGGAACCAGCAAATCACCCTCCTTCCTACGCGTGATTCACTATACTCAGCATCAAGGAACCAGCAAATCACCCTCCTTCTTACACATGATTCACTATACTCAGCATCAAGGAACCAGCAAATCACCCTCCTTCTTACACATGATTCACTATACTCAGAATCAGGGAACCAGCAAATCACTCTCCTTCATACGCATGATTCACTATACTCAGCATCAAGGAACCAGCAAATCACCCTCCTTCTTACACATGATTCACTATACTCAGAATCAGGGAATCAGCAAATCACCCTCCTTCATACGCGTGATTCACTATACTCAGCATCAAGGAACCAGCATATCACCCTCCTTCCTACGCGTGATTCACTATACTCAGCATCAAGGAACCAGCAAATCACCCTCCTTCTTACACATGATTCACTATACTCAGCATCAAGGAACCAGCAAATCACCCTCCTTCTTACGCATGATTCACTATACTCAGAATCAGGAAACCAGCAAATCACTCTCCTTCATATGCATGATTCACTATACTCAGCATCAAGGAACCAGCAAATCACCCTCCTTCATACGCGTGATTCACTATAATCAGCATCAAGGAACCAGCAAATCACCCTCCTTCATACGCGTGATTCACTATACTCAGCATCAAGGAACCAGCAAATCACCCTCCTTCATACGTGTGATTCACTATACTCAGCATCAAGGAACCAGCAAATCACCCTCCTTCATACGCGTGATTCACTATACTCAGCATCAAGGAACCAGCAAATCACCCTCCTTCTTACGCATGATTCACTATACTCAGAATCAGGAAACCAGCAAATCACTCTCCTTCATATGCATGATTCACTATACTCAGCATCAAGGAACCAGCAAATCACCCTCCTTCTTACACATGATTCACTAGACTCAGAATCAAGGAACCAGCAAATCACCCTCCTTCTTACACATGATTCACTAGACTCAGAATCAAGGAACCAGCAAATCACCCTCCTTCATACGCATGATTCACTATACTCAGAATCAGGGAACCAGCAAATCACTCTCCTTCATACCCATGATTCACAACACTGAACATTCCTGAACTAACCAATCACCCTCCTTCTTACGCATCTTTGACTACATTCAACATTTCAGGACAAGCAAAACATCCTACGGGCTATTGAATAGTGCTGCAAAGCCATGCTAACACGTTGTGCGCTATAAATTAACAATTCAGTCATTCCTCAACATTCCTTACGCAATGGCCTTCGCTTATGTTTAACCTCTCTCAGCATTTCGGAGCCAGCAAATCACCCTAAGGAATAGGAAAAACACTGCAATGAATGCGAAGGACAGCGTGTGCACCTGCACCATACAATAACATCTCAGTACCACCACGTGCCACGCAAGCATTTGAAGGTGTGCCGCGTGTGTCCTGGCCCAGGCCCAGGCTCTATGCCGTGGTGTTGCACTGGTGGTATCCGCGTGGGGCCTTGGTCCCGGTGGGGAGGCAGCCTCTCGTGGCGCCTGTCAGTCACACACGAATAGAATTATCTATAGCAGCAGTTAATCACCCTCTGCCAGGGACGTGGGTGGCGACAGCCGCTCCCAGGGGAGATGCATTGTAATGCAGAGATAACAGGAACCGCGGTTAATTACCAGGGCTGCCGGCTAATGAGGGAACCTGGCCAGGGGAAGGGGGGGAGAGAGGCAGGCAGGCACTGCCGCGGTTACCGCACAGCCTTTATCTAGAAATCAGATTAAAGTCAGGTAAGAGATGAAGCAAGAACCAGTGCGAGGAGCATGAGGGGGTTCTGCGTGGTGGGGGAGAGACGTTCATATCATAAGCAAGCATTGGCAATACCAATAGGTCTACTTTTAACTGAAAAGGCCTCTTCAGTCACTGGTTTAGGAGCTCGCATTATGAATGCACTCTGTATTGTAGTGTAAATGTTTTTATATAGCGCTTACTACCCCTGATGAGATGGTCAAGCACTGTCACTTATCCTCGCACTCATGCATGCACTCAGACACTCACTGATCATTCTTGCATTCACCCACTGACCCACTCTTAATAAAACACACACAAACTCAACAACCATTTGCAATATGAATTAAAGGAATACAAAAAAAAAAAAAACATGCAACCACAGGCCGATGCTTGCACTCAAAAATAAAAATAAACATAGCTCTCTTGCAGTGGTATTGTACCCTTGTATCATTGTTTTTAAGTTCCAATATGGCTGCCACGTTTAGAAGAAAGATGTTAGCCATCTTGGATTGGGAAAACACAATGGAAAAACACCATTCCAAGTTAGCCACAGAGTTTAGAAGCAGAGACCATGAGGGAAATAAAATAAAAGAAGCATTGGCAAAGCCAATAAGTCATGCAGTCATAATGTGAGTGCCAAGCTGTCAGTTTTGCCAATGTTTGTCTGTGACATATTGTAAATTTTTTTTTTTTAAAGTACTAGAAAAAACATCAAAATACTGGAGGAAAAGCAAACGCATATGCAATGGAAACTCAAAACTGTAGATTAAGTTCAAAATTTTAAATCTTTATAAATGGCGTGGTTTCTTTTTCAAATATATTTTACTCAGGAAATGCTGAACAGAATTAAAAAAGAATAAGGAAGCATCAGAATGTAAAGGGAAATGATTGCCAAGGCCCAATTTACTTTGAACAGGATTCAGGTACTTGGTTCTCTGCAGTAACCCAGGGAGCAGATTTATAGGCCTCCAGGAATAATGTCAAGCTAAGTACACCTTCTGCCTCAGAGGCCTGATGATGAGAGAGTGCAGTAGATGGCCCTTCCCCATGGGTATAAAAGCCTTTGCTTGCCAACGCTTGTGCTTTCATGTAATATATGGAATGCAGGAGCCATACCCTAGCGAAAATATCCCTGTTGCTGTGCTTTTACAACCAAGCTAGAAGGGGGGGGGGAGCAATACAGCATCACAGGGTGACTGAAGAATGAGGGATGAGGATGCACATGCATTCTCAAAGAGTGCTGAATGAAACAAACACATAATTCTCTAAATTTGAGAAGTGGGAGGATTGTAAAGAAGCTATGCTTCATGGGAGAGACAACCACAATAAGAGGAAAGCAAGCCATCAAATAAGAAGCAAGAAAACGTAAGTGACAATAAAGCCAAGCAATTGTAAGCAATGTGTGGGCTGGAAGCCCACTGTAGTTTCCCCATAGGGCTTTCACACCTAGACAGCTTGTGCTGTCTGACAGGTAGGACCTAAAAAGAGAAGGAGCGAAATGGAAGGGGACCAATGGAAGGGGACCAATAAAAGGCAATACGTGAAAACTGTAGGACTGGCCCACTAGCCCTTACACCGAGCACACTTGTTGTCAGGCATATGGATGGAAGAAGAGTGTGAATGATGCTCGAACGGACCAGTGCCAGACTGCTTTTATGATTTTATTTGCTTACAAGAGCCTGGCAGATATCTAAACCTGCTAGGCGGCGGAAAGGAAAGTAAGACCTCATTACGTTCCTGGGTGTGATTTGCCCCGCTCATGCCTTGACTCCAAGGCTGCTGGTTCAAGACTCCCCGTGACTTACACACACTATTCTTCATGAACCATATTTCCCTGTTGCTCATGCATTTTCTTCACAGTTTCGTGTGCACTGAGACTTGAGGATCATGTATTTACAAAAAGATTGAAAAGTCGTCAACTTTCACTACTAGTAACAGCCCCATTCTGTTGTATATTATAATTTAAGGGCAGCGCTGTTCTCTACTGCTTTGATACAAACTTTGATCCCCTTTATCGCGCGTATGTATCACACTTCAAAGAGCACTGAGCATGTTTATCACTAGCATCCACTCCATTGTTCATTATATTTTTGCATTTTTAATTTTTTTTATTTGTACATTAAGTTACCATTTGGAAGGTAAAAGGAGAGAAGATCAGGAAAGAGGAGGGAAGTCAGAGAGAATGAATGGAAAAAGGGTGTTAAGAGGAGGGAAAGTCAGAAATTATTAAGGAGGAGAGAAGGGGTGGAGGAATGGAGGAGGAAGAGGGGAGGGAGATACTCGCAGGTGAGAAGAGAGGAGGAATGAAAGAAGAGGTGGTGTTGTTCAGAGGATTAGAGGAGAGGAGGAGGAAAAGTCTACCTTAAGATTCTTGACGGGCACCACTGGGTCAGAGAAGAAGCTCTGGCGGAAAGTGATCTCCAGGCCCGCTTCTTTCACTCGCTCCTCCAAGTCATCCAAGGTCTGCAGTGTGGAAGAAGGCAAGAAGTTGGTATAAAAGAGTGGCAAAAGGGTCAGAACGATCGGGGCTAGATAGAGGGATGTGGACAGTAACAGGGTCAGGGACATCAGATGGTTGATGGATGATGAGTAGACTGGAAACAGAAGTCAGACTGTAGATGGATGGTACCTGGTGGAGGAGATGGATGGTACATTGTGGAAGGATGGTAGATTGTGTACAGATGGTAGACTATGGTTGGATACTACTTGATGGATGATGGTACACTGTGGATGGATGGTACATTGTGGAAGTATTGTAGATTGTGTACAGATGATACACTGTGGATGGATGGTACATCGTGGAAGGATTGTAGATAGTGTACAGATTGTAGACTGTGGATGGATGGTACATCGTGGAAGGATTGTAGATTGTGTACAGATTGTAGACTGTGGATGGATGGTACCTGGTTGAGGAAGGTATGCTGTGGATGGATGGTACCTAGTAGAGGATGGTACATTGTGGATGGATGGTACATCGTGGAAGGATTGTAGATTGTGAACAGATGTCAGACTATGGTTGGATACTACTTGATGGATGATGGTACACTGTGGATGGATGGTACATTGTGGAAGTATTGTAGATTGTGTACAGATGATACACTGTGGATGGATGGTACATCGTGGAAGGATTGTAGATAGTGTACAGATTGTAGACTGTGGATGGATGGTACATCGTGGAAGGATTGTAGATTGTGTACAGATTGTAGACTGTGGATGGATGGTACCTGGTTGAGGAAGGTACACTGTGGAAGGATGCTATAATGTGAACAGATAGTACACTGTGGATGGATGGTACCTGGTGGAGGAAGGTACGCTGTGGATGGATGGTACTTTGGGGAAGGATGGTAGACAGTGGATGGATGGTAACTGGTGGAGGAAGGTGTACTGTGAACAGATGCCAGACCGTAGATGGATGGTACCTAGTGGAGGAAGGTACACTGTGGATGGATTTTACTTCGTGGAACGATGGCAGACTGTGAACAGATAGTAGACTGTGGATAGATGGTACCCGGTAGAGGAAGGTATACTGTAGAAGCATGGTAGACTGTAAATAGATGGTAGTCTGTGGAAGCATGGTTCCTGTGGATGGTACCTTGTGGAAGAATGGTAGGCTGTGAAGAGATGGCAGACTGTAGGTGGACGGTATGTGGAGGAGGAGGATACACTGTAGATGGGTGATAGACTATGGATTGATGGTACCTGGAAGAAGTATGGTATTTATTTATTTATAAAGTAGTTATATGATCGCCTGTATATCTCCTCTCAGTTACTGCAAAACACAACAGTGGGGGGAATAATGTAAAAATGCGGGTGGCAGGTCAACTGAAGATTGAAGGTCCTTTAGCTTTTTGAAATTCTTAGATTCCAACCACTGTTTTGTGTTGTGATGAGTTAAAGGCAAGTTTTCATAGGGTGTTTTCAAACGTTTTCTGAACTTCATGCACTTCGGTTGGATCTCAGATTCAGGCTGAGAGTGTTCCAGGATCTAGAACCACAAATGCCTTGTGATCTGCTCATGCAGTGATCCTCTTGAACAATCGTCGGTTGATCTGATGTGCAGACATTGAGTGAAGGGATCCCATTGTGGTATAGTGAGGTGACGGTTTCTGTGGGCTTAGAGGGCATTTGCCGCATATGCTTTATGGTCAGAACACAGGACCATGAATTTTACCCTGGCATCCACAAGGCACCAGTGGATGATTTTGAGGGTGAAACTTGTGTGATCTAGACTACGAAGGTTAGGCATGACTGCCTAGTTCTCAAGTCTCTGGAGTTTCTCAATCACATTTGTTTCCAGGCTGGAGTAAACAATGTTACAATAGTCGAGACATGCCAGGATGACTGCTCCTGTCAGCCGACTCTGGTTGGCGTGGAGGGGTGGGAGCATTTTCCAAAGGAGACAGTGCTGCATATTCACTTCCAGTGCCTCAGCATTGAAATGAGGTGTGAAAGATGTTGAAATGGAAAAAAATCCAAAGGTTCCTTACTTTTGACGAGATGCATGGCGGGTTCAAAGGCTTTACAGCTAGTTAAAGACAATGAACTCCATTCAGTCACTTCATTCACTGTAATATTGACTGTGGCACTAGTCATGCACAGGTAGCTCTCCTTCATGTAGTGGAACATGTGGTACATGGACAACGTGACATTGGTTGCGGCTTCTCATCTGTTATCCAATTGAAAGGGTATTTGTGTGCTTTCTACATATATTTGTAAGATCAACTGGTACTGCTCAAGGAACAGAGCCAGGAGGCCTATAAAAATGTTGCAGAGAAGCCACATGAGGCATGGCCCTTGAGAAATGTCACAAGACACAGGTTGTTTGGCCAGTTCGAGTGAGCTGACTTTATTTGGCTGTGATTGATGAGAAACAATGGACCCAATGTATCACAGGTCCACACAGGCTTGGCCAATATCTGAACTTCTTCATCGAGACTGCCTCGTGTACAGGGTCATAGGCAGTGGACAGGTGTAGGAGCATAAGAGCTGATTTATTGCTATTGTCCAGGGAGAGGAGGGGCTCACCCCTTATATTAGCCAAAGTGGTTTCATTGCTGATTCAGTACAAAATCCAGACCATTGGTTTTGGAGTAGATGGCTCAATTCCACGTAGCCTTGAGGCGTGTGGATGGTAGACTCCGGGTGGGTGGTAGACTCTGGTTTTATAGTAGCCTCCGGGTGGATGGTAGGCTCCAGGTGAATGGTGAACTCCGGGTGGATGGTAGGCTCCAGGTGGATGGTGAACTCTGGGTGAATGGTAGACTGCGGGTGGATGGTAGACTCTGGGTGGATGGTAGTCTCTGGGTGGATGGTAGACTCTGGGTGGATGGTAGACTCCGGGTGGGTGGTAGACCCTGATTATATAGTAGCCTCTGGGTGGATGATAGGCTCCAGGTGGATGGTAAACCTGTGGGTGGGTGGTAGACTCCAAGTGGATGGTAGACTCCGGGTGGATGGTAGACTCCAGGTGGATGGTAGACTCCGGGTGGATGATCGACTCCGGGTGGATGATAGACTCCGGGTGGATGGTAGACTCTGGGTGGATGGTAGACTCTGGGTGGATGATAGACTCCGGGTGCATGATACACTCCGGGTGGATAATAGACTGGGTGGATGGTAAACTCTGGGTGGATGGTAGACTCCAGGTGGGTGGTAGACTCTGGTTTCATAGTAGCCTCCGGGTGGATGGTAGGCTCCAGGTGGATGGTGAACTCTGGGTGGATGGTAGACTCCGGGTGGGTGGTAGACTGGGTGGATGGTAGGTTGAGGGTGGATTGTAGTCTGTGGATGCATCGTAGATTGTGGGTAATTGGTAGACTGTTGATGAATGGTAGACAGCAGATGGATTAGAGCTATCAGATGGATTGTGGATGAATGGTAGACCGAGGATAGATGGATGACTGCAGATGGATGGTGGATGAATGGCTGACTGCAGACGGATGGTAAGCTGAGAATAGATGGCTGACTGCAGATGGATGGTAGACTGTAGGGGATGGAGTGGCGTGGCTGGAAGGTAGACTGCGGACACCATCTAGGCACCTTCTATCATACATCCACAGTGGCTGGAAGGTAGATTGTGGATACCATCTATGCACCTTCTATCATACATCCACAGTGGCTGGAAGGTAGACTGTGGACACCATCTATGCACCTTCTATCATACATCCACAGTGGCTGGAAGTTAGACTGTGGACACCATCTATGCACCTTCTATCATACATCCACAGTCGATGGAAGGTAGACTGCGGACACCATCTATGCACCTTCTATCATACATCCACAGTGGCTGGAAGGTAGACTGTGGACACCATCTATGCACCTTCTATCATACATCCATAGTGGCTGGAAGGTAGACTGTGGACACCATCTATGCACCTTCTATCATGCATCCACAGTGGCTGGATGGTAGACTGTAGATGGTTTATTGTGGATGGTTGACTGTGGCTGGATAGCGCACTATGGGTGGATGGATGGTAAACTGTGAAAGATAGTGGATCAGGGGTGAATAGTGCACAATGGACAATGCAGATAGCAGAGTGTGGATGCATGGTACCTGGTGGATGGTAGACTGAGGACGGATGGTTTGTGGTGGATGGATGGTGGATGTCTGCTACCTGTTGAATGGATGGTATAGGGTGTATGGACAACAGACAAAGGTTGCTTGGATGCCTGGGTGGTAGTAGGGAAACCAATCTTACCGAGGTGAAGACCTCTGTGGTCTGCTGAATAGTGGCTATCTTGGTCCACCCCCACTTCTTAAAGAGCTGCACCCTGGTCGGGTTGTGCAAGGTGGCAGAGGGATGCGTCCTGAAAAAGGTAGGGAAGCGCTGCCGATTGGAGAGGGCAGGGGAGCTGGACCCATAGGAGAGCTGGAACAGAAAAAGAGGCAATCCCATCATAAACACTCTTGGAAGGGACACAACAAACGACAAGAGATAGCAGGAATAGAGTCTCACCACAATGAGGTGCCACATCCGAGCTGCCTCTGCCACCAGTGTGGACACGCTGCTACACCCTGGCATCAGCATGATCTTGATGGGGTCATTGTAGAGCAGCTCGTACAAGTACTTGGTGGCTTGCCCAGGGTCACACTGTAGGAAAGAAAAACGAAGGACAAGAACATTAGAGGCCATGGGGTCAAGAACCAGGCAAGCTTCAGTGACTGAGCAATAAGATGAGGCCACCTGTCTACACTGACATGTGAGATGAAGAATCCCAGGCGGAGAGGGTTCATTTATTAAGAAGTAGCTTTTAAATGAAATCCTTTTGCCGCTTTGGTGTTCGCTCCCTCCCATTTCTAAGGCGTCCCTACAGTGTGAGGTTGGTTTCTTGGAGGTGACGTGGAAATAAATGAGACAGGCTCGAGCAGTGTGCTAGTACATGATGCCCAGGACCTGCTGTCTGCATGGGACAGAAGAGAGAGAGAGACAGGAGAGAGAGCACGAGAGAGAAAGAGTGAGTGAGAGAGAAAGTGTGTGTGTGTGTGCCCGCGCTCTATTCCACACCATGCAGTGGTATAAAAACCCATATAATACTCACAGGGAGCCATGAAATATGAAAAATGGTTGCCTGGGAAATACAGATTTCATCATCATAATGACAGCCCCCAAACCACTCTAAGAACTTAAACACGGTCAGGGATATTAGGATTATGAGGCATGGAGGACCAAATTATGCAGCACAGTTATATAAATAATGTGGCAAAAAAAATTAAAAAACAAGGGCCACATTCTAAGGCTCTAATGTTTTCATTCATTTAAGTTTTTTTGTTAAATTTTTTATATTTGGGGTTAAGTATCACAGCAAATCTAGTACAATCCCTGGAATGGACAAGTGGTGCATAGTGGATAATAAATCAAATTGAGGGGCAGAAAATCCCCGCTATAGAGTGCAACCAAAAAAGAGAAAACACAATAGAAGCTGTACATTCCGGATCAGGTGACAATAATATATACGGTCAAACAAAGAACATAACTGTTAAGAACAGGCAGCAATTGACAGAGCAGTGCATTATATATATTCACAGATTACTTGAGATGAGATGATATATTCCAACCACTACATCCATCCCTGTCCTACCCCTGGGATATCCATTTAAGTTAGAAACAACATTTTGGGTGAAATCTTAAAAGTTAGCGAATTATCTGGCAAATACGGTAAATCAATAATTATGCGCTAAATGATGCTGCCGCAGAATCGCTTGCATCCACTGTCTCTCACAATTGCCAACTGATTTATGAAAACTGTATTCAAGAAAAATAAACAGAACATACACATTCTAACTCCAGTGATCTCTACGGGCTGACCTTTGAAGAAAACAGTTTTTTCAAGCTAGCCATCCACAATAAACTCGTAGTTTAAAAAAGTACAGAACTGGTACCAGTGGAATATGGTCCAGTATTGACATCTCAGGGTTCTGGTGACATTTACAAACAAGTTGGTCTTCGAACTCGTGATTTATGATGTCAACAGAAATCCTCATTGAAAATAATTTACCAAATTACATAGTTACCTATAATGTATCATCTCTCTTTGCATATGTGTGTGTGTGGGGGGGGGGAGCGAGAGAGAGAGAGAGAAAGAGGTGTCTGACTCCAAGGGGTGGTGTGCACTTGTAATAGGCCCCCCAAGCAGTACATGTGTGTGTGCGCCTTTTGTCTGACCCCCCACTAGGCTTGTTGTGGGAGTAAGGCAGGCTGTCACAGTAGAGAAAGAAAGAGTATGACGCTAATTAATACACAGCGAATGTGGTGGAAATGCCAATCACCACTTGCTGTGGCTATATTAATCTGTCTCCATGGCTACTGAAGTCTAAAACTCCCTGCACCAATCCCAACAGCCCATAACCAGAGTGACAAGGTGGATGTGGAGTAATCAGATGGAAAACATAGGGAAACGGCCAATGGTAATGGGATCCTCAGTCATCACAGATGGCATAAAAGATGCTGGAACCTGCAGCACCAAGATGTCTGCCAACCCGTCGGACCACTAGATGTGTGCTAGTCCATCCTGAAACTTTGTGCCTTCTGACTTTTCCCATCTTGTTGAGGATTGGCCAGACTCCCATTTCTCAATTCTGCGCCTGGTGTAAATAATAATGATCCTGTGCTTGGTGTAACTGTGTAGACTAGGGGGTTTACACTTGTGTGGACTGTACTGCACTTATGTTTGTGATTGATGATGCTCACTACAAAATCTTTGTGACTAAATATGCCCTTGGTAATTGTTAAAGCTGCACCGCCTCTGTTTGTCGTACAACACTCACCCACAACCTATCTCCTTAGCATATACAACACCTCTTGCTCTCGGTTACTTTTTATCCCATTCTTCTTGTAGTTTTAGGTCTGGATTGTGTCAGAGCTAACTGTACTGCTAACAATATACACAGAGTGGGCTTTGGGCTTTCTTCGACCAGCCTCTGTCAGACATTGGCTTGCGACTTTGTCAATCATGTCCTGGCTCATCTCAGTGGAGAATTTCTTTCTCACCTAACGCTACTGACTATTTGGGGTTATCCTTCCGCCTTTAATTGAATGCTTGTTTTGAACTGAATGAGGGACTACTTTACATTTTTTGGCCCTCTCTGTGCCCTCTTGATGGCTCCCTACTGTGTCTCGCTCTAATGTGCTAACTCGGCATGCCTTAACATATTAAACCCAAACCTATTGGCTTTGCCAATGCTTGTGTTCCTTTGACACATGTGCGTGTTTCTCGTATGCCGGCTCATTTTGTCTTTTTCTTATACTGCTCTCCTGGGCTCTTTAATGCCTCATCCTCGAGTTCACCACCTTGATCACCGAGTCTGTTACTCTGCAGTGCTACAGATGTCCTTGTCTCTCTTACTGTTTCTCTGTCCCTTCCTTAAAACCGTCTTCTCCTCACTCACTCTCCCGCTCTTTCTAACCCACTCTCTGTCTCATCCTCATATGTATGTCAGCATCTTTCTTGGGTTTAACACGTTTCACTCACACTCTGCACACAGCCTGTGAGGCCCATTTACTTTGTTCAGCAGCTGTCAAGAGTTACTGGTAGTTTCTGTAGTAGGGTCTGGCTTTTACCACTAGTGTCTCCGTGCCTCCGGGGTTATTGCACTACAAATGGAAAACAAAATGACTGGCTCTCACCACTTGACACTCCAGGCTTGTGAACCTGAGCAGTCAAGGTAACTTTGTAGAGGGTTACAAACTCAGATGTAGCACGACAAAAGTCAGATTCCAGTTAGAGTTACTACTTTAAAAGAAATATGTCTTTAATTAGAAGTAGGAAAAAGAGAGCAGCAAAGGTAGGGATAGTCAGAAGAACAGAAAATCCCACCACTGACTGGGGCCAAAATACCACCCAAAACACAATTATAGCATGTTCGTTCTAAGTGGGACAAGACCAAATAACATGGGGTCCTATGAAGAGTGTTATTGGATGGGCGAGCGGTTGAGCTGGCTTGTTGTAAATCCTGGCTCACAGGTTCAAAGTTGTCTAAAGGCAAACTACAGTCGTAGTTACAAGCTGCTGCCTATGGGCCCGAAGTGCCAGGCAGAGAGATGTAATGTATTCACTTGGATATGATATGTCTTCTTTCAACCCTGGTTTCTCGCAGCCCGCTATGTAAAAAGAAACAAATCAGTGGAATTGCGCCCTAAAAACAAGGGTAGCCACCTTACTCCAGGTCATCACGGATACTGTCTCAAGTCCTAAGCTTTTAATCTACAAATCACAGCCATCAGGTGTGTAGATACAATTAGGTCAATTGAAAGAACGCAGGATTACAACGCCCAGAATGCATTAGGTTGCCACTTAAAATCCCAGGACTGGAAAGTGTCCGTGATGAGACGGAGTGAGGTGGCCATCCTCACTAGATGACCACCCAAGTAGGAAAGGAAGTCCCA
This sequence comes from Calotriton arnoldi, assembly GCA_963921515.1. NCBI lineage: Eukaryota > Metazoa > Chordata > Amphibia > Caudata > Salamandridae > Calotriton > Calotriton arnoldi. The sequence continues at coordinate 718,994 of CAWUFW010006532.1, read as the reverse complement.
CCTAAATCCAAAAGGTTGCTAAGGGTGCCGAAGTGCTAGTTCGACTGAGTGTTGGTTTCCGGTTAACATGTTTATCAGGATTAGGCAAGACATGGTGGAAGGGAAGCCATGTGGATGGGTGTAGTCACAAAGGAAGACCATGAGGAGGTTTAGGCGTCCACTTACGGAGGACATGGTGTTAGACAGAAAGAGGCCCCACAATAATGTACCTACAGGGGATGGATCACTGAAGCGGCTCGTCACAGTTATTGGAGGTACCCACAGGAGCTGCGGGAACAACTAGTTGAAACAGGGATATAAGGTGAGGAGTCAGCCATGTCCTTGCGCAGAGAATAGACTACTACATGTGGAAACAGAGGGCGTAGAAGATACTCTGTATCATGACAATGGGACGAACTGATCCAAGCGCTACATGCTGCACCGGAAATGAAGAAAATATCCACAAGACTTGAAAGATCTACATATAAAAAAATACAACAGTTGCGACAATAAGAATAGAGAGCAGTACCTAAGAGGCAAGTAAAATTATGTGATGAGCATAACATGATTGGCAGCCTCGTCTGATAAATTAGATGTTCCGCCCCTTCCAATTGACACCCATGGCGGTTATGTAACAAGTGGACTCCTGTGTATAGTTTAGTTGCTGTAATATCTCTGTTCTTTTTCTTCTTCGCTATTTGTGCTGCATAAATGTACATGCTTTAAATGTGAATAATAGATTTTTTTTTAAATAGTTTAGTTATAGGTTTTAGTTGTGTTTCATATAACGTATAACTAAACGCATAAATGTAAGACTAGATTACATCACACAAGAATATGATCACTTGCATGTGATGTATAGGTATAGTAAATGTGAAAATCAATACAGAATAAAAACATGTAATGGAGAGCATCAATGTGATATGCAGAACAGCTGATAAAATACATATTTATCATATGATGATGGATAACTAAGAATACAGCAATGTACACGATTTGCCTAGAGGTTATGCAAATTTCTTGTGAACTAATAATAATTGGTTTAAAGAAGATGTCCACGTGCCTCGTGACTCGCGTTCGAGAAGTCGCCTCCCAGCCTTGGGGCAGCTGGGCCTAGCTCTGGTCCTCTTTGTCAGTGGTCAGCTCCTCTCTAAGTATCTCCATCATTCTTTAGTTTATTGTTTTCTGTATATTCTGTCTTTGTTTTGTCGCCTCTTTTACTCTACCTCTTCCTCCCACCTGTGTCCTACTCATACTGCCATTAGAATACTTAATGCATTTGTACCGCCAGGGTCATCTTACCTGGTACTCTTAGAAAACAGCATGTACCTTATACATCAGACCCAGCTCTCCTGGCTGTTTGAGATTTTAATGCCCAAATATCCCAAAACGTGTCTGAGGGACTGAGCTTGCACAGCTGGATGAAATATGGGGTCTTGCTCTTCTGTCTGTGTCCAACTATTCGATGGATGAGAGATGTTGGGAACTCCTTCTCTGGGCCTTCACTTTATAAATGTGACAGCGTCTAAAGGTACAATTCTGGGGGATATCCCAGGAACGGGCAAGGTATAGAGGAAAAATCTGATGCACAATTGATTACATATTTGTGACTTGTGAGGGCTATCATTAGGGTTCGAAGGCATTGTGAAGTTCTTATGGCAACAATTGTTTCCTTCTAGTTCATCGTAATGTGTAATCTTTCCGTTGTAACTATTCCGCAGTTCGGTCTGGACTGTTCCCATGAGGAGCAGGGTCAAGACTGATTTGCATATGGCTGGGTCCAAACTGGGGTGGCGAAGTGAGCAAAAGAACGATGGATGAAACCCAGATCTTTTGACTGGGGGTGAATTGTTGAAACATTTCAGCACTCCGTCCATCATCTTGTTGTGTTTGCTATGTTTGCCCTAAGTGGCCAAGGGTATGCCCAGTGGGGGTCTCTTGCTCACTGTGCCACTGGATTCAAGCTAGCCTGGCTGATATGGGGTGATACCCTGAAACCGGTCCCAGGTTGCTTGTTTCCGGTCCAGGGAGGACCTGGCATAGCAGTTCGGGCTGAACTGTTCCCATGAGGAGCAGGGTCAAGACTGATTTGCATATGGCTGGGTCCAAACTGGGGTGGCGAAGTGAGCTAAAGAATGATGGATTAAACCCAGATCTTTTGACTGGGGGTGAGTGGTTGAAAGGTTAAAGCACTCCATCCATTATCTTGTTGTGTTTGGTAACTATTTCACAGGCAAGCCAACGGGACGCTATTTGTGCTTCATGCACCACATCATTAAATTAAACAATCATGAGTCTCTGAACCCCACTACTTGACTAGTAGGGGCCGCTGCAAACTTTCCAAGGGAGAACTGAGATGATTGAAGGTAGCATCATCACTTGATAGATAATGACATAGAACGGATCTCCAGTCCTGCGGCCTGTCGAGTCCATAAGAGAAGATATGAATGTTTCAAAACAACTTTCCCATGCCTGGGTCTCTAAACCAACAAATAGAGAACAGTGAAAAAGGAAAATAACTTAGAGGTGGCGCATCACTGTTGACACATCACAAAATCTTTAAGGACAGGGAATATGAGGGATCTTTGATCTGTGTGGTTACGAGGACTGGAAAGGATATTCCAAAAGGTCCATTCCAAGAGGGGAAAACACAAGGGATTCTTATTTTGTCAAATTAATAATCATCATGACGTTGCACAGGATCCAATACATAGCAAGATGGATAATTCGGAGGGTGACGAGGAGGAGTCTCTTACCATCAGGGAGGAGGAAACAGAAACTAATTTGCACCATCCTGCATGGACCAAGATCCTTCTGACACTGTTTAATTTTGTATTCTCTCTTTAACCATACTGAATCCTCGTAGGTGAGATTTATACTTCCAATTTACAAAAAAAGGTTCCAGGAGTGACCTAGAGGATTATCGCTGCATTACTAGATTACGCTGGGAAGATTTTACTGAAGCGCTATTGGTACATCTCTAGGACTGGGCCAATGAAGCAAATCTGATGCTACTAGAGCAGTGTGTGTTTATACATAGCTAGTCAACTATAGATAATATTCTGGTGGCAAAACGTAATATTAAGAAATACATGAACGAGACATATCAGTGTGTGGATGCCACTTAAAGTGACTTCTCCAGCACATTTGATTGTGTTGATCACCCTAAACTCTGGGCCAAATTGAAAGCACAGGGAGTTCCACTTAATATGACAAGACCAGTCATATAGTAACATACTGACAGTTGTATTAGGGTTATGATAGTCTTAAAATTCGCGCTCTTCCTTTCCTCATGTTTAACAGATGTTCCTTGCTATAGGGCAGGGTTGTAGCTTTCTCTGCCCCTTTACAGGTGAGATACCTCTCTATGCTCTTGTACGCTGATGATAATCTTTAGCTCTACCAGAGAAAAATACGGTTGCATGGACTTGTCCACCATGAATTAGTATTTAGAGGTAAATTTTTGTATCAGTTTATGGAAAATAAATTTCATGATCTTTGATAAGTGAAAGATTATGAAACCTCCAAGGTGGGTTTCGAACCACATACATGAATCTTCCTACTGGGGAAGTTGATGTGTACAAACTTGTTTTCGCGTTCTCACATCTTGGGGCAGGCGGCCAAGGCTGCAGCTATAGGTCTAGCTTATTTCGCATACACAACTTCTTAGGAAAGCAAGTCATAAAGACCTCTTTAAAGAACATACATCCAAGACTCCATCTATCCTTCTCCATGGCCAGTCAGTACTGGCCTTAAAGAAACCTGATGACCTATAAAATGCTATAGTCCCCTCCTTCGCAGCTGAAGATATGGTTAGAAGGTATAGTGCGTCCTAGTAGCACCTAGTTCCAAATCCCATTTTAACCATTGTCTAAAATCATAAAGGCTGACACCAGTTTGCTGTTCTGCTATATTGGAAAAAGTCCAGTTTTACATATGGGCTAATATGGCATCCGAACTTTGGCGTTTATATTTACATTTTAAAACAGGTATCATCTATATTGCTGAGAAGGCCTCGAATAGGTCTTCTTCTGTTACCTTAAGTACGCAACACAGCTGTAGCACCAAGTATAGTCTCCAAAATATCGAACTGCCATAATATCGTGACCAAAATATCAAGGATCAAAACATCGAGAAGTAAGTGCATATAGCTAAGTAGAGTTTTTCCATTCTTAACTCCAAATGTACCTTAAAGATATATATCTATATAGATCTAAATATATATATATATATATAGATTAGGTACATATATGTAGAGTTTAAGTATATAGTTTAGGTCCATATATGTGGAGTTCAGTAAATTAAACCATATATATATATATATATATATATATATATATATATATATATATATATATATATACATATATGCAAAGAACTCCGCCCGATATTCCCAATAGTTCGGAAAGACGAACACGGACCCAGAAGACTTCGTGCAAGGTTCTTTATTCAGTAAGTACACCCAGCACCACCGCCAGGACGCGTTTCGGCCTTCAGGAGGCCTTGATCACAGCCGCTAACATCTCAAGCCGTCTTCAATAAGCAATTGAAATACAACTTACCAGCGGCCTCCTCCATTGGGGCAACCTTTTTCTTGAGATGTTAGCGGCTGAGCCCAGCTGTGGAGGAGAGCCCACCGCAAGAATGCGGGTCTGTGATGGCGCCATACAAGGCGTCATCGGCAAATACGGAGGTTAATTCAAGTGAGGAATGGCATAATATTAACAGCGGACTGAACTGAAAGGAACATCAACTCACTGGGGTTGAAATTATGCATGAATTTCGTTCAACAAGACGGACTCACAAGAGTGTTATTATTGCAACACTACAAGGACCATAAGGCCATGAGAGTGGCCCCGCCCACTGGGGTAGGCCCTGGTGACTACTAAAGTGTGTGCAAAAACCGTCTTGATGAAACGCTGCAAGAGCCAATGATTAAGGGACTTTTTGCCCGAAACTCGTCTGGCCTGAAATGCGATGAACTTTTCATGTTCCTGTCATGTCTGAAGCCGTCTTCAATAAACAATTGAAATACAACTTACCAGCGGCCTCCTCCATTGGGGCAACCTTTTTCTTGAGATATATATATATATATATATATATATGTATGTACCTTGTCGATATTTTGATTCCCTGATATTTTACCCACGGTACTATGGTAGTAAGACATTTTGTAAATAATATTCTGCTAGAGCCAGCAATGTAGTGTTTGTTCCTGTCCAGTACAAGGCTTGATACGTGTATTATTGCCCAACCCTTTCAGCATTTAGGTACAAATATTTAAGGAATCCTCCTTTTCTGATGCTCTGAAACTCTTTACCATGTGAATGTTGTTGGGTGTTTATATTTTTTTATCTTTTTTAATACTTAGAACTGTTTGTATAAATCATTTTAATGTATGTCCTCTCCAGCACCTTGTTAGTATGCATTTGCATTGTATTGTCTATGTACTGACTGCTCATCTATTGTTCTGTAGAATGGCACATGAATAAGTTATCAGAATTATTCATTAGATCTCTGCCCATGTGCCTGCTGTGTTACCTCTTTCTCTTTTCTCTTTTTCTCCAGCTCTTCTCGCTATCACTTGTATATGCGCGTCTCTTTCGCTGATTTGGCAGCTTTCTCCCCATCACTTTCTCTCACACTCATCTCTAAGGGCCACATGCATCAAAGTAAGGAATTGCGATTCCTAAATTGCGATTTTTAAGGAATCGCAATTTAGGAATCGCAATTCCTTATGCATGTAGGAATCGCAAAAAAACATTGCGATTCCTAAATATTCCTTAATTTGCGACTCGCAAATTGCGAATCGCAATTAAGGAATAGCCTAGAGGCCCATAGGAATGAATGGGAATTGCATGTGCAATTTGCGAAAACCAAATAGGTACTCGCATATTGCGCATGCAATTTCAAGGGTGCCAAAAGGACACCCTGATGCACCCCTGAAATTGCCATGTGACCACATGTTGCGCACACACATTTCCCAAGGACGTGTGTGTGTAACATGGAACTTTGAAGAATGCACTTTAGTGCATTTTTCAAAGTTTTCGCAAATTACCATACTTTAAAATGATGGTAATTAGCGATCCCTAATTGCGAAATCGCAATTTAAAATTGCATCATGCATTGCATTTAGGGAATCGCAATTTGCGATTCCCTAAATGCATTCGCAATTTAAGTAATCGCAAATTTTGCAATTACCTAAATTGCGAATTTGCATTTGGGTTGATGCATCCCAAATGCAAAAATACCGGTCGCAAAGGGGCAGATTCTGCTAATCTGCCCCTTTGCGGAATCTGCCCCTTTGCGACCGGTATTTAGATAGATGCATGTGCCCCTAAGTCTCTTAATATGTCTGTCACTTTCTCTGATTTTGGCGCTTCTTTCTCCCGGTTCCCGTTCTCTCTCCTCCAGTCTTTTGCTTCTTCTCTGGCTGCCTCTTTGTCCGGCCTGGCACCCCTTCACCCTTTCTGTCCACTGAGGGGCAGACCTTGGGCAACAGCGCCCTGGGCACAACTTAAATTAGCACCCCGCACCTGACCACCTCATAGTTCAGTGTAGAAAGCAGGAGAGTGCTGGCAGAGCACAGACCGGACGCAGCACAGACAGCGTGCAAGCTTCTCTCACACACGCGCGCGCGCCATGGGGATAGGGTGACGAACCGTCCGTAAATTTCACGGACCGTCCGTAATTTGGACCTCGCGTCCGTTGTCCGTGAGGATCCTTTTTACGGACGCCTTTTGTCTGCAATTTTGGGCCTTGCAGGGAACAGAGCTGTTCCCTGCGAGAGGCCTCAGCTCCCTGATGGGGCGCCTCACACTCATCGTGCCAGCACAAGAGCAGCCCCAACCGCCCATTGTCATTCTGTCTGCTGCTGAATGCCACGTACAGAATGACAATGGGCCAGTTTAGGGTCTTACAGCATGTGGAGGCCTCCTCCTGCTGTGGTCTAGGGTCTTGGGCCCTAAGTTGGCAGGGTATGCGCAGACGTGGGTCCCTTGCTCACTTTGCCACTGGATTCAAGATAGCCTGGCTGATGACGGCTGTAAGCCAGAAACCGGTCCCAGGATGCTTGTTTCCGGTCCAGGGAAGACATGGCTTGGCAGTTCGGGCTGGACTGTTCCCATGAGGCACAGGGTCAGACTGATTTGCATATGGCCATGTCTGAACTGGGGTGGCGGAGTGAGCTAAAGAATGATGATGGATTAAACCCAGATCAGTTGACTGGGGGTGAGTGCTTGCAATGTTCAACACTCCGTCCATCATTCCCTTTGGTTTTGCTATGTTCGCCCTAAGTTGGCAGGGTATGCCCAGACATGGGTCCCTTGCTCACTTTGCCACTGGATTCACGATAGCCTGGCTGATGACGGCTGTAAGCCAGAAACCGGTCCCAGGATGCTTGTTTCCGGTCCAGGGAAGACATGGCTTGGCAGTTCGGGCTGGACTGTTCCCATGAGGCACAGGGTCAGACTGATTTGCATATGGCCATGTCTGAACTGGGGTGGCGGAATGAGCTAAAGAATGATGATGGATTAAACCCAGATCAGTTGACTGGGGGTGAGTGCTTGCAATGTTCAACACTCCGTCCATCATCCCCTTTGGTTTTGCTATGTTCGCCCTAAGTTGGCAGGGTATGCCCAGACGTGGGTCCCTTGCTCACTTTGCCACTGGATTCAAGATAGCCTGGCTGATGACGGCTGTAAGCCAGAAACCGGTCCCAGGATGCTTGTTTCCGGTCCAGGAAGACATGGCTTGGCAGTTCGGGCTGGACTGTTCCCATGAGGCACAGGGTCAGACTGATTTGCATATGGCCATGTCTGAACTGGGGTGGCGAGGTGAGCTAAAGAATGATGATGGATTAAACCCAGATCAGTTGACTGGGGGTGAGTGCTTGCAATGTTCAACACTCCGTCCATCATCCCCTTTGGTTTTGCTATGTTCGCCCTAAGTTGGCAGGGTATGCCCAGACGTGGGTCCCTTGCTCACTTTGCCACTGGATTCAAGATAGCCTGGCTGATGACGGCTGTAAGCCAGAAACCGCTCCCAGGATGCTTGTTTCCGGTCCAGGGAAGACATGGCTTGGCAGTTCGGGCTGGACTGTTCCCATGAGGCACAGGGTCAGACTGATTTGCATATGGCCATGTCTGAACTGGGGTGGCGGAGTGAGCTAAAGAATGATGATGGATTAAACCCAGATCAGTCGACTGGGGGTGAGTGCTTGCAATGTTCAACACTCCGTCCATCATCCCCTTTGGTTTTGCTGTGGTCTTGGGCAGGGCATTCTGTTAGGGTTATATGGAAGAAATGTACAAAAAATGTACAAAAAAACCGTACAAAATTAAAAAGAAGATACACAGTCTCATCATTTCAGAGCTGAAGCATTTTCATTATTATATAAAACGAAGACCTAGTTGCTGCTTTTTTATTTATTTTATGCAACTAGCATCCATTGACAAAGCCAATAGTCCTATTGTTGTAGGTCTAATGTTACTGGATGCAATTATAGAAACAGCAAAATACCAGTCGGGGACACATTATGCTCAGCATATATTTTAAGGTGAGGTGTTTTAAGCTGCGCACTTAATTACATCAGACACACCCCTTGGAGAGACCCCCAGTTTTTTTATCCCACTTAAAGCCCTAGAAACAACACCATGTCACAGTCACCTCACGTCCTGGCACTGTGCATCATGCATGACTCATGACTTCCAAGTTTTCAGATTGCCTATGTGCAGGGGCATAGTGAACCCTCCCACACCCCCACCCCACCCCTTGCTTTAGGAACTACAGTGTGGGTGAAGTTCTTGATGGGCCTCTTCTGTCTGCAACTGGATGGGTGGGTGAAGGATGGGTGGCTAAGTGAAAGGGCAATGGAGAGAGAAAGGGAGGATGGATGAATGGATGAATGATAGCATGGATGAATGATTGACAGAATAGATGGGCGAATGGGTGCGTGGATGAGTGAAAAGAAGAATGTAAAGATAGATGAGTGAAAGAATGCATACATGAGTGAAAGGGAGGGTGGAGAGCTGGAAGAAAGGATGAATGGATGAGTGACTGGGTGGATGGGTAAGTAAGTGAAAGGATGGGTGAAAGGGTAAATGATTGGATGGATGAGTGAATGGATGGATGGGTGGAAGAGTGGATGGATTAGTGAAAGATGGCTTGGGTGAAAGGGTAAATGGTTGGCTGGATTAGTGAATGGATGGATGGGTGGAATAGTGGATGGATTAGTGAAAGGATGGATTGGGTGAAAGGGTGGATGGATGAGTGAAATGATGGATGGAAGGATAGATGATGGATAGGTGTGCAAATGGTTGAAAAGCTTTGGATATGGATGGGCACACAGATGGAAGGACAGAATGAATGGTGAAAGACTGAATGATGGATGAAAGAATTAATAGATGACATTTTGAGTGCCACCCAACTGCTACTTGAATGTTACACTAGTAATTGTAAATGTTTGCATGTTTTGTTTTAGGTGTAAGATCCTAGGGAGAGTCTCATAGTGCCATGAGCTGTGCTTGAGATGTATATTGTGTTTGTAGCAATAGGCAAGGCGTCAAAAATAAACTATGTAATAGTGTATTGACAGTGCATTCTTTAAGAAAGCTGCAGGGAAAAGCACCTTTGTGACTCCCGTCAGCTTATGCAACTCTCTGCAAAGCCCCCATAAGCAAAGTCAGATTCCATATTTTAAGTTCCACTTGCTGAAACACCCGTAATGCGTTCCCTATAGTGGGTTCATCACAGCAATCCTCCATCTTGTGAGTTGCAGCCTACCTGTGCCCCAGATTGCAGTGAGCAGAGTCCAGGAAGTGGTAAGGAGGCAGACTAGTGCTGTCTCTTTCCTAAAAAAGTTAAAAAACGATTTTCCCTACCTGTGATTGCATCATCTCTTCTTTTTTTTAAATTTCTTTAACTGTCTTTGCCTGTGGTTGTTACAGTTTAAAATTGTAGTTTTAACCTGCCCGTGATTGCATAATTTATCACTTGTTTTTGTGTTTAAACTTGTGGTTTTTCCTGCCCGTGACTGCTTCCATTTAACCTGTTGAATTGTGGGATTTGCAGTCCAAACTCTGTAGTTTTTCCCTCTCATTCCCCGTGACTATCAGTTTTTCCCTCCAAATTTCTCCTTTGCTCTGTGCTAAGACCTGTATGTTAAGCAGTGCACCCCCAGCCACCATTTTGTGTTAACAAGTCAGTGAAACCAGCCCCCCTCCCTTCCCCCCCTAGCAACAGGGATATTCTACATCAGAGGGTGCTCTGAGACAGCAGTAATCTGCTGTGAGCTGTTTAAACTGTGTTTAATAGGGACTGTGCACTTCGTTTTTTTGCCAGGAGAGGGAGTAAAGTTTTTATACAAACAGTATTGTTAGAGGACAAGTTTGTTAGGCCCTTACCTGCAGAAGTCCAAAGTGTGGATTGAGCCTGTCTGTCTCCTAGGAGATTTCTGAATAGAGGAGCAGCTCCCCAGTCAGCCCCACCCCCAGGCCAGCAGACCTAGGACTGCTGATTGGTTTACTAATTCACCACTCATCCTTTATGGGTTCCAGAGTAGCGTGCTACTCGCCAATAAAGCGTTTCAACACCCCATCAGGGTTACAAGCGCTATATAAATGCAAACCTTTTTCCCCTTTCTACCCCTCCCCAACCCCTCTCAATCAAAATAACTGACTAACATATCCACCACTCAAATTAATTTCATGTTTCACCATACTAATTCAACACTAATCCTTATGGGTTCCAGAGTAGCGTGCTACTCGCCAAAAAAGCGCTTCAAAACCCCATCAGGGGTAGCAAGCGCTATATAAATACAAACCTCTTTCCCTCTTCTATCCCGCCACCTACCCTTCTCTATCCAAATAACTGAATAACATATCCACCACTCAAATTACTTCATATTTCACTATACTAATTTTCAACACTAATCCTTTATGGGTTCCGGAGTAGCGTGCTACTCGCCAGAAAAGCGCTTCAACACCCATCAGAGGTAACAGGTGCTATATGAATGCAAACCTTTCTTCCCCTTCTATCCCTCCGCTATCCTTCTCACTCCAAATAACTGACAAATATCCACCACTCAAATTACTTTCATATTTCACCATACTAATTCACCACTAATCCTTTATGGGTTTCCGGAGTAGCGTACTTCAACACCCCATCAGGGGTAACAAGCGCTATATAAATACAAACCTTTTTTCCTCTTCTATCCTTCTGCTATCCTTCCGAATCCAAATAACTGACTAACCTATCCACCACTTAAAATTTACTTGCATGTTTCACTATACTAATTCAACACTAATCCTCTATGGGTCCCGGAGTAGCGTGCTACTCGCCGAAAAAAAGCACTTCAACGCCTCGTCAGGGGTAGTAAGCGCTATACAAATGCAATTACAATACAATTACAATACCTATGCGTGCCCCTTTACATCTCACAATGGCATTCAGATATGAGATGCTATTCACAAAGTCCTTCCGAGCAGATCTTCCCGACCACTTCCCTCACCAAACA